>VWZW01000014.1:223853-241796 GCA_013397115.1 Edolisoma coerulescens | reverse complement strand
CATCCCATCCCATCCCATCCCATCCCATCCCATCCCATTCCCACTCCCATGTTCCCCGGGCCGTGCCGCAGCTCCCCCTGGCGGCCTCCTGCCGCCGCGCCGCCCATCCCCGCCCCGCCCCGCATCCCGCGTTGCCATAGCGACGGCGGGGATGCTGCGCCCCCCGGGCCGGGAGCTGCTGGGTCTTGGGGGGGTTCAGGGCAGGCTCCCGGGGGCCTGGATGGCTGCAGGACTTCTAGGGATCTGGGGGACTCCTGGGGCACTTCTGGGGACCCGGGGACTAACTGCCCTTAGGGACTGCTGGGGTGTGTTAGGAATCTGGGGCGAGGTCCTATTGGATGGGGAGCTCTTGGGAAGCTGTGGAGGTCTGGAGAACTGGGAGATTTCTAGGGGGCTCTGCTGGCTGTTCAGCCTTCTGCAGACCACTGGGCCAGTCCAGACCCTGACAGGCTACTGGCAGCACTTGCCTGTGTCAGGGCTTCTCCTGGCTACCAAGGGAATGGATTTGGCTTTGCCAGATCAGGAGCAGCAGGCAGCTGTGGTAAGGAGCTGCCAGCCCCCACAAGAGCTGTCCTTTTTCCCCAGCTGGACAGAGAACAAGACACAGCCCAAGCGGTTTGCACACCCATGAGAGGCTCACAGACACAGGGCAGAGGTAACTCATGGATGTGCAGAGGAGCTACCCCACAGTCACAGACCATGTGCTTCCCCTCCACGTTTTTGGCTTCTGTGATCTCCATCCTTCAGGACCTGTGATTTGGGGCGATGGCAGAGGGGACACAGGTCAGATATCTTACTCAAAAGTACTAAATGTCTTCCCAGGGGTTTATCCATTGCCAGATCTCCAGAGCCATGTCCATGCAGCCCAGAGCATGAAAGCAGCCTTCTGTGGGGGAGCTGAGACAGAATCCAGAGAAGGAACTTGCTGAAGGTTGGAGCTCAGACTCTGAACATCTCACAAAGGGTTTCAGAATCCCTCTGTAGCTGGTCTCAGCCACGGTTCCAGAGGACAGCAGGGATGACATAAAGTTTCATGGGACCTGCCTGAACTGACCTCTCCTGGGCTTGAGGTGTGCTCAAGTGCATCCAGTTCAGAGGGACCTGCAGAGCCTATGGAACAGCTACCCACATCTTCCAGCACAGCACAGCTCCTGCAACCCTGCAGCTTCCTTCCTGGGGGACCCTTTTGCACCCACACATGTCCTGCCTGTCCCAGACACGCCTGGGGAAACACAATATGACAAGCAAACATACTGTCACACAGGCACACGTGGGGACAGTGTGTGACACACACACACACACACACACAGGCAATCTGCTGGGTGTTCATAGAGATGCAGGAAGACACATGGGCCAACATTTACACACCCACAAGGGGCTCACACACACAGGGAGGGGTGTTGATACAAGCTCACATGCACATGTATGGTCACGAACAAGCATAAACATGCTACCTGTGCATGCACACACACCAAGCTGCCTGCATGCACAGGTACCTTCACCTGCACCCACCCAGCCCTGCTCACACCCACCCATGTGTTCCCATGGACGGGCGTGGGGACAGCAGTTCCCGGGAGCCCTGTGTGCCTCCCTTCTCCCAGCACCACTGTGGCCAAGTCAGGAGGGAATTTCCAGCTGCTAAGCTGCAGCTGACAGATTTAGAGACTCCCTCCCCAGTGGCTGCTGGGCCAAGTTAATGGTTCACCAGCACCCTGCTTCTCCTGCCCTTCCCTGCTGGCTGCCTGGGGTGGGTGACGAAGGACCCGCTGCTGGGCATCTCCAGCACCCCGTGCAGCCTCCCTTGCCTTGCAGTCTGCCCAGCTCTGTGGGCTCTGCTTTTACCCTGCCCAGCAGCACCCAGCACACGGGGCATTGCCCACCTCAGCCACCTCAGCTTAGAGCTCTCTTGCAGAGGGGTGGACAGGAAAGCCCCCAGTGTCCAGCACTGCTGCAACGTGGAGGGCAGGCACGGGAGTGTGGACCTCTCTGCCCAGGCTCTCGCCCTGCTGACATCCCTCTGGGGCTCCTCAGCCCAGTGGGGCATTGCCAGCTGAGCAGGCACTGTGCACACACATTCCCCTCTGCAGTTACCTAAACCCCTCTGCTGGGTAATGCTGGAGAAACCAGTTCCTGTGGGCTCCTTGCAGCATGGGAGGGACCCCCTCAGAGATCCCTGGAGTCCCTGGAACAGAGGCTTGGCAGCCTGCCTTGCTCCTCACCCTGTGTTTGTCCATGAGGGGCACAGGCTGATCAGGTTATCAAGACATACATGCCTGGCACCCTGCCATCCAGGTGGGGTTGCACGTGGCCCACGGCATGCCAAGTGAATGCCTTGCATGCCACCAAGCCAACAGGGTCGGCGCTGTCCAGGGCTTCCGTGTGCCAGGCTCTGCAGCGGGGACTGCAGGGACGGTGGCTGGAGCGAAAAGAATACAGGATCCCTCCAAGGAACTCAGAGCGCATCACCACAGTGTTAGGGCAGCTAGATGTACCTCTGGCATGAGGCATGAGTGGAGGCACCGTGGACTGCAAACATCCCAGGTCAGATGGTGGAGGGACACAAACTGGTACCCCAAGCAATGACAGCTGTGGGTGATGGGAGGAGAGCACTCATGCAATGGAAGCAGCAGAGTGGGGCAGGAGAGTACTCGCCCTCATCCACACGCATCTCCAGGCTCAATAACCACAGAGAAAATCAGACAGTAGATGAAAAATGAGCTGGACTTTGCCACAGGTCCCAGCAGGGACAGAGGCTGGCAGGAGGGTTACTGATTGGGACTCACAGCCGGGGCAAGACAGCTCTCTGGCTAGTCCCATCCCAGTACGGTGGTCAGCGCTTCCCAGCCCTCCCCAGGAAGCGCTGGGGCATGCCGGCTTTAAATAGCTTTATTAGTGGAAGCTCTGTGCCCACAGCTCCCACCGCGGGGGCCGTGGGGATGCCGGGCAGCCCCGTGCTGCCCTCCAGGGAAGCCAGGACTCCCCAGAGCACAGAGCTGGGCTCACCCATGCTGACCCTGCCACCGGCTCCACCTGTCTCTGTCCCAGAGGGGCCTTGTGAGCTTGGAGGTGGTCTCCCAGATTGTCCTCGCCTGACCCCAGGCTGTCAGACGCAGAGGCTGAGCTCCTGGCGGACGGAGCACTTGCGGCACTGCACCACACAGCACCAGTGGAAGCGGCAAAGGCAGTTCTCCTCCAACACCACCGTCTCGTCCCGGTGCCCTCTCCCACAGCACAGCAGGTCGCACCCACTCGTGTCCATGGCTGTGCTGTTGCAGACACGGCCCCTGGTGCCCAGTGAGCCTGTCTTGCGATTAGCCGAGCAGAAATCGGGTGAGTCGGCCGAGTAGATGAGGTCCTGTTTATCGGGAGGCTTGATGTTGTCACCCACAGGGATGAGGGTTTTCCCGTCGTTGCCTCCCATCACCTTGAAAGCCCCATTGAAGCGCTCGAGCAGGCGATCCCCCACCTCACGGAAATGGGGCATCTTCCTCCAGCAGGTCCGCAGGGTGCAGGAGCCCGACAGCCCGTGGCATTTGCACTCTGTCCTCATGTAGCTGCGCACCGCCTGGGGAAGAGACAGCGATGCTCAGCCCTCGGTTCCCTCTCTCGCTGCCCAGCACCCCCAGGCAAAACCCTGCCTCTTGGTGCTGCCCTGGCCCGGGGGAGGGGCTGGGCATGAAGAGTGGGATGCGGAGAGGGGTTCCAAAGAACCTGCAAAGGATGCCCAAAATATATTGGGTCATATTTCAGCCAGAGCTGGTGCAGGTACATAGCTTGAGGACACTGAAGGTGGAGGGCTGGGTAGGGGCAGAGGGGAGGCAGGGGACGGGGAGTGCAGGGGCCTTACCAAGCGCCCGGCTTCGTTGTTGTGCAAGTCGATAAGGGCTCGGATGTCATTTTTGCCTTTCTTGTTCTTGGCATCCATGAACTGCTGGGATTTCTCGTAGCCAAACTGCACATCGTCCCCACAGCCCCCCCACTCCCAGGCAGTGCCCTCTGTGCCTGGCCCCGCTGTGGGCGAGGGGGGGGCCCGGCTCCGTGTCAGCTCGCAGCCGCACTGCAGCAGCTCGCCCATGCTGCAGGCCTGCGTGATGGCGTGGCTCACCCCGGCCGCCGTGATGGCATACACGAAGGCTGTCTCACGGATATCTGCAGGGGAACGGACAGGGCTGGGACGTGGGGTCAGCTCCAGCAAGCAAAGCACCATCCACCCTGGCTGACATCCCAGGGGGCTCAGATCCCCCCTTCTCCCTCTTCATATGTGCTCAGTGCTGTTCCCTGGGTGATGCACCCACCCAGGAACAGGCTGCCTGGGGCAGGAATGGCCTCTTGCAAGCAGATTTGAAGACTCTGGGGGATGGTCAGGCCCTGCCAGTGTTCCTCCGCTCAGCTGCGGAGAGGCAACAAATCTCCTGCCTCCCCTTGCAAGTCTGGGTGCTGCCCCACAGGAAAGAGGGCAGAGAGGGGTCCCAGGTGACCAGGTGGTACCCACAGCTTCCTCACACTACCCTGCAACATCCCTCCAAGCAGTAAAAATCCCATCCCCAGCTCCAAACTGGCACCTGGAAAGAAACACTGCGAGGGATCCAGAGGGTGCCACTCACCCCTCTGCAGGGTGGCAGTGATGAAGCTGTGCTGCCTGCTCTCCCCCCACTACCCTCTTTGCCATGGGGAGCTGCCTGCCCCCCTCTCTCCACCAGCACAGCCTCCACCCTGCAGGATTATTTATTAGTAGTATTTGCTCCTGTCTCTCTCTGCTCCGGGACACGAATTCCAAGCATCTTTCCCCTGCCCAGACCTGCCGCTCGCAGCCGCAGCCAGCGGGGGATTCTGGCAGCGGGGGTGCGGCGCCCTGCTCGGGGGGCTCCTGCGCTCCCCCTGCTCCATGCCAGCCGAACCCCTGCCCACCCGAATGCCAGGGCAGGGCTGGCCCAGGGTGGTGGCATGCAGGGGATTCCTGGGGAGGGAGGGGAAGGTGAGTTTTGGGGGGTGCCCCATCCCTCCATCTTCAGTATTCTGACTTGAGAGGGCTGCAGGAAGAGGGATACCAGGGCACCAGTTCCATGAGGAGCTCCTCCAAAAGCCCACGCAGCACCTGAATCCCTCTGGTGCCAGCAGGAACTGGGCACACCAGTGCCTTTCTGGCAGTGCCACCCAGGGAATGCCACCCCCTCCCCAGGCCCTCCTGCCCCCGCAAGCCACCCGACCACCCCCCTGCTCCCACCTGGGGCTGGCAGAACCCTCAGCAGGCAGCCCAAAGCTGGCAGAGGCCCCCATGCCACCCTGCCAGCCGGGCCCTGGGGGGATGCCACTCCTCTGACAGCTCCTCCAGACACGTGGCTCCCCCAAGCCAGCCTGCCCTGGCATGCCACACCTGGCACAGGCGGCTTCGAGGGAAGAGGGGACAGCCATGACTGTGCCAGAGAGGCCATGGCCAGGAACAGGAGGTTTGCAGCATCCTTGGATAGAAAAGGACATTGGATGGGAGGTACTCCTCTGATGGAGCTGGGAGCCCCAAAAATGCTGGGATACTTTATGCAGTCCCTGCAGGCTTACAGGGAGGCTGGTGCCTGCTGGCACCTCTGAGGGCTTCTGACACCCATCTCGTTGCCCTGGGGAACTCCACACCTCTAGCTGGGATGCCCCATGTCCTCAGAGTGCCAGGGACTCACAAGCTCGCCACTGTCCCTATGATACTGGTTATCTCTACCACCCCAGCAGTGAGGCTGGACCAATGTGGTGGCTCCTTCAGCATTCCCATGCTTGATGTGCCTGTGCCTCCTCCAACACAAGCTGTTCCCAGGTACCCAGCAGCTCATCTGCCAGTGCCTTTCACTCACCACCTGATCTGGCCCTGTATTCTGGCACCACCCCACTTCCAGCCTGGATCCCTGCCTGGCACAGATCCCACCTGCCTCGCTGCTAGGTTGTGGTGAAAACAGGTGACTCCAGAGACAGAAGAGTCCCCCATGTGCCCTGACTCTCTGCCTCTTGACTGAATACACCTCCCTGTGTTGGGGAGAACCCACATCTGCAAATCAGCTTTTTTAACAAGCCTATCCCCCTCCCATGGGCCAGTGTCTCCCTCGAGGCTTCAGCTCTGACCCCCACTAGTACCTGCAGTCAGTTGGGTGCCCAGGGCACCCCACCCTTTCCAATCCCCCAGGGATGCCCCCTTGATCCCCCTGCATGGCCCAAGGACATACCCACTTTGCCCTGGGCTGGCCATGCACCAACAGATGTGATGGCTGAGGAGAGTGGGGCTTACTCCAGCATCTTCATCTGCCATAGCACAGGGACCAGCGTGGGAAGAGGGGCAGGACTAAACTCACCTCCCACTAAGCGATCCTACCGGCCCAAGGTGCTCAAGCATCCCCCCTTGCTTGGAGCACCATCCACTCCCAGCCTCTCTCCCTGATGATCATGGCAGGGCTTTCCCATCCCTTACACTCTCTCAGGTGCCCTCTTGCTCTGCTCCTGCTCTGATTTTGATGCAGCTGGGCTGGCCTTGGACCACTGTACCCACATGGCTGAGACCTGCACATACCTTCCTGCCACCTGGCCCTGTTCCTCAGGGTGCCATCAGGGTGCCCATCCAGGGACAGGGACAGGAGACAAACACTCCTCTCCTCTGCTCCCTGCAAAGCCGGGCAGAGGGATGTGAAGGGCACCCACGGGGTGAGGGGCAGCTCCCAACAGCTGCACACTGCCTCCCACCCGGGCCCCTTCCCCCAGCACACCCTGGGGTCCCGGGGGAGCAGTAAATCACTGCCAGACGAGGGTGCATTCTTGGGCTTCACGAAGCCCCGCACTGTCTGGGAGCATTGGTAATTGCTTCATTACAACACGGCAGTAACATGTCCCGGCAGTAAAACCCCGGCGTGACTGAAGCGGGGAGCACTGAACAACCCCCTGCACACACACACACACACACACACACACAGAGGTTTGCACACTAAGACTCTGCTCCAGGAGTCCCAGGGATGTGCATGACCAGGCTGGAGCCTTTCTGGGAAATGGGAAGCTGAGGAAGCACTGGCCTTACCCTGCTGCAGGATCTTGCCGAAGTACTTGCTGTGGCTGGTGCAGTTCCAGCGGCGGAAGCGGAATTGGTACTGGCACTCCCGGACGCCCAGCTTGGTGCCCTTGGCCACCTCCTGCACAATCTCTGGCTCCAGCTGGCACAGCTCTGCCTGCTTCCCCGCCAGCCGCTTCGTCTTGCGGCAGATGCTGTTGGGGTCCATGACCAGGGGGCTCCCCACTGCCCTGCAGGAGGGGACAGCGAGCAGAGCAAAACCAGCACCCAAGCCCAGGAGAGACCAGGGTGTGGATGGCACATGACCAGATCTACCCCCAAGGATGGAGCAGGGCTGCAGGGCAGCGCCAGCTCCATGCTGAGCCCAGGTGACAAGGGGACAGAGAGAGGTACGCAGCAGGGGCAGGACAATAGGTATGGGTGGATCACCCAGGTGACACCTTGCCCTGTCCATCCATTCAGGGAATGGGGGGTATCTCCAGCCATGGGACTGGCTGTAGGATGATGCTGGCACATACCACTCTGCATCCTTGGGGACATCCATGGGAGTGACAGTGGTGTCCCCGACGGGAGATGGCAGAAATATTGTGCTACTCAGCACCTGCTCTTTGGGGCTGGCACTGACCCAAGCCAGCCCTGGCATTGCCATGTGACTGATGCCCGATGCAGCTGTGTCTCGCAGAGCTGTGGACACAGCAAGGAGCCCAGCCAGCATTCTTGGGGTGTGTGTCTCCCCCTCTCCACGGGGGCTCACTGCTTTACCCCGTGGGAGACCAGATGAGTGACCTTGCCTGTGATAAAGCCCCTCGGCTGCTGGCCAGGATCCTGTACTCACCTCCCCAGATCCAGGCACTGACTCCAGGGAATGGAGCCACAGGAGGGTGCGGGAGTGCAAGGGAGGGATGCAGGTGGCATTGCCAGCTCTGCCAATGCCAGTGAGGGAGGGCAAGTCTTGGCTGGGCCCACGTCAGAAGCAGCTCCTCCTTGCCAGCACAGCTGGAGTGAGGTGCCTGGCTCCCTGGGCCTGGAGGCAAAGTCTGAGCACAAACGCTGTGCTCCCCGGTGTGCCGCTGGCTACAGAAACTCCTGTACTTTCCCCACACACTTTGCCCGGAGTGCCCTCCCCGGCTCAGCCCGTGCAGCTGTGCAGCCTGCCAGCACCCTGCCAGCACCCTGCCTCGTGCTGACGCGGGCGCTGCTCCAGCTCTGCCATGGGCAACTCCGGAGCCATGGGCCACACGAATTTAGCACACCCTAAACACAGCCTTGCTCAGCCCACCCTTGCCTCCAGCGCTGCTCCTGTGGGCTCAGAGCTCATCCTGCTCAACAACGTGATTTTCATGGCCATGGATGCCCACAGAACCTTAGGGCTGGACTCAGAGTACCCCAGGACCAAGAGATGCCTGATGATTAGGAGGCTACATTCCCTGGAATTCCCTGGGGAGCAGTGCTTGGGCGGCCCGTGCTGCCTTCAGCCCCACTCACTGGAGAGCATCAGCTGCACAGCTTCCAAACCCAGAGCTTTATAGTCTGGCCAAGCCCCAGGGGCTCAAAAATCACAAGCTGAATCTCAGTGTTTAACTGTGTTCTGGGTTTCCTTTTCACTCTTGTGCAGCTGGGGGGCTGTGTTTGGGACACCAGGCTGCACTACTCTGCTTGCAATCCTGTCCCCAGTGCAAACCCCCTCCAAGCCCCTTGTTTGAAGCTCAAGGCCCTGTCTCATGTCAGGCTCCCCAGCTGCCTGGATCTCCTGCCCACCAGACCCCAGCTGGGCTTGGAGAGGACGTGCCCTCTCGCACAGCCTGGAAAAGGAGCCCTTATGCTTTGGCTGGAGGTTTAAAGGTTAAGCAGCTCAACAGAGAGGCACAGCCTGGAAAGGGAACTTCCAGCAGGGAAACTGAGGCAAGCCCACAGTCCTGCTGGGGAGAACCCATCTCCCTTTGCTCCTGGCAGCTCAGTTTCCCTTCGCTGCACAATTCACATGCGCCTCTGCAAAGGGATGGGGCAGCTAGGGAAGCATCACGGAGCTTGCCTGGATAGGTCCCCCATAGGTGGGGGCCCACGTGGAAAGTGACCAGAAAATCTGTCTGGTCCCATCCCATGATGACCACACAGGGGTCCAAGCCTCCATGTTGGTCTCCAAGCTTGCTGTCCTTTGTGACCGCAGGCTCCCGACATCTACAGCAGGATGGCGGAGGTTTGGCTGCCTCCGCCAATGGGGTGGGGAAGAGGGGGAGCCGGGATGGGACTTTCATTAAGAGATGACTCTTTGTACTCATATAAAAACGATGCGCCAGCCCCCGGGGCCGTCAGATCAAATACTGAACTGTGGCTCACCCCGGCCCGCTGG
The DNA here is from genome assembly GCA_013397115.1 of Edolisoma coerulescens. Classification (NCBI taxonomy): domain Eukaryota; kingdom Metazoa; phylum Chordata; class Aves; order Passeriformes; family Campephagidae; genus Edolisoma; species Edolisoma coerulescens. Next base: position 232,410 of record VWZW01000014.1, on the reverse strand, counting down.
ATCAGGCCGGGAAGAAGAGCTCAGCCCCGCGGGTCTGGGGGGCGGTGGGCGGCTCACCGGCACCGCGGGGGTCCCCACCCATGGTCCGGGCAGCAGCAAGGCTGGCAGGAGAGCGCGGGAGCTTTCTGTCCGTGCCGACGAGGCGTGGGGTGGGCTGCCTAAGTCCAGCGTGATATTAATTTCCGCTGGGCTCCACTTTCTGGCGCAGGGAGGCTGCCGGGAGCCCAAGAGCTGTTTTGCTTTGGAGGGTTCAGAGGGGGGGAGAATGGGGGGAGACAAGGGCAAGAAAAATGCTGCCAAACTGCTACCACTTTGGCAAGGGCTCCGGCGCAGGGCCCAGATCTGCCTGAGCTTGTCCCGCTCCAAGGCCTCCCGCATCTACAATTAAGGTGCCCCACCTCTGCCGCCGGGCACTCCTCCCCCTGCCCTGGTGAAGGAACAGGGTCGCCAGCCCGGCTCCCCGCAACTCGCCTGGGGCACCCCGGCCCCCCGCCGCCTCCTGCCTGGGAGCCCCCGGCCAGGCTCGGCAGCACAGCAGCATCCCTCCCGCCTGCACTGGTGCCCTTTGCTGGCTGCCAGAACTGCTGCTGGGGGGCCGCTGTCTTGCCCCGAAAGCCGATGGGATGATGAGCCCCGCTTTCCAACCTCCCAGCACCCCTGTGTAAGGGAAGCAACCCCCACTGCTGAAAGGGGAGACCTGGGCACAGAAAAGGGGCTGCAAACCACTGCCCACCTGCTGCTGGCACCCCTTAGGCTGCCACAGCCACAGCCTGAGCTCAGTCCCAGTGACGCACGGCAAACGGGAGTCACTGGGGCTTCTGATGCAACCCCTGGATGCTGTGCCTGCTGCAACAGAGCCAGGGGTTCCTAAGAGCCATGATCACTATTTTTTTTCCAGCTCAGCTTATGGTCATGGAGCTTCCAGTATGTCCCAGTCTCATTCCCAGCCAAAATCATGGACCAAGGAGCCTGGGCCAAGTCACTGTCTTCTTCAGCATGGGGATGATATGGAGCAGGACCTCTGGCCCCTGCCAGCAGATAGTTATGGAGGGGAGCCAGTGGGGTCCTGTTTTGCAGGAAGCCAAGGGAGTGAGGCTGGCAGAACCTTGCAGTGAGCAAGAGGATAGTCAGCTTTCAAAAACAGCACCTGCATCTTGGGTGAAAAATACCTGCTTTGGTGCTGATGGCCCTGAAGCCCCAAGGGAGAGCAGTGGCTGGGCCATGCCAGCTCCATGTGGGACCTGACAGGTCTACACCCGTTGGTGCCACTGCCTGGGTACTCCCACATGGCAAGGGGACTCTGCTCTGGGGTAGTAAGGCTGTGTCTTGCCTCGCATGCAGGTCTCTATCCCAGCCTCTGGAAGCCTTCAGGAGGGTGATGCAGGGTTACCTAGGGTACCTGGGTCATGACTCTGAACCCACAGGTAACTCTGCACCCCTCTGGAGAGGTACGAACTGCGGGATGACAGCCCTGGAGAACTGACCTCCATCCCTAGGGACACAGGTCACCTCACGCCCCACACAGTGATGTCACACTGAGTGACAGCCTACAAGGAAGTCAAACCCACGGGGAGCCCATCTCTTTCCAAGCTGTGCAAACAGGGCAAGGGGGATGCACGGATGAATTTTCACCCATCCAGCTTTCCCTGCAGCCCATGCAGGCATGTGGCAGGCACTCGGCCCCTCACCCGGGGCGATGCGTGGGTGCTGCCACTAACCGGGGCAGCCGGGTGTGGAAACAGAGCAGGAGGCCCGTGAGGGTGTGGTGAATAAGCAGCAAGTCACTGCCCTGGGGGGCACAGCCAGGGTTTGGCTGCCGAACAGCACCCGGGGCACTGAGGGAGCAGGAAATGCCATGGGTTGGGAGGGGAAGGGGGACCCCATTCCCTGCCCTCCTCCTTACGCCTCCTTGGCAAGGATGGCATGCGAACAGCTGGGAAGCTGCCTAAAGGAAAGAGGCTTTGGCATGGCATTGCATCAACCCATGGACCTGCTGGCTGCAGGGTCATGCTGAGGCCAGGCTCTCGTGAGCAGGAGCTGCCCAAACTTGTGCTACATGTACTGGGGGGATGGAGGGAGCATGCACCTGCAGAGGTGGTGGTCCTAAAGCCATGTCCAAACCCTGGAAGGGCTGGGATAAGAAGAAAGGTGTCCACCCATTCGTGGTCACTGTGTCCTTCGTCTGGATGCTGACAGAGGCGGGAGCTGGGGAAGCATGAGGGCTTGGCTAGTTTATGCCCAAATGTGGGTGCCACATGTTGTGGCAGGACCCTGCAAAGCCTGAGAAGACGTCAGGGTGTGCCCAGCTCTGCTCAGTACCCTCCTGCACGAGGGGTGTTTGAAGGGGTCGAGCCTCTGATGCAAAGCCCAGACAAACCCTCCAGTTTGGGGCATGAGTAGGGCATGGCTGGGGAGCCTGGGTGTTACCATGGGAGAGTGGATGGACCAGGAGCAGGGACAAGGGATGGCACTGGGGAAAGCTCAGCTGCCTTTGTGGGAGAAAACAAGTAGCCCAATGCTGAAGCCAGCTGTCATCTCAAAGAGTGCAAGAGGAACATTGCCCCTTTGAAAAACCCAGCAAGTCAGCAGCTGCCCCAGCAAGGGCACAGGAGATGGCACCAGGCAGGGGCTCCCCCACTGGGAGATTCAATTCTGCCCATATGGTGCTGCTCCGGGGGAGAAGACATGCCCGGGATGGCTGGGCAGCCCGGCGTGTTGGGCACCTTGGGGTAGCAACTGTGGGTCAGCAAGCCCGGGGGGTGACTCACAAGGCTCACCCCAAGGCACACAGGCAGGGCCCTCCAGCCCAGCAGCCTGCCCTTACAGGCTCTGGCCTTGCAGTGTGGTCAGGGCAGTGAAAGAGGAGAGACCACTGTTGCACAAAACCACCCAGGGTGCGTGGCTTGAGGGACATGGGACTGGCACCCCCTCAAGCAAGGGTACAGCCACAGGGGCTGGTGGATGAGTCCCCCCTGAGCACCTCTGAAGAAGTCCCATGAAAACCCGGAGGTGCACTGCCCTTGTGCATGGAGGGGAAGGGGATGGAGAGCAGGTGTCCATCCCTCTGAGCCCCCTCAGACCCACAGCTGGGATGATTTTCTCCCTTGCTTTCTCTTCCATCTGCCAGCTGCTCTCAGCCATGCCCTTGGAGAGCCAACAGGCACTGGGGAAGCTGGCTTTGCTTGCCCCCATCCCCACAGTGCCTCTGCTCCTGCAAGCACAGCCCAGCTGCAAACCGGCTTGGCTGAAATCTTGCTCTGAACCTGCCTGGGGCTCCTCAGACACTAAGTTTGCCTGCTCTGTATCTCTGCACCCTCTGGGCCAGCCCAGGAGCCCCAGGCAGTCTCTGCCTGCCCTGGTCAGGGAGAAATCACTGTTGCACAAGGAGCTGAGCAAGAAATGTGTAAGGAATAGGGGAGGAGGAAGAAAGAGAATTTACAGAGCTGGTGAGAGCAAGGAGAGCCTACTCCCTGCAGCTTGGCACTAATCGAGGTGCCAGCAGCACGTGAGTGACGTATCTTCCATTGGCACTGACCACAGCCTGCTTCCTTTTGCCATGGAAAGGTCTGTGTCCTCAGTGAGCTCTCTGGGGACATCCTAAAATGATGAGGATGCTCTTTCTCAGGCTACGAGGTCACTAGCAGGATGTCAGTGCTTGTACCTCATACCTGAATATTTTTCCATAGGTGCAGCCATCTGCCAGGATCCCAACGGGCACAGTTACCACCTGTGAGTGGCCGGGCCCGGCTGCCTGCCTGGGCTGGGGACTGTGCCTCTTGAGATCCAGCCCAGCTACAGCCCACCGTGCCACTCCCGCAAATTAGGTCGTCAGTGGGGGAAAAAGTTGGCTCAGGTAACCCCTGTATCCCCACCACCACACAGATAATGCACTCAGGGGTGGGATGGGGAAGTTGTAAAGGCATTTCTTTCTTGGCCAGGGGAAAATTCCCCCTTGGCCAAGCACCCACGAGTGCCCAGTGATGCACACACAAAGGTGTGCCACCGAAGTCCCTATGCATCAGTGACAGTGACAGCAAGGAACAGCTCTATCAATGCCACCAGTCCTGGGGTTTCCAGGACAACACACAGCTGCACCCCTGAACCCCTCCCCACCAACAGCAAAACCCACAGACACCAGTGCTACCCAGGCCTGGGAGAGGGGATCAGTACCAGGAGCAGGCACATGGGAAGGTGCCTGTCATGAGCTGGCTCAAGGGGCCAGGCAGTGCCCAGACTCCTCTCCCCCAACTCAGGAAGGGCTCCCTGAGATGATCTCAGCCAGGGGCCAAAACCCCAAACTCTGAGGGAAGCAGTTCATGAACCATCCAGCTGCTCCTGTGCCCTGTCTCGGGAAGCCTGGCATGTCCGTTTGGTGGTGCTGGTGGCCTCATCCACCCGCCACCTCTTCCCAGCTCACTGGCTCCTGAGTGCAGCAGAGTGTGAGCTGGTGATCCCCCTGAAGCCACTCCACTGCCCAGTGCATTCGCCGTGCTTCAGGCAGCTGACTTATTATTCTTAAAATAAACGTTCCTTTTCTTCCTCTTTTTTAAAAGAAGAAAAAGCAAGTTTGACCCCTTGCCCTCCTCTGCCAAATCCTGCTAATCTCCCCAGGTCGGTGCTGCCAGTGCACACATGGCACCAGCAGGACCCAGACCCCACGGTGAGATGCAGTTCTGAGCAGCTGCGGCAAGGGGCACCGGTACCCCAGGACCCTGCCCTTGTTGGTGCTGTCTGCCTGCCCCTGAAATGAAGGCAAAATGAGCTTCTGCTTCACCTCTACCTGCTCCAGCCACGGGCAGATGTCCTCGAAGCTGGAGCACAGGGCGTGAGCTTGGAGATACTGATGAGGATGGGGCAGAGAAAGCATGGACAGCTGAAGGGACAGCTGTGTGTGTGTCTGAGAATTAGCCAGGGAAAAACAAAGGGTCTCAGGCAGCAGGAGGGCATATGCCCTGCAGTGGCACAGCTACCCTGAGGTGGGTGGCAGGAAGCATGGAGACCCTCCACAAGTGCCCTGCCTTGGCCAGGGCTTGCCCTACCTCGCTCTCCCCTCCTCCAGCAAAAAACCCAAGGCAAGTCCCTCTCAGACCCGTGTTAAACCCTTGCCTGGCAATAAACAGCGCTTGGGCTCCAGGGACAAACTCTCAACTGATGCACAACTGACTGTGACAGCACCATTTATACTCACAAAGGCCCCCACTGCACCCCTGGAGCCAGGGCTAGCAAAGGGAATGGAGACATGGAATAAATCACTGGTGGGCAGGCAGGGGACCGTGAGGGGAAAGGCTTATGGAGAGCTTTATTTTAGGGGTCAAAAGAGTGTGGCAATGTGGAGACAAATAGCCTCAGATAATGAATGATAGCCCGGACGGCACGCCGGGGAGCTGGAATCTAAGCACTTAAAACCGGATAAAGACAGGCTGGGTGAAATTCTTAATAGATTTAAATAGTTCATGTTTCGACAGATACCTGGGCTTTCCAAGGCTGGGTCCCAGTTCTGTGCCTGTAATGAATCCCCCACCCCCTCTGGTATCCTGCAAGGCACCGTCTCTGCCTTTGATGAGGGCACCATTACAAATAGGGGTTTTGTCCCTGCTGTGTCCAGGCCACCATTCAGGGGGGACACTGTAGGGACCCTAAGGCTTTTAATTAAATTTGACTTATTGGAGGGGTCTGGAAGCCACTAAGCCCCCTTGCCCACCCCTCAGGCATATAAGCCTCCCAGGCTCTGGGCTTGGGGTGCGGGGAGGCAGAGTGCAATTCTCACCACAGGATCTGTGTGCCCCATACTCCTGGGGGTCCCCCAGCCTACTGCCCCCAACACACTCCTGTGCCCAAGCCCTGACAGCATGTGGGTGCCCCAGTCTGGATCCGAACAGCCAGTGAGCAGCAATTCCCACCCAAGTGGTGCCTGGGTGTAGGGGACTCTGTTGTCCCCAAGCTGGGGGACGGGGGGAGCCATCCNCCAGAGCCCGATGATGTTAGCGGGGCAGAGGAGGATGAAGAAGAGCCCCAGCTGGGTCCGGGAGGAAGGCAGCATCCTGCCAGGGCTGAGGAAAACGTCGAACTNGGGGCTGCGAAAGCATCTGCTCCGACAGGGAAACCGGAGCCCGGGGGGACGGACAGGGCGGGCCGGGCGGGGGGACTCCCGGGTGCCAGGCTCCGTCCCCGGCGCACAGCCACGGCCACGATGTGGCCACGGCCACGGCCACGGGCACTCTCCGGTAGGGGACGGTGGCCGCAGCCCGTCCGGCCCCGCGTCCCGCCGCCGCGTTTGAACGTGCAGCCCTTTTGCGGCTCAGGCTGGCACAGCCCTGCCCCGAAGCCCCGGGACCTGCTGCGGACCTGCCTGGCACAGCGCTACCTGCCACAGCCCTGCCCGGCCCCGCTCGGGGTCCTGCCGCAGCCGTGCCAAACCCGACATGGCCTCGAGGTGTCCCCGATACCTTCCTGTCACACTCCTGCCCGACCCTGACACCTCTGGCATGGCCTTGCTCAAACCCGGCGTCCCCGTGTTGCCCCCCTGCCTGCCCCCTGTCCCTGCACTGGGCTCGGCTGGCACAACCCTGGCTCCATGACCCTGCCTGTCCTCAGACCAGTCTGTCCCACCTGGGAAAGCTGGAGGAATGACCCCTCACAAGCATCTCCCAACACTTAGCTCCAACACTCTGGAGAGACACGCCTGGGGCAGAGGGACACGCAGAAGAATGATGGAGCCAGCCCCAGGAGCAAAGAGACCAGGAGAAGAGTACGGTCAGGGACATCTTGTTTCTGGTGATGTCATCTCAGGTGCAGCCGGGACCCAGAACGGAGACAGCCCCCAGCACCAGATCACAACAGGAGGAGCAGCAGGAGCTGCCTGGGGCAGGAGGAAGCTGACGTGCTCGGAAGGTAGCAGGGGGCCACACAAGGGCTGGGCAGCTGGGGACAGGAAGAAGCCATAGCCTGCCACTCCAATTCTCCCCACAGAGGAGCCTCAGGAATGGTTTTCCAGTGCTCAGTCCAGTGCTCTGCATCTCTTGATTCCTGTTGTACCATTCATGGCTCCCAGCAGAGGTTGGGGATGCAGCTCCCAGCCCTGCAGCGTCTGGGCCGTGGATCCTGGGACAGCTACCCTGGGGGAGTCACAACTGATCTCTGTACCCACCTCCACTGAGCAACCAGCCAGCCCATTGGGTTACCCCAAGAGAAAAGGGAGTGTCTTCCACCAGTGATGGGCAAAGCAGAGCACCCTTGCTGCTGGTGAGACCACCCTTCCCTCCAGCAGCTATTTGTGCTCTGTCCCCCTTCATGGCCTCCCATACCCTGCCCATCTCAAGCCCCTGCCTTGCCCATCATTGTTCTCCTTGCCTTGATCACCAGCGGTTTCACCCCTTCAACCTGGGCATGTTTGCTCCCTGCTAACAGCATTTCGTGGTGAATGACTCAGGCTTTATCTGCAGCTTGGCACAATTCTCTCCCTCCTGGGCACAGGAGGTAAGACTCCCACCACCTCTGGAGGTTTCACACCTGCTCTTTCTCTGCCCTCCCACACAGGAACTGGGCTCCTGGTCTGCACCTTTGGCATGGTGACTAGGACTGAGCTGCCGTGGCCACAGCATGGGGACACAGGGACACGGGGACCTTCTCTGAGCTGGGCACTGTGTCAGGGCTGCCACACCATGCCCTGTCCTTGTTGCCTTTTGCCTTCACCCACCAGCCTCCATCCTGGCTGTCCTACAGGAACCCGCCACCTCTAATCTAGGGGGACAGTTCACAACGAGTAGCTCGTGGAGGGGGGACATCCCTGCTAAGGCTGGGCGAGGCTGATCCTGTACCCAGGGGCCCAGCCCCTGCCGGCAGAGCTCAGTGCAACGCATGGCTCATCTGCCGGCGTGTTGAAAGTGCCTGTTGTCCCCCCGCCCCTAGCGCCTGGCCTCCTCGCAAAGGCAGCGCGGGGCAGGTGAGAAGCCTTTATCTGATTTCCTAAGGGCAGAAAAATCCCTTTGATTTTGCCCCGAAGAGGGGAGCGGGAGGGGGGGGTGCCGTCTCGGCGAGCAGGTGCGGCTGGTGCTCAGCAACTCGCCTTATCATGTCAGCTCTGTGTGAGGCTGGAGGGGACCGGGGGGGCTGTGATGTCCCCGGCACGCTTGTGGGAACTGGCCCCATCTCCTGGATCCTACAGCAAAGCCCCCTTAGAGGGGCCGGTGGGACAGAGTGGACAAAGGTGGGCTCCTTGCCTTGTGTCTGGATCAGATGCCGGGGTTTGCCCCTATTTCACAGCTGTTCTCACAGTGCATAAAAATTCCCCGTCAGCAAGGGGAAACTGAGGCACAGAGATGCTGAGACCTGCTTAAGCAGGTGGGGGGTGGTTGCCTGTTCTCTCAGCCCTAGTAGTTTTCTTGCTGCCTCCCCTTCTGCAACAAGACCCAAAGGCACATGTACTTCAGGGGACAAGGTGACAGTGGCCATACTAATCCGGGGTGACAGGGATGCCACTGCCACCCTGAAGCAGCCTCCACCATCGCAGCTGATCCTTTGTCTCTGCCTTTCCTCGCCTCTCGCAGCTCACTCCCCC
>VWZW01000014.1:152006-216152 GCA_013397115.1 Edolisoma coerulescens | reverse complement strand
CGGGGGCGGCAGAGCAGGGGAGCAGAGGGGCTGGGCGGTGGGGAGCACCCGGCACCGCGGGGTGATGCTGGGGCCAGCAGGCAGAGAGGGGCCAGCAGAACCGGCTGACCTCAGGAGGGTCCAGCCAGCCTAGGGCTGCTCCAACATCCCCGAGCTGGCCAGGCAGCTGAGGGCAAAGGTTCGGGGGCATCTTGCAGGGTCCCGGCATCCCCGGGCTCCCGGCTGTGACAGCTGGAGGGGCAGCGGTTTTGGATGCAGGTGACCGGGCAGGTTTTTGGGCCGATGATACCCAGGCAGGCAGGGGAGGGATAGGCAGAGGTATTTGTTTTCTTCGGTCAACACTTCCTCATACGTCGGATGAAGCAAGCGATGGGCTTGGCTGGCTGCAAGCCAGGCGGCATCTTCCAGCGCCCTGGAGCTCTGACCAGCCCGAGAAGCATGTGGCATCAGGCCTCCCTGGCATCTCAGAGCACCAGGCACTGCTGGTTGGAGAAGGGGTTGGCACAGGACAGTGGGATTTCAGGCTGTAGGCACTGGAGCTGCCTCCTGCTCCCTCCTGCCCTTGGGACTCTGAGCACAGCCTGGCTTTGTGGAAAGATGCCCACACGCTCTGGAGGTGCCTTTCCCCAGCTCCAGGCAGCTCTGGCTTCTCACAGCCCGGCTCTCCAAGGCCTGCACTGTGTCAGGTCCTGGCTGCCAGCAGATGCTGGTGGGCAAGCTTCAACCCGGGGCTCAGCTCCCCATGCCCACGAGCTGCCTGCAGTACTGGGGCGGCCGTCCCTCCCCCTCCTCCTGCCACCATGCACGAGGAACGTCTCCCCGTGGTGACGAATCCAGCTGAATCCGGGCGCAGGCTGCGATGCAGACAGTCACCAAGGGAGATTGTACCACGTGCATCCCCGCAGCCACGGGGAATGGGGACCGGGGCTTCCCTGCTAGATCCCCTGCATCCCCCCCATGCTTGGCCGTGCTCTGCAGGGGCTCTGGCAGTGCCTGGGTAGGATGGAAAGTGACCTTTGGACACGGCCTGTGCAGATCCACTTGCAAAGGGATGCCCAGCTGCCCCCGAGGGATGCACTTGGAGGTCATGGTGCTCCCTGCCAGGGAGGCAGGCATGGCACCTGTGGCTGCAGGCGAGGAGAGGGGAGCTGCAGCCAGCAGAGCCCAGAGCAGGGCAGATGTTGGTGAATGTCCCCTAGCTGGCTTGTGAGGCTGTGGCCCCAGGGCCATGCCCTGGAGGTGACAGCCTGTTCTGGGAGCAGCCCAGTCATGCCCTAGCCTGGTGCTGCCCTCCCACTGCTGATCATTAACCACCCTTACCAGGTGGTGAGTTCAAGGACCCACTCAGTGACTGTTGTCCCCAGGTTAAGCAGAGCTGGGGCCATGCTGGAAGCAGTGGGACTTAGTCCTGCATCTCAGCACAGTCCTATACTTGGCAGTTGTGTCTGTCCCTGCTGTCCCTTCTTGGTCATCCTTCCCCAAAAGACCCACCAGGCTCTCTCTGCATCTCTGGGGTGGGTGAGGGGTGTGCCGGTCTCTGCTGGGGGGTCAGTGCCTGGTGTGCTTAGTGCTGGCAGAGGAAATGAGCCTGGAGACACCAGCCCAGGCCATCTGCAGAGCACTTCAAGGATGCTGCCAGCTTGGGGGGTCAGAGTGCTTGGGCTCAGCTGATGCTGAGGAGTCCATGGGATGGGTGCAGATAGGCACATTCAGGGCAGCACTGGGGCAGGGAGGATCTGACCCAGCTCGTCCCACTCCCACTGACCCTGCCATGCTTTGTGCATCACAGGTGATATCCCGACGCCTTTATGGACCTATCTGGAAGTCAACCTTCGGGCATTATAGGAACATCAACATTGGGAGCCCAGTGGTGCTGGAGCAGCTGCTACGGCAGGAGGGCAAGTACCCCATGCGGAGCGACATGGCCCTGTGGAAGGAGCACCGGGACACCCGGCGCTTGCCCTACGGACCCTTCACCGAGTGAGTCTGGCCCCGGCTGTGCTCTGTGGGGCAGCACACACCTCTCCTGTCCCTTCCTTCATTGTAGGGCCCGGGTGGCACTTTGCACTGCTCCCACTCCTGCAAGCTGCGTGTCCCCACCAAGTAGAAGGGTGTGGCCATGGCAGGTGGAATGACCCCTGGGATGGTTCCAGCGTGGGGTGGCGAGTATGCACACAGGCATTGGGGAACTGCTGCCAGCCACTGCCCCCTGCCCGTCCGTGCCCCCAGCGCTGGGCTTTGTCCCCATCCAGGGAAGGGGAGCGCTGGTACCGCCTGCGCCAGGTCCTCAACAAGCGGCTGCTGAAACCCTCGGAGGCACTGCTGTACGCGGATGCCATCGGGGAGGTGGTGTCAGACCTGATGGTGCGGCTGCGGGAGGAGCGGAGCCGCAGCCCCTCGGGGGTGCTGGTGGGGGACGTGGCCAACCTGCTCTACCGCTTTGCCCTGGAAGGTAGGGGGGGTCCTCCCCCTCACCCCTGCCCAGTCCCACTCTGCCCATTCCCTCGGAGGTCTGGATGCTGTTTGTACCTCCTGCAGGGATCTCTTATATCCTCTTCGAGACCCGCATCGGGTGCCTCAAGCAGCAGGTCCCTGCCGAGACCCAGCACTTCATTGACTCCATCAACCTCATGTTCAAGAACTCCATCTTTGCCACCGTCCTGCCCCGATGGAGCCGCAAGGTGCTGCCTTTCTGGGACCGTTACCTGGACAGCTGGGACACCATCTTCGCCTTCGGTGAGCGGTGACGATGGGGGCCCAGTGTGGTGGCACTGGACTAGGACCCTCAAAAGTGGGGCAGTCCCTGGCCACATTTCCTTTTGGCAGCCCTCGCTCTGTCAGCTCTGGTTCCCACTCTCTGTCCCTGCAGGCAAGAAACTGATTGACCGAAAGATGGAGGAGCTGGAGGGGCAGGTGGAGCGCGGCAAGGAGGTGTCCGGCTACCTGAGCTACCTGCTGGCCAGTGGCAGACTCAGCCTGGACGAGGTCTATGGCAGCGTGGCCGAGCTGCTGCTGGCTGGTGTGGACACGGTGAGAGCCAGGCAGCTGCTGCCAGGGGATCCCTGGTGAGCTCCATGCCCAGGGGAACCCATGGGGCCATGCTCCACCCAGCCCTCGCAAGCTCTAGCCCAGTTGCTACGGGGCTGATGCCCCACAGGGGCAAACCCTCAGGGATTGGTCAGTACAGACCCTGTCCTCTGCTCTGCTTCGTGCCCTGCTCCCTGCCTCTCTGTCTCCTGTGCTTGCTGCCCCTCTCCCCTGACTTTTCTGCACACCGGAGCAGGGGCTCTCTGGTGCCATACTGATGCTGTGCTTGGCACAAGGCTGCTCTGGTACCAGATCCAATTCCTTCACTACCCTTGGTGCTCCACTCCCCCAGACCTCCAACACGCTGTCCTGGGCCTTGTACCACCTCTCCCGGGACCCAGACATCCAGGAGACCCTGTACCAGGAGCTGAAAGCTGTTGTGCCTGCCAACCGGTTTCCTGCTGCTGAGGATATCCCCAAGTTGCCGATGCTTCGGGCCGTTATCAAGGAGACTCTGAGGTACATCCCAGCCTTGTCCCTGCCCTGAGGTCCTGGGCACCAGCCCCTTCTCCAGGGGGGATGCACCAGCCAGGCAGGATGCCAGGCTGGACTTCCGTCCCTCTGGACTGCAAATACCCACCTCCCCTCCAGGGAGCTGCTGAGCCCTGTCCTGCCTGCAGCTCTCTCCCTCTGGGATCTCCAGGTGAGTCCTGCTCTCCCACTAACTCTCCCCATATCCCAGAGTCTACCCTGTGGTGCCCACCAACGCCAGGGTCTTCTATGAGAAGGACATTGTCATCGGAGACTACCTCTTCCCCAAGAACGTGAGTGGGGGCCGTGCCGTGGGGACCCCCACTGCGCTCAGTGGGGCCAGGTGGGGTCATTAAACCCCACTTCTCGCCCTGCAGACCCTCTTTGTCCTGGCGCACTATGCGATGTCCCATGATGAGACCTACTTCCCCGAGCCTGAGCGGTTCCTGCCCCAGCGCTGGCTCCGGGGCCACGGCTCCCCTCACCACCCCTTCAGCTCCATCCCCTTCGGCTACGGGGTGCGTGCCTGTGTCGGACGCCGCATCGCTGAGCTGGAGATGCACCTGGCCCTCGCCAGGGTAAGTAGGGATCCCCCCACTCCAGGTATCTTGCCATGAGCTGGGATGGGGGTCACAGGGAGTCCCCAAGGCACTGCCAACCCCCCTTTTCCCCACAGATGATCCAGGCATTTGAGGTGCGGCCAGACCCCCGTGGCGTGGAAGTGACATCTGTGTCCCGCATTGTCCTGGTGGCTGACAAGCCCATCAACCTGGAGTTCATTGCTCGCCCAGGAGCCCCCTGACTGCACGTCCACCCCCACCCTGGGTGCCAAATGGAAATCCCCCTTACTGCCCCACAAGGAGGGACAGGAAGGCAAATCCCTTCCCTGGCTAGCTTGGGCCAGGGGACTCGCAGCCCCACAGTGGGAAAGGTGGGGGGGATGAGAGATTGCCCCCAAATCACCCCTGGGGCACTAGTATCCCCCTGCCCAAAATCAGCAGGAGGTTTGGGGAACTGCTGTGCCTTTGACACACTGCAGGGGGGTTGTGTCCTCCCTGTCCCGTGCCCAGCTGGGCTGCCCCGGGAACCTGGGAGCTCTTTTGGGGCTGGGGGAAAGCAGGGAGGGGGCTTGCAGCCATTCGGTGTCTCCTTCATCCCGTCCTTGTGTAGCTGCGCGTGGATCTGTGCCTGGAGCCAGGACATCTGGGTCCTCTCTGAACAGCTGACATTGGCCTCAGAAGCTTCTCTGTGCCTCAGTTTTCCCCTTGCCCCCAGGGGAGGGTTGAGTGCTGGCGGGGTTTGGGGTTTGCGTGCCTTTCCCGAGGGACGGAGCCAGCCCTGGTCTTGGGAAAGTACAGCAGTAACACAGCACATTCCCCACGATGGGAGGAGGCCTGTCACCACCCAGCACTGGTATTGTGTCCCCTGGCAGAGCCAGCCAGCACAGGAGGGGGGTTTAGTTCCTGGCACTTTCCACTGTCAGCTATTATTGTACTGAGATGCTGATAGGGGGTCACGGGAATGGCAGGGCTCGCTGCAGCAAAGCAGGAGGAGAAAGATGAGCTCAAGCATCCCCTACCCCCAAGCCAGGACCATTGCAAGGCTCAGAGCTGGTAGCAGCCACAGGCAGGGGAGGCATTGCCATTTGCCCAGGGTCCTCGAGGGCTGGGGCATGAGACATTTTTAACAGTGAACCCCTCACACTTCCCTTCTTCTTTGACTGAGGGAAGCAGCAGGCAGAAACCTTGCTAGTACCAAGGCCGCTGTCCTCAGGGTGTCCCCGAGGGGACCTGCGCACCACCAAGATGATTAAGACTGCATGCCCTGTGTCCCCACCCCCTCGGTTCTGCCCACATGGGCAGAGGTGCTACTCTGCCAGTGCCACGCTTGCTGGCAAGCAGCCAGTACCCCTTCCCCAGCCTGGTTCTCTCCAGAGGAGTTATGCCCAGCTTTACCCCAGAAAGGCAAGAGGCAGTTCTTGGATCAGACTGCTTTGTTACAACAAGGCTGAATAGACAAATAAATAAATATCCCCTTCCCACCCCAAAACGTGCACAGGGTCTCCATGCAAGTGCCCATCCTGGTTCCAGCTCTGGCACAGACTGTGCCTCTGCCAGAGAGCTCCAGCCCCGTGTGACCCTACAATAAAAAAGCCTGTGTGTGCAGCTGAGCCTACGCTACCAGGCACCGGGCACAGGCAGCAGGACTGTGTTCACTAGGAGGGAGCCACAATAGAAATGCTCGAATCCAGCAGCAGGATGGCAGTGGGGTGGCCAGGTCCTCTGGGGCTACATGGGTCTCTGTGCCCAGCTGCAGGCATGTCACAGCTCCTCCAGCACAGTGCCCACTGAGCATCACTGTGTGCTCACTGGCAGGAGACACCCCTGGGTCCCATTTTCAGTGTTTCTGCCTCTCCAAGACTGGCAGGATCTAGCCCTGGACTCAAGACGAGCCCTAGGACTGGGGTGAACAGGTATGTCCACCCCACAGAGAGCCTTCAGGCCCAAGCCTCCTTCTCACAGGTCACGCAAGAGATCCCCAAGTCAGACAAGACAGCAGCATTTCCTTGGTGTCTTCAGAGTGAGGATCGGTCAATGCCTGTGGGGCGAGTGTGCGAGACCATAACCCCAAATCAGTGCTGGACTGGGCACCCTGTGACATGGCCTCCCCAACCCATCCCAGTGGACACTGGGGTCTTTCCTCCATTCCTTGCTTGTATGCAAGCCCTAGGGTAGGAGGGAGGGCAGCTTGGCTGGAGAGGGACATCTCAGTGGCCCCCTGCAGCTCCTGACACAGCCACCCCTGTGGGCACCAGGGATGGGGTGAGCGAAGGCACGTGATGGGGAAATGGGGGGAGAGGAGAAAGGGGGATATCCCATGTGTGACTAACACACACCATTCCCAGTCCCTTTCTGTGCAGAGCAGCTGGGCACTGCTGGGGGAACTGGTGGGCACAGGCCTGTCCCAACCCATTTGCCACCACCCCAAAAAGCATAATTTCCTTTGGGAAGCAGTTGGGAACTGGAGCCCACTCCCCCCTCCTCATTTCACCCCTAAAGAGGTGCCACAGTGGGTGCCAGGACCATGCCCACCCATAGCCAGTGTGGATTCATCAGGCAGTAGGTGACCAGAGCCAGCTGCAGGTGGCTGGGCATCATGGTTCCAGTGCCACCTGGGAGTGAGCCCTGTCTCTGGAGCAGGCAGTTTTGGGGCTGCTGCAAGTGGAGGGGGTGGGGGGGCTCTGCCAGCTGGGGGTTGGCCACATTTTGCATGTGGCTGGTGGTGGGCAGCATGCCTGGGGTGTACGAGTGGGGATTTGTCCCCTCTGTGTCCCTTGGGAATGGCACTAGAGGTGCTCACGTCTCTGGGGAGGAATTGAGGTGAGATCAAAAATAGGCTTTTGTCTTGGGGTACATCACACCCCAAACCCCTCACCTAGCCCAAAGCCCAGGGACCTGCAAAACCTGCATTCCACACGCTGCCTGAATGGGGCTCTGGCAGAGTGTCTCTGTGGAAGGTGCCCCCATCCTTCCTCACAGTCACCAGGGATCCCCTGTGATCCTTGTGTACCCCTGGGACAAGCAGCATCTGGATCCTGCTGTCCCCACCTGGGCACCCAGCACTGCCAGACCCCAGCCCCAGCCTCCTCCATCCCCCAGGACCACTTTGGATGGGGCAGAGGCAGGTGGCCTGAGCAGGGAGGTAACAAGGTGCAGGTGACCCAGCAGCAGGGAGGGCACACAGTAATGGTGGGGTGGTGCCTACCTGAAGTGGAAAGAAATTGAGGGTGCAAGTGGAGAAAGATGGAGCGTCGTGGGCTAAGAGTTAAGAGCATCGATACCTGCGGGAGTGAGCACAAGGGCCTGCAGGATGTCAGAGAGGGAGACGATGCCCCGCGGGTACCGGTTCTCATCCACCAGAACCAGGCGATGGACCTGTGGGTGCAGGCAGAGCATCGCAGGCAGGCTGGGCAGCTGGCAGCGGTGGCTGGCGCTGGCACAAGGCGCTCCGGTCACTCACCTGCTCCTTGGCAATGCGGTCAATTATGTCCTCCATAGGTTCATGGGGGTAGCAGGTGAGGACCCCCTCCAGGCAGACACTGCGTTGCCGCAGTGCCTCCCCCACACTGATGTCCAGGTTGTTGTAGGTCTTCTGGGCTGCCAGGTGCTGCGGTAGATGTGACCCCATTCAGCGCCCCAAGGTGTCCTTGCACCCCGTTGTGCCAACACAGAAGGGACACTGAGGCCAGGAGATGCACAGAGCAGATGTGCACTGGCACACGCATGACACTGCGTGTGGAGTGGGTTTGCACAGGCACAGACAGGTGTGAGCGTCCCACCAGTGCATGCAAGGGGCCAAACTGGAGCCCGGGCATGCAAACACCCAGGGTACTCACAATGACATCAAACCGGGAGTACAGGCCAACCACTTGCCCTGCAAAGAGAAACAGTGCAGGGACTGTGGAAGGGGCCCTAGGGACCACCTGCCATGTTCCTCCCACACCCCAAGGGGCAGCCCAAGGGCCAGGAGAGAGGTTTTGGGAAGGGATGGTGCTGGAGCAGCTAGCAGAGGGAGATGAGGATGTCACTTTTTCCCTCCCCAGATACCAGCATCATTGATGACAGGCAAGGCGGAGACACGGCGATCCACAAAAATCTCCAAGGCAGTGTAGACTGGGGCAGTCTCAGGCACAACGGCCAGGTCACGGAAGGTGCCAATGCACAGTTCCTGCACTGTTTTCTTCAGGAAGCGTGGCTTGGGAATGGTAGAACCCTTCAATGGGACAGGACAGGGCTGGGCTGGCACCGACACACAGCTTGACACCCTCGTCTGTGCCCCTACACACCAGCCATGTGTGTGCACACGCAGCCCCGGCACTCACAAAGATGTGGAGAAATTTGAGGATGCGCTTGTGCGTCAGGATGTGCAGGACATTGCCCGAGACGGGCTCAATGACAGGCAGGCGATGGATTTTGTGCTTGATCAGGGAGTAGACAGCGTCGAAGAGGCTGTGGGTGATGGGGACATCATAGGGGGATAGGGCTGCATTCCGGGAGCACGCACACCCCCCCTCCAAGGGGTGTGCTCTCCCCCAGTGGACAGGCTCTCACCTATTGCTTGGAGAGATGTAGACCAGTGGCATGAAGGAGCCCTGCAGGTACACCTCTGCCAACGGAGAGAGCTATGACAGGGGGTCCTCCAGCCCTCTATTGCAGCTCCACAATGCCAGAGCCCACCTCCACGCCCTGTGTGACAACATCAGCCCAGCCACCCGCATCACCCTGTGATTTTTACCTCTCCAGGTCTCAATCTTGTGTTCCTCCACTTCGTAGATCTGAACCTGAAGGCAAGGAAATGCACTGGTCACAGTGGCTCCATGGGGGACTGAGGGCACTCTGAGACACTGCCCCTTTCATTGCCCCGGCATCACACCCCATCACCCAAGCACAGGGATTCCATTTTGGAGGCCAAGCAGGGAGCAACCAGTGGATGCTTGTCTGGCCCAGAATCATCCCCTGGTCATTGTCTAGTGATTAAGAAGAGCCCAGGAGTGGTGGGGACAGCCGCTCCCTGCCCTATGCATGTCCGGATCCCCCCATCCCTCCTCACCGCACTCACCAGAGGCGAGCGGTAGTAGCGGTGGAGGATGTTGATGAAGTCGGTGATGGTGAGCATCCCTGTGGAGATACGTGAGGCTGGCAGCACTGCCTGCACCCTCTCTGCCAGGCAGGGGAGGGGGCCAGGCATTGCTGCTGGCACTCACCCACAAAGCTCTGCGTCTTGCTGTCCCACAGAGGGGCAGCACGCACCCCGTTGGCCACCAGTGCCACAAAGGCTTTCTTGATCTGCTGGCAGAGTGCGGAGGGGTTCAGAGGGTCCCCAAGCCTGCTTCTTCACTGCCCATCCCCACCCATCCCCCAGGTTATCACCTCCAAGGAGATGTCGAAGACGACGAGCTTGCAGCTGGTGGGGATGGCATCATAACAGCAGTGGCTCCTCAAGAAGTGCATATAGACCTCAGCATCAGGGTTCTGAAACTCCGTCTCTGGGCCCAGCCCCAGTATCTCATTTCCCAGCGTGAAGGTGACAGGTCTCCTGTATTCCTCCTCTTCCTCTTCCTCCTCCCTGGGGGATACAGCCTTCGGAAACCCTGCAGGCAAAGCCACCCCAGCCCTGGCCAGTGAGCTGTGCTGCTGGGTCTCAGCACCCTCCTGCCTGGGGAGAGCAGAGGATGCTCCCAACAGAGCCCCCCTGTTGCCCATTCCACAGGGGCAGCATGTAGCACTGCAGTTCTCCAGCCTGGGGCACACTCCAGCTGAGGAGAGGGGTATGGGCAGGGTGGGCAGAGGACCGGTGCACTTGTTGCATGAGTAAGGCAGTCCCCCCTCCTGCACGCCTAGACTCTTCCTGCTACCCACCTTCCTCCTCAGGGCATGCAGCAGCATCCAGCAGCGCCACCTGAGAGGGCACACAGCGAGGAGAGGTCAGCAGGAGTCCAGCCAGTCTTTTCCCCATCCATGGATTCTGCCTGCACCCACCCAGCTGCCACCCAAGCCAGGCAGAGAGGACTGTCTTTCCAGGGTGGGGATGTGGGCTGGGCTCAGTCCCCAGTCCCCCTGGGCACCCCCCACCAGCCCAGGACCCCCAGAGCCTGCAGTCTCCATGGTGGCTCCAGTCCAGGACACCCGGCTTGTCCTCCTGCTCTGGCAAGACAGTGGGGGTCTCCAGAGCAGGACAAGGCATGCATGGCAGGACCTCCTGCCTTCTCTCTCTGCTGTTGGAGCCCAGCATGTCCCACAGCGGCTCTGCACCCATCCTCTCCCAAACCCAAGGTGTAAATCCCGGTCTTGCTTCTTCCCGTGCCGAGAGCCTCGCCAGCCCCATTGGCCCCTCCCGGGGACCAGGTCCATCCCAGGAAACCTACATTAACAAAGCGGCAGCCCGAGGAAGAAGGGAGGCCACAGGGCCAGACGGCTGACCCCGTTCCCCCAGTCCCCAGGAGACCCTACTATAACACAGCAGCACGTGCAGAGGGAAGAGCAACCCCGGCGACAAACCTGCCTGACAGAGCCAAAGTTTACAGGCCACCCTAAAGTAACAAAGGCACAAGGACAGGCACCACTCCCTAGGGAGCCTAGAGCAAACACCGAGAAGGAAGAGACCCTGCACCACCGTCCCCCAACCGTTCCCAAGGGGCTTGGCACAGCTGGGACAAGGACGTCCTTGTCCCCACGGCTGAATGTCTGTGGGAAGGGGCCCACCAGCCGCCCACATTCCCCCACCCCAGGGGTGGCCTGTCCCCAGGCGGGGGTCTGTCGGGCCGGGCCCCCCACCCAGCCTGACGGTACCTGGGACGCGGCGGGGCCACGGAGCCGCTCCATGCTGGCTATCTGCGGGGCAGCGCTGCTATTCTGGGCCCGCGGCTGGCGTGGCCCTGGCAGATAGAGTGTCAGCGAGCAATGCCAGCCATGCCCCCGCCGCCACCGCCGCGGGGGGGGCGGGAGGGGCACACGGCCGACACCACCGAGCAGCGCCCGCAGCCACCCCGCAGCCCCGGGCTGAAGGAGGTGGTCGTGGCCCCGGGGTCAGCGCTGGCCCTGGGGACCCGAAGGAGGGGGCGATGGAGGGATGGCTGGGGGCAGAGAGCGGAGGGACACCCGGTTCCGTGCAGCCCCGTCCTCCCGGAGCGGTGCTCCGCGCCGTCGGGACGCGGTCCTGCCTGCCCGGTGCTGCCCCGCCCCGTCGCGGGTGGGGGGCATAGCCTGCCCCTCTTCACGGGGATGGTGGAGAACGGCTGGCTCCAGCCACGGGCTGAGTGGATGCGGACCCTTTGTCCTCGACGCTGCCCAGCCCTGCCTGTTCCTGCCCGAGGTCCTGCTGCAGCTCACTGTCCGCGGCCACCCCGGTCCCACGGCAGGGCAGCCTGACCTGTTGGTGTAACCTCCTTCCTTGCCGCGGGGCCACCCCCTCCTCTCGCCCTCTGCCCGCTCCCGGCTCCATTTTCTGTTTCAGGGAGGCTGTCAGGCTGGCCTGGGACAGCTGCGGGCGAGCTACAGGGTTGGTAGCTACAGGGCCAAAGGGACAGGGCTCTATCTGGCTGCAGGGGACGGCTGGATACTGGCCCGTGGCGGGGTACAAGGAGTTCCCTGGTGCTGCCTCACAGCAGGCAGGAAGAGGAGGGACGAGGCCGGAGCCTCGGTGCTGGCTGACAGGGTGGCCCAAATCCCGCAGTGGTGCAGGGGCCCGTGGGGCCAGGCCCTTACAGCTGTGCTGTGCAGAGGAGCCTGGCTCCAGCCTGGCCATCGCGGGTGCTGGGAGCAGGGAAGGGAGCAGGCATCTCCACTTTCGGAGGCTATTTTCAGGTGCTGGAGAGAAGCCGAGGAGAGACGAGATTGTCACCAAGGAGACCGGAGAAACAGGGCCCAGTTCTGGGAAACGGTGGGCTGTGAGGAGAGGGGAGGGAAGGGCTTTTTACCAGACCCAGGGCCCACACATGAGGCTCAGCACCTCCTCTAGGCCCCAAGAACCTGCCCAAGCACCCAGCATCCACCTACCAGGGCTGCGGGTCAGAACCCTGAACCGGCAAGGGCCAGCTTTGGGCACCCAACCCTTCCTACCCCTCCTGTAAGGCTGGACTGCACTGTTCCCCTTGGTTAACGATGCACAGGATAGTCCCCAAGACATAAGGAAGACCCCAGACCAAAGCAGTTATGCTGGGAGCTGCTCCTCCATGCAGGGGGATACGTTTACCTGCCACAGGGCAGCAAGAATTACCCCCAGATGGACAGGGAAAAGTGGGGTGGTTGCACAAACCCTCCCTGTACCAGAGCCCAGTGAAGCATGGGAGGAGGTGCACTTCCCACCAGACACAAAGAGGTCAGAGAAAGGAAGGCAGATGAGAACCACGAGAGCAGTTGAGTGTTTACTAGAAATCCTTGAGAAACAAAGGGAAAATAGAGAGCAGACCCAGGAGAAGACCACCAGCCTGCAGTCCGTGCATACATGCTGCAGGGCACACCAGAGAGCCAACGGCCTTGAGAAGGATGCTCCCTCCCCAGCAGCCCTACTGCCTCCACGACAAACTGGAGCCACACTGGTACCCGTGGTCTGTCTTCAGCTGCAATGTGCAAGCCTGAGGTCTCCCGCAGGGCCTGTTGCTGGGGGAGGGCAGGATGTTGGCACAGACATTCAGAAAGGATAAAACTGGGCAGTTTTACTCCCTCCCAGGCGTGGGGTAGTGGCTGGGGACTTTTTTCCAGTGGCCAGGCTGCAGCAGGGCAAGAGCAGACTCAGCTGCCAGCAACTCAGGACACAGACGCAGGCGAGCAAGGGCTCAGCCCGTGCTGACTGGGGACAAGAAGGGCAGGCTCAGCCACCTCTCACACAGCAAAGAAACCACCGTGTCAGGCTTTAAGACAGTCTAGGACATAGGCTGGATAACCCCCTCTTCCTCAGTTTTTGCCACTTGTTTTATAAACTGAAGTCACACGGGTCTCCTCTTTGCCCAGGAAAACATCCCTCTCTAAAACCAGCCCTACAAGCAAGTGTGCAGTGTGAGGGGCTCCCACAGTCCTCGCTCTACAGAGCCAGCTCCTGTCTCTTCCTTTGAGGTAGGTTGATGTGTCCCCAGGGAGGGACGGTGGCTGCTTGGTCACATCACCAGGGCGGTGTCAGAGAGGCAGCCAGCAGGTCTCTGGTCGGCTCCATCAGTGCACTTGTTGAGAGGTAAGCTCTGAGCAGGGCTGGGCTCCAGGCATCTCGTGAGATCCTCACCAGCTGAAGGGAGGCATGTGCTGCAGAAAAAAGGAGACCCTGAGCTTCTTAGGGACAGTGAGAACGGACCAAAAGGACCACGGTGCAATAACCACCTGCTGTACTCAGAGACAGGGCTGCCAGGCTCACCTACTCCATCTCCCATCCCAGGCAGCACCACTCACCCCAAGAGGTATCCCAATATCAGTGGCACTTCAGGGTCACAGCTTAATCTCCCTGTCTGTGTGTAAACCCAACTCCACCCTGGCCTCAACACAGGAACAGTGATGTCCTATCCCTTAGCACCAGAGACCAGGAGTGTGCCTGCCCTTCACTTTGGCTCACCCAGACAAACTCCAGTCCTCCACCTCTGCAGGAAGCTGTCAGCAGCCCAGCTTTACTCAGGGAAGCTGGGAGAATGCAACAGACCTGGAGGCCTCACTGTTTCCCAGCCAATGCTGCAGCTGAGAGCCTCTGCTCACTGTTAATCACATCAGTGCCCACAGAAGTGATACAGGTTCCAATGGGGGGAATATCTTGTCAGCATGTTCTGACCATGACAGCTCCAAACATCACCTGATCTGGCTGTTCAGAGCTTCACTCCCATCCAAGCTGGGTGTACAGTGCCAAGGAGACATGCCCAGTTGCACAGACATCATGCCAGCCCCATCTGTTGGCTCTCCAGAGAGCAGAGGCTTCAGAGCCTGCAAGCCAACCTGTTCCTCTCCCCTTAAATAAAGCCGTGTTTTGGGCCACCAGTTCTCTACCAGGACACCAGTCCTAAAGCCACACTATGAACACCATGAACGTCACAGCCAGTACAAACTCACCCCAGTCTGCCCAGTTCCAGTTTGCTGAGGCCGTTTGATTGAATGCTACTCGTCTGGAGGAACAGCGACTTTGGCAATGACCACTGCGGGAGGAAAGACAACAGAATGACTATTTAAGTCGTGGCAAAAATCCCTCAAGCCTGCTGTGCTTTGCCATAGGCTGCCCTAGAGAGCTTCAGCTAGAGCTGCCTCACTGCTGCGCATTGTCACTGCCACCAGACTGTTCCCAGAATAGCAAACAGAGCAATCTTTGCTCTCTGCCTAATGAATCCCTCTGCTGAAAGTGGGAGTAGAGCATCTCGAGGTCAAAACAGTGGGTTTCTTTCAGAGGATCATTCTGCTGTAAGGCACAGGAGTGACAGACAGAGATGACTCCCTTGTAGAGGCGAACAATGGGCAGGACAGGTGCCAAATATGTAGGGCTGTGCCCTATGTACCCAAGGATATTCAGATGCAAAATACTTGCAGATCTGATATACTTTTCATGACTTCATGTTTGTGGGAAATAGGGCAGCATGGGTTTTTCCAGACTCCTGGAGGCCTTGGCAAAGAGGGAAGAAGGCAAACTGGTACGACAGGAGCCAGAGGAAGCAGAACAAGCAGGCTCTATACCCAGCTCTGTGCAGGTAAACAACCATCTCTGCCTACCTTACCCACAGTTATACTCACCATCTGGGCCAAATCTGTCCCTGCCCCAGTGTGGTACCCTTTGACACACCAGTTCTTCAGTAGCTCCAGACCTGGGAGGTGACAGAAAACAAGAAGTGAAAACAAACAGCCAGGTTTACAGAGAGTTAAACCTTCCCAGCTCAGGGCACGCAAATATGCTGCACTGACCACGCAGAACATGCTATGCAACAACTACTCGAACACGTGCTTGAGCGCCAGCAAACACGGGGTAAACCAAGGGCATTCACCCTTTGTACAAGCAAACATCAGTGCGTGGGCTGCTGCAGTGCTTGCCTTCCTTCCAGGGAGCCAAGACATTCCTTGCAGCAGGCTCAGCAAAACAGGGAAACTGGGGCAACACAGGATTTGCCGAATTAGACCAGACTGGCTGTCCCCCTGAGCCCAGTGCCTGCCAACAGCAGCACCTGATTTGGGCTGCACAGGTGAAAGTTCCCACAGTGCAAATGTAGAGCAGCTTTGCTGTCATCGACCCCTTTCCCAGAGGAGGGCAGCTCAGGCAACCTCCTCCTTGCACAGCACTGATCAGCTGCAGCATCCAGTGCATCATCTCCTCCCTACAGGGATCCCTCCAGAGCTCGACAGGGGCTGAGACTCCATCTCTGACAGAGGGCAAGACTGGCACAGGCCGAGATCGTTGCTGGTGTGACGGGAAGGGACCATTCCTCTCACCACACACAAGACATGGTGCTCCAGAGCACAGCAAAGTCATCTTGAAGTAAAGCCATGTGTTGAACTGCACTGAACAGGCTCCGCTTCCTCCAGGGCTTCCTGCTAGCTGTCCCCACCACAGCCAAGCACCCTGCTCTTGGCCCACCCAGAAATATTGAGAAATCCAGGACTACTCCCATCCTGTTTTCTTATTTAAGAGCCTTAGGGTCATAGCAGAAGGCTAGGGTGGCTTGAGAATTAAGAACCAGAAGAGCAATAGCTAGAAACTTGATGCTGTCCAGCTGGGATTACTGTGGTTTGCTGTAAGATAGCAGGAGAAATCCTTGCTGTCCAAAGCCTGTTCCTTGGTGACCTTTCAGCAAGCCCCAGAACCATGTAAAAAAACCCCCACATATTGGGGGCTGAGGGGAGCAGGGTGGCTCAGATGCCTTGTCCTGTGTCTGTGCACCAGCTTTTTGCATCTTGCTGGCTAGGGAAAGAGGTGTGCTGCATGGAACATGGGGGAACAGGAAGGGGACAGGAGGAGGGTGGGTTCTGCTCAGAGCTTAAGAGCAAGGATAGAGCAAATCTGCTCGCTTGGCTTCTTTGAGGAAGCTGGAGCACTGAACCAGGACCCTTGCCTGAGAGGCAAAGTTCAGGGCAGCACTTCAGTGAGAATGATGACAGAATCTTTCTTCCAGTTGATGGGAGATCATCCAGCAAAGATATTAGCAAGGCAAAGGATGACACATGCTGACAGCACAGCCAGAGAAGGCTATGATATTACCATCTCTCTGTGAAAGATTGTTACTGACCCCTTTGATATTTGCTTTAACACCAGTGAAAAGTGACAAAAGCATTTTTCTTCTTTCTCTCCTTGATAGCCAGGTGAGGAACACACATACAGTCACTGCAGTGGAAGGCCAGCTCCTCCAGAAGCCTCTCCATCTAGATCAGATAATGGATGGAAAGCCCTGAGCCACAGTCTCTTTTTATTTTCTCTAACACTTCATGCTAGACCTCATTCTCTCTCTCAAATAGCTTCTACTGCTGCCCTGATAGTGACAACCCTGGGTGAGAAGGAATTGGTCCAGCCCAGCTATGCCTCATTAAAGGATAATTTTTTTTATTAAAATACAGAATTGTGTTCTGAAAGGATAGAAATGTTAGCTGGATTTCTAGTGTTTAGGAAAAATTTCCATCTGTATGCTGACTGTTTTTCATCAATTAGAAAGCTGCAGGAGACCAGGGAATAAGCCAAATTTTTCCTTCACAGATCACCTGTCAGGAGCAAAGCCCAGCAACTCCAGCTGTTTCTCCCTCAAAAGAGAGCAGAGAAACACAGTAAGAGGTGAGAGCTACAGGTTGAAGGCAAAATCCCAGTCTGCTCTATGCCCAGGGCACCTAGAAGTGCTGGTGCTGTGTGTACCAGAACAGTTATCACCTCTCATGCAGTCAGAATAAGCTTTTTGTGATATTTGAAGCAGTCTGGGAAGGTAACACATTTCCTAGGGGTTAGTATGCAGGCAGGCAGCTCCCCCTCAACATGCATAGCTCAGAAGTCTCCCACGACTGCTGGCAGGCAGCCTGCCTGAGTCAGGTGGCTGTGCCAGGCTTTAGGAGGGCAGTTACCTTTGTGTCTATTCAAGTAGTATTTGAGCTCCCACTGGGTCACCAGGATGTTAAAGTAACGAGGCTGCTCGAAGAAGCGCAGGTACCGCATGGAGACGTGGCTGGGGAACACCCGCTCGAACTGCCCGCGCCGGGAATACTCATCCTCTGTCTCCACCAGGATGCGAACGTCATCTGGAGTCAGGATGTCCAAGACAGAAGAATAAAAATCCTGCCGACAAGAGCAACCCAAGGTCAGGGAGAAGCATCTCTCAAGCAGAGGTCTCCAGGTGTCTGAGATCTTTGGGACACGGGCCACATGGAAACTGTAGTAATCTAGGCTCAGTGGTGACACCAACACTGCACAGAACTGAAGAGAAGCCCAGCTCTGCAGCCCAGCCTCTCTTAAACACACTGTCAGGAGGCACACAGGGCCAGTGGCCCTACTAACCTTCACTGGGTCAGCTGGCAAAGGCTGTAAGAGCTGCACAGATACATAAGGAGGAACAGGCAGTACTCAGACTCTGTTTGGGGACTGGTAGGTAATGTGCCCCTTTAGCACACACCTATTTTAATGTACAGATGAGTCAGTGAGACAGTGGCTTAAGCAAACCCAATTTATTTCTGACCAACTGTCTTGTAACCCACTGGAGCCCAAGTGCGCCCCATCATCTGGCTAACTCCAGAGAAGAGCACAATCTGAAGAGGGACATGGGATCGACATGTGGGACTGGCTGGGACATGGGCTTGGCATGATGGTGCAAGTAACAGAGGAGGTTGTTTCGTACCTGGTCAGGTATCTTCTGCATCAAGTAATAGGCCTTCTTCATCTTCTCTGCTCTGAAATGCTCAGATACTGGCTTGGGCTTCTCCTTCAAAGCATTGCCCAGACTGAGGACACAAGAGAGGCAAAAGAGCATTTAAGTGGAGAAGACAAAGTCGTGTAATGGCAGAGCTGCTCCCAGCAACTGCTGAGAGAGTAATGCCACCCTCATGAAAATGCCATGGAGGAGAGAACACTTTCTCCACGGACTGCACTAGTTCCGAGATCAGTGATGCATCCACGGCCTTGTGCATCAGCACAGAACCCAGGAAGGATGTGGGCAGGGAAACTGGGAGGACTCTGCCAGCTCCTCACTAAGGCATTTCAATGTTCCTTCACCCAAAAGGTGAGCCATCACCTCACACTCACAGAGGATGCAAGAGGGTCAAAGACACACCATGACCTGATTCACAGCACATGAAGCCTGGTGGGATCTCATGTTTACATCCCACTTGGAACACAGCTTCCTAACTGCAAGCACAGGGATGGGGGTACAAGTACTCAGTACTGGTACTGTACAAGGAAGAAGAGAACTCGTAGATCAAAAACTTCCTCTGGCAATATCCAAGTACTCTCAGGACTCAAATCCAGACACATGCCATAGGAAGTCCTGGCCTTCTGTACTATCTGACCAGCAACCATCTATTCTAAGCACCAACTGAACCATTTGGGGATGCCAGAATCTGGGAGATACTTGTTGAAAACCTTTTAACCCATCTATCGACATAGCTTTTTCGTTCTGCTGCTGCAAAATTTAGTTGTGTGCAGATCCAAACAGGGAGAGCAGAACCTTGAGTCTGTGCTGCTTGGTACTTAGGGAACATCCAGATCTGGAATTCTGCCCACATGCGGAAAACCCCTTCATATGCTTCCCAGGGCAGGAGATACAGTTACACAAGCTTGCCCCTGGATGCAAGAAATCGGGTAATGCATCATCTGAACCATGTTAAGGATCCGCTTAATCCCCTGCAGGTTCCTTTGAGGAAACCTGCCCTTCAGCACTTCCACTGGAAGTGGCAAACCAGCATATGATCAAAGCACCGCAGACGAGCTGGTGAGAGCTCCCCATCTGGAACAGGCCCATGTTCCAAGCTTCTCCACTGAAGGCACAGGGCACTCAGAGGGCAAGAGTCCCATCTTTTGGCATGCCCACACATCACTGCATGCTGGTGCTTAACCCAGCAAGCTGATCCTTCAGTGATATATGGCCAGCAGCCACTCTGCTGCAGAGAACAGACTGGTTTCCTTCCAGCCTTTAGGTTTGAAACCAGGATAAGCCCTAGCTGTGGTGAAACACAGAAGGACTAGGGGCCTGGCTGGACACATACCCAGGAATTAGCATTCTGCACAAAACAGTCATGTTAGCTGCAAAGTAACACTGTGCACACCTCCACCCACAGGCTGGCAGCACGTGACACCTGCAGTCCTGCCTAAAGAACTGATCACTCCAGCATTTGCAAAATAACAGCTGCTCCTCTTGCTCCAGGCAGCAGCATGTCAGTTCTGGTAAGTCAGAGGGTAAGTGGATCCAACCCCAACAGAGCCAGCCAGTCCTCCAAGCAAACAGAGAGGCAGTGAGACTTAGCATCGTATTAGCTCTGGCAGGGGAAGGACGAGAGAGCACGGCTTGATTAACTGCAGAGCAAGCACAAATTACATTGGCCTCACTTCCAACTATGGACCTGCAGAGAGGGCATAAATCCTTCTGCCTTGAAGAGACCAGAGGAACCAGATACTCAGGGAATGAGGCAAGTTCTTTGGACCCATAGCTGAAGCACCAGCAAGCACAGGCTCTCAACAGCTAGAAGCCAGCGTTTGCTGGGCTCCAAGCAACCCCCCAGATGAAATCCCTCAAGAAAAAAGCCTGCTTCTCTGACAGAGAAGGGGGCTGACCTGCAGGTAGAGCCACTTCTTGTCTGTGTCCTTGAGGCCACACTGTCCATACTGGGCAGAACAAAGCCAGCGAGGTTGAGGAGGTCCCGAATCATCTGGCCCTTGATGCTCACATCCAGTGGGGAGTTGGAGTGGAGGCTGCAGAGAAGAAGCATCACAGCAGCCTGAGTGCTAGAACAGAGGTGTCGAGCCCCATGGCCCCGAGATCCATCTCGGGGTTATTACTGACCAGGATACAAACACCAGCCTGTCCCTTGCCTCATCAAACCAGCTGTAAGACACTGAGAGAAAAATCCTGACAACAGCTCTTTGAAGGCGGGGCTTCCTATCAGAAATAGTTAATTTTTCCATCTCTTCCCAAGTTTGCTAGAAATAGGCAAGTCCATCCCCAGAGCCCTGTGTGGGACCGTGGCTCTGTGTGCAGCTCCTGCCCACCACTCTCGCAGACAGGAGGGGCCATGCTCGGTTACACTGCAGCTCCCGGCGCTGCCTGCACAGCCGGCACCACGCGGCCGGGTGCCGTCAGGAAGCAAAGAATGGTGCACGAGGCAGTGGAACTGCTGATTGCTTCTGCCCACACAAAGAAATCTCTGCCATCACCCGTTCTGTACAAGACACATCCCTCCTTGGCCTTCCTTTTTTAACATACTCTTCCCTGGCTCTAGCTGGAGCATGCCCAGCAAAGCTTTCTGAACTGCAGAGGAATGTTGCTTTCACAGACAGGGACAGCTTTGATTCCTGCAATCTGGAGAGGGAGGCTTCAAAGCCCACAGTCTTTCAGCACAGGCTACAGGGGACATCACAAGCCAAACTCACTTTTTAGTAAAAGAAAGGCCATTATCCACTCTGCTGTGGCTCAGAATATGCTTTACCTTGGGGAAATGTTGACTTCTAAGATCCAGGGCTTGAGGTTTTCATCCAGCATGATATCAAACCCAAAGAGCTCATGGCAACAATACGGCCGGCGCACATACATCTTCACCAGGCTGTTCACGTAGGGCTCAGAACTGCAAGCCAAGAAAAAAATTCTTGTTTCCAACAGTCAGACAGCAGAGCTCTGGCTGTTCACAGCATGTGCTGACAGCTCTGGAAGCGTAATGCAGCCACGTGCTGCGGGAGCGGGTGGGCTGAGGGACCAACACGGGCCTGTGAATTGTTGCTGCTTCACCACGTATGGATCCAGCACTGCATCCTGAGCATCCCTGCTCTGTCAGGTAGCATCCAGCTCTGAATACAGGATTCATCCTGCACCAGAGACCAATCTCTCAGGCTCCCAGGCAAAGCAGGGGAGTGGGTGGCAAGCTGGGCAATTCTGGGTACACCGCACCTTCCTGGCCTTCAGGCAGGTCAGGGAAACATAAGGTCTATCTACCCACTGCAGCTACTGCAGCAGGAGCATAAGTAACAGGATGAAAGGAGGGATCCACAGAGAAATACCGAAGCCAACAGCAGTGATACTATTTCAATTAAGAGCAGAAGGACCAGGCTGAGAAGGGACTGGACAGTCAAAGGGGCCAGGGTGCACCTCACAGACACACAGAGCAAGGGGTGCCAAGACTCACGCAATGATGGTTTTGATAACGATGTCCTTAATCTTCTCCCAGATGGCCTCACTGTTAACTCCCTTCTGGGTCAGGTAACTCCAGAGAGCTTTGAGTGCCCTGGGAGAGAGAAAGCGAAAGAGGTAGCTCTGCAGCCCCTTGCTGCTGGTGGTGAAAGCAACAGAGGGGAACCCTGACAGTACTGTTCCCTGGCATGGCAATCCTCCTGACATCCTCAAACCTCTCAGCTCCTGGTTGCTGGTTTCCCCGGCCTGGGCCCTGGTCTTGAAGGCCCAAGCTACTAGGAACATGAATCTGTCATAGACTTCTCTCAGCACAGTCCCAAATTAGCACATGAGCAAGGTAAGTCAGGCCCAGATCTTCTCTTCCCTCCCCCTCCATGTCCTCAGCAAACCTCCCCTTCCTGCAGGCCTTCCCCCGCAGCGCTGCAAAGCAGCTCAGCAGGAATCCAACAAGACCCCGAAAATGTTTTAGCGAAAGCCACTTCACTGAGGCTTCAGGGATGAAAAAAAATTCTGAAAAATGTGGGTAACAAGATGGTATGGGGGAGCATCTATGCTTTTACAGGAGTTTCCCACACCACACTGAGTGCTGCAAGCTACCCTGACACTGAGCCAAGGATGCTCAGATATTTCTCAAGTGAGACCATGTGGCTAATGGCCAGGAATCCAAAGGTCACGCTTCCTGCATACAAGATGGAGTGGATTACAGCCACACTTATCTTTAATATAGGAGCAGCCAGCTTTGACTTGCATGCAAGTATGGAAAACCCACACAATCCCACCCCTACGCAATTGCAACTGCTGAGAGGCAGCAGACCCTGCTAAAAGTCCCAGTGGAGGAAGAGACCACTGTGTAGCAAGTCCAGGTCTAAGCAATCTGACCACAGCAAAACACCTTCTGCAACTCCCTTTGAAGTGCAGTAGCCCTGCCCAGGGCTGCTGAGAACTGAGAACTCTATCCTGCACTATTTTTAAAAGGGTTCAAACACCACCAAGGAATCAGAGACAAGTTCCTGGGGCTTGCATCCATTCACCCACAGGACAGCAAGGAATGGGAATTCCTGCAAGATTGCAGCCTTCCTCCCAAAGGCCTAGAAATGGCACCACTGCTCCTATTCCCACCAAGTAGTGCATAAATTAACAGTTCTGAACCAGGGCTGTCCCCTTCCCTGCCTCCACAGCGAAGTCAAGAGTGAGATGGGCAGAAGCTCCCATCTAGCCAATTTAAGCATCACCCATTCAATTTCTAACAAAAACCAACCAGATTCTGCTTTAACCACATCCCATCGCCTCCACAATAGGGGAAGGGGATGAATGAGCAGAGATGAGAGCAGCGTTGGAAGCAGGGAATGGCACAAAGGCAGGATGAACAGCAACTACAGCTCAAGCAGCAGTGGACAGGATGAGTCACAAGCCAGGGAGACCATCCAGATTCCATTGCCACTAACTCATGCTAAAATCACTCTGCTCTTTCAATTTCCCAAGGGGGATCAGATGATACAGAAAGCAAGTTCAAGTTTTGGGTAAGAATAGCGAAAAAAGTCTGACTTAACAGGAAATAAAAAGAGCTACCTTGTACCCTAAAAGCAGCACCTACCATTTGTGTCCCTGACAAGCAGTCTCATCTGAGTTGGACTTGTACTCCAAGTTCTTCTTGTTCACACTGTAGTTTGTCAAGTGCATGAACTTGTTGCTGAGGCTGTCCATTGAGGAGGAGTACCTGGAGGAGGGAAGAGGAACACAAGCAGTCCGAGATTGAAGTGGCTGTCCCCAGGTCCACAAGGCAGGCAGAGACTCTGTTCTCAGCTTGGACCACTCTCAGCCATTCACCAGCCCTGCTGCCTGGAGCTATCTTGTCCCCACAGGGGTCAGAGCTAATGGAACAAAACATGGGACAGAACAGGCTGCCTTGGGACAGTGGAATGCAATCCCACCCTCACAGCATGTCCTCAAGAAATAAAAGCCAGAGCATCAGTGAGCAGAAGCACTGATGGAACTCAGCAGTAGCCTGAGGCAATACAATGAAAACTGGAAGAAACATCTCAGTTTCTGGTGTGCCAGCTTTTACGCAGAATGAAGCACAGACAATGTATTTCAAGAACTGCTTTACACTGAGCTGATCGTTCGTTGGGAAGGTTGCATGTAGGCAGCATCCTTCTCACCTTCCCTTTCAAGAGTCACCTGCAGCGACCCTGTGTGTTTCCACACCGCTTCTTAAGCAAGCAAGATACAGCTTTAAGCATCACCCTTATAGGGGATGACTCCCTCCTGCCCTGGCCAAGGCAGGTACCACAGCCACAGATGCCCTGGCACCAAGGCAGCCCCCAGCACTGCTCTCCTGCACAACCTACTTGCAGCTGGCAAAGCGAACCAATCCATCCTTGAACAGGTAGACCCTGAGGGGATCATAGCAAGTGACGTAAACATAGAGCCTCAGGTCAAACTTCTTCCCGCCAATGAGGTAGGGTTTGTGCAGATATCTGCAGAGGGAAGTAAGCACATAAGGGTTATGATTTTCATATGCAAGAACATCTCTAACCCCCAATTCAGAAGCCCTGGCAAAACAAGGGATCAATGCAGAAGCCTTTTTGGACAGCATTTCCAAGTTAATCACATCACAGACAAAATGAGAGAAGGAGCAGCTCTCCCATTCACAAGGAGTTCCTGCAGCACATAAGCAGTGTTTCCTTCTGCTGGGTTCCATTTTGAAGAGATTTTCCCCAGTTCTAAGGCACAGTAGCTTTTCCACACCCACAACGCTGATCACAATATTCAGGACATGCAGTACACCACAGATGGTTTTGTACAGTGAGCAGAAACAGTTGGGTATTTTAATCCAAATCATTTGATTATTCATCCCAGAAGTTCATGATTTTCCATAGGGAAGTTTATCTCTTTGCATGGAAAGCAGACAGGGAGAACAAAAAAAGCAAACACAGCAGTTCCCTGTCTGCCAAACACTGCAGTTTTCCTGCCCTCACAGGAATCTTCCCACAAAGCAACCTCAAACCAAGATGAACTATTCCACTTTTCTGCAGAAGGGGAAGGAGATGGAGAACTCTTATTTCAAGAAAATCCTTTGACTAACATCTACACGCACTGAGGCTCTTCCTGAACCATTCTAACTTGGATAAGAACAAATCTTTGACAACTGCCACCTCTTCCCTGGGACTTCTCTTCCCACTGTGTTTGTGTGAACTGGATAAGGTTTGTTTGTCTCCAAACATGCCAAACCCCAGAGTACAGAGCAGTGGGAGCTGGATCTCAGCAGAGCTGAAGCTGTCCACATGCCAGACAGAAGTTCCAGAAAGCTCATGAAACCAATTTGTGTCTGAGACCTCAAATATATATGCAGAGACAGCAGCAATCCAGTAAGCCCAGCTGCAGCTGACAGAGCCAAGCTTCCAGCAGCAGGACACCCAGGCAGTCTCCAGATGCAAATCAGCTACTTCTGCTTTGCCACAATGGGGCAGGGGCCCAGAACTGGCCAGAGATACAAGACACTAGGAGGTCCCAGGCTCTGCATCAACCTTGGTTTTATATTCACTCACCTCTGTACTAGCAGTGGTCTCCTTTTGGGGAGCTGGCTCCATTTGTGGATGACCTGGATACCAATGCCTCTTGCTGATGCTGGCTACAAAACACAAACAAGAAAGGATCAGATCTTCTCCCTGCGCCTACAAAAGGACAGAGGATTGAGCTCTGCTTTACACTTACTGGTTTGACAATCCATTTCTGTCGGCTAGCTCCTTCCTCCCATGCTTTCCTGAGTAATTTGATGTCCTGGGGCAGGATGAACGATTGAGGGAAGAAATTAAACTCCTTTTTCCCACAGCGAGCCTGCATCTTCAACAGGTTGCGCCACAGACGATCCTTCCTTCCAATTTGAAATGAACCGGGAAAGTGGTTTAGCTGGAAAGAAACACAGATGCCATGAGATCTCTCTGTTTCCCCAACTCCTTGTCCACCCCTTCCTGCTCCCTGGGCAGAGGATACATCCTTTCTGAATACAGTGCAGGGTGACACACTTAGCTCCCCTCTCAAGATTGCGCTTAAACTGATTCCACCTACTCCTGAAGTTTGCAGGGACAAACCACATAGTTCAGAGCATCACAGCTCTCCAGAACAGGCATGTACTTGTGATAGATACCAAACCTTTGGTCCCTTGCAGGTTCCTCAAGCCATGAGCCACACCTGACTCTTCTGTGATCTGAGTAAGGTACATGCCCTTCGTTGCACTGGCAGGGAGGGCACTGTCCCTACCCCTCAGTTCTGCCAGAAGAAGGATGCTTTAAGCAGCAACAACTGAATTTAGAGAGGCTCACAAATAAACACAATTTGGCTACAGCCTCAGTCTGTACAAGAGCCACCCTCACAGCAGAGATGCTCATCCAGCCATGCCTGTCTCTTGGACTCCTCTCCCAGTTCTGGAAGGGATACTGCAGGGACAGCCTGCACAGCAAACACCTGGCCCTGAGGAGAGGGGCACCCGAATTGCTTCCAACACATTCTCCATGCACATGAAGGAGGTCAGCCCAAAACATCTCCTACCTTTTGGTGCTCCTTGATGGCTTTGAAGCCAGGGGATTTCATGTGGTGGCCCCAGCAACCCAGCCAGTCATTGCTTTCTGCAGGAAAAACAGAATAGTCCATGACCGAGTACCCTGCCACATGTAACGCCCTCTCAACCCACAGCACCCCATCTCCTTGGGCTGGCAGAAGCGTGCCAGGGATGCTGCACAGCTATAGCACAAAGCACTCATACTCGCTACTGCAAAGCTGCCAAAGCAAGGGCTGTGAGTGGCATCCAGTTAACCAAGCAGGTGATATCCTTGCACATATGACCGTTGCAAGGACCTGAAGAGGCACAAGGTCGAAAGAATGCCTTTAATTCCCCAGCATCCTGACTTCTCTGCTTTACAGCTGGCAAATGAAGCAGTTGGCTAATGAATGCTGCACTGCAGAGGGAGATGTAGGATGTCAAAACTTCTTAGGACTTCCTCTGCCCTCCATGTCTCATAGCCCCAAAACAGTCTCTGCAGATGTCTACTGATACATGCAGGAGTCCCATAAATACTTGCAGGCGATCGCATTCCAGAGTATGGATCATAGCTGCAAATGCTCAGCACTTCTTCTACACATCTCTTCAGTGACAAGACTCCCAACCCTGAGAACTCTGGCTATGGTCAGAGAAGATGGCTTCCTCCTCAGTACATGGGACAAGGAGCAGCAGTGCAGGGCCTGGCACTAGATGAGGGCCAGCCTCCTCAGAGTGGCAAGCCAGAGCAAAACTGCTTCACACCTGCCTCAGCTCCTGACAGCCCAGGAGCAAGTCCTTGTGGTCTATGCCAGGGACAAGCGAAGAGGCAGATCAGGCCCTGACCTTGGATACTGCAGGTCAGACAGGCAAAAATGTGAACCCAGCATCCTGCAGTGCCAAGTGTGTATTGCTTCTGCTTTGTTCTTTACAGGCACTCTGCCTTCTTGTGCCCATGGGCTGGAGGCAAGGAAGGACACAATGTTGCCTCCCCCAACTTACTTTTGCTAACTCTGAAGTGGGACCTGCCAATGGTTTGCTTCACTATGTTAGGCGTGACTCTGCATATTTTCCATCGCAGCAGCTTCCTCTGCTCCCAAGGCAGCTTTTCCACTAGGAAGGCAAAAAGTTAAAGACTGAAGGAAAACAAACACAATACTTGGATTTCCTACGGCTGCAAAATTCTTATGGTTTGCCACACAGGCACCAGGCCCGTAGACAAGGGTGTGTAGCCCCCGTTGCAGAACCATCATGGAGCAGAAGACTCCACAGCTGGGGGGAGATCCAGGACACTGGAACATTTAGTGGCAGACTGAGTCATGCTCCAGACAATGGAAGCAGCACAGTTTACTCCAGTCATTTGGATCTCAGCAGTGCTGGGTCTCGTCATGGGAAGGGTTAAGGGCAGCCACTGCCAGCCAGCTCCAGGCTGTGTGCTGGCACCACTTGCTCCCTAATAATGGGCTGGCCACTCTCACCCTATGTGACAACAGACCCCGGCTCACCTGTCTCATCCCGAGTACTGAAGTAGATAGTTGGAGGCACATTAGGGAATAAACTGCAGACAAGAGCTGGTTTGAGCACTTTGTCTTGAGCCTCAGCAGGCTCGGCCAGGCACTCGATGCAACTCCTAGGAAAGATGAAGCAGTAGGCAGCTGGCTAAAAGTGAAGGGTAACAAAGGAAGGGGGAACCCGGAAGGAGCCTTAATCTGAGTATCAGGAATTTGCACCATCGTTTACAATGTGGTGCAAGCAATGGGCACTAAGGTCAGTAAGTCAGTCTGCAGCAACGAGGGGGTGAGTCTGCAGTGAATGCACATGCCAAGTAACCACTCTGGGGTTTGTGATTTTCTGGGGCAAGGAGTGGAGTTTTTTACGTGACAAACACTGTAACCTTGTCCAAGGGAACAAGGGGTGGAGATCGTAATACATATTATTTAACTGCAATCCTCATGGTTTTGCTGTGTTGCAGGGAAGAGGGATGGAGTTTTACCCACTGTATGTACACCTTACCACAGCAAGCCCCAATACCGGGAAGGAGGGGTAGAATTTGTAATGTTTCTACTAAGGTTGTGATGAAGTGAAAAGTAGAGTTTGCAATGAACATATATACAAATATATGCCACTGCAGCCAGAGGAAGGAGCCACACCAGAGCAATCCGCTAAGGAACAAAGAGCAGCAAAAGAAAAGGAACTACAACACACTACCCCCAATCTCGCAGGCCACCCCTTGCCTCACTGAAGGGACTGAGTGTAGCCTAGGGCAAAAGGATTGCAAACCAGGATGGGGGAAGAAGAGGTGTTTTCTCGAAGTCCTTGGTTGTTTTTTTTTTCTTTTCAGTACCAAAATCAATAATTAAAAGTTTGTTAATTGGCAAAGGATTATATTGGTTAACATTCTCTGCACAAAACTGGTTTTGCCCACAACTAACTGAAGGCAGGAGACAGCTGCAAAGGTTTCAAGGCCAGGTCTGCACACAGTCTGCACAAAGAAGTGGTCAACAGCCCTCCCTCCTTGCTGCAAGAGGCATTTGGCCCAAGCACTGCTTCCCCCAGAGGCCAACCAGACACATCCTGCCAGAAACAGCTGCCGGGCCAGTTTACATCACCTCTGCAGGACTTTCACAACCACATGTGCACACCCAGAGCCCTGCAGCACCCTAAGGCTCAACACTTGCTCACAGAAAACCTTGCTTGCCACCCAGATTAGTGATGACATGATGGGAAGCAGCAAGTTATCAGGCAGACAGCAAAGCCTGAGGCAGCCCTGGTGCAAGACCAGCTCCCACTGCTGGATGGGCAAAAACAGGTCCAACAAAGGTCAGCCAGGAGTCAGGAGGGCAGGGCTCAGATGACCACAGGCTGACCAATCCTCCCCAGACAAAGATTCTCCCAAAAGCTAAAGAAAAAAACAGGCTCCAGGACTTGTTTCTAGGATGCTATGCTGAGACATGAAACTCCAAGGAGCTTTTGCAATCTCTGGCCCAGGACACCTCCACTCTGCTTCATCTGCCAGGCAATGACATTGCAAGAGCACAATTTAATCCAGTAAACCTAACTCAGCAACTGGCAGTGCCAGTGAAACTAAGACCCCTGTTTTGCTGCAGTGGATGCACCCTTAGCACTTTACAGTCTGCTGCCTGTAGCAAAAGAGGTAGTTCTGGTCTGCAGGGCAGCAAGGAAACTCACTTTGGCTGGGACATCTGTTCCTGCCTTCACTCCTTTACCCCACATGCTACCATCTCCTCTGTCAACATGGGGAGCAAAGATGATGGCATCACAGAATATGCTGATTTGGAAGGGACCCAGAAGCATCATCAAGTCCAGCTCCCCACCCTGCACTAGGTCATTCCCAAGAGTCACACCGTGTGCCCGAGAGCATTGTCCAAACGCTTCCTGAACTCTGTCAGGTTTGGTGCTGTGACCACTTCCAAGAGAGCCTGTTCCAGTGCCCAGCCACCCCCTGGGTGAAGAACCTTTTTCTAATATCCAACCTAAACCTCCCCTGACACAACTTCAGGGCATTCCCTCAGGTCCTGGGACAAGTCTGGACAAATATGCCAAGCTCAATGCACTGTTTACAGCTACTAACCTAGATACAGGAGTCACGGAGCCACTGGATGATTCATCAGCATCAGAGGAAGCATCCGAGTCACCTGCAGGAGAGAACAAACTCAAGTTTTGTCTCTGCTCACTCTGTGAGGAGTGAATGCATGCAGAGTTAGGGAGGGAAGAGAGAAAACAAATGCTCCAGGGGACAGAACGTTCCAGCCGCCCCAAATCCTTGGATCCTCGCTTTTGCCCACCAACTGGTGTCATAAAAAACAGGGAAGGGAGCAGAGCTGACAGCCCTGCACAGAGAGCAAATGGGCAAGTTCTGGAGAAGGACAGTGGTGAGCCCTAGCTTGCTCCCCAAAGGAACCCATGCAGTTCCTCCTTGCTGTTACATCACTTTTGGGTTCAGTACATCCTGAAATGACAGCATGAATGTAAGACAGGAGGGCAGCTGTGCTCACCCCCAGCTCCCAGACAGCTCCTGCACTCCCCACATTGAGGCATGGAGCACAGCCCTCCCTGGGGAACCAGCACTCACTGTCCTCATACTCCTCTTGACTGCAGCTCTCGTCCAGGCCATCAGGAAGTTCTTCCTCTACTTCGTCCTGGGGATGGCTCGGCTTCAGCAGTGACTTCTCAGCAGTAGCACTGGGACAAAGGACATCACATCAAAAAGAATGGCACATGGTTTCTGGGGCCAAAAACCCAGAAGCCCATGAGGCAGCATGAGATAATGTGGGCAGTGGAATGAGGGCACTGCCCTCTCCAGTGCTGATGTACAAGCACTCATCCCAAGCTATCAAGATGGAGAGGCCCCAGACCACGCTGAGAAGGAACGTGTTCCAGAGCAGCGAGAAAGAAGAGGAACAAGGACACCCTCTCCCAGCAGGAGTTCCATGTCCTCACACTCTCTCCATCCTGTATTAGCTGTGTTCTTTCATGAATCCACGTCTCTGACTAGGAAGGCCTGGCTCAACAGCAGGCTTCATTCAACATATGTGCAGAGCTTACCACTGCAGGCAGGGCCCCCTGACTGAGGAGAACAAACTAGAAATGCCACACAGTAATTCCATTCTGTGGTTGAAGGAGAAGGTGGAATGGCTTAGAGCCATCTTGAGTGCCTGCATCAAGCTGGGGGTTGCAGGAAGGCACCCCACCCACTAGGATGCCACAGTTGGATTTTGCTCACGGACACAGCCCATGGTTACCCTTACGGCCACCCCGTACTGCCCACAGTGCCTCCTCTCCCAACACATGCAGACACAACCGCCAGCCCAACACATCCTGCTGCAGCCTCCCTTCTCCTCCTGCCTCTACTTACTTAAGCTTTCCTGGGACCACAGCCTGGGCCCGTTTCTCCTCTTTCTCCAGTTGGATGGTGGACACCTGTGCTGCCACTTCAGAGACGGCAGCCAAGTGCACAGGCTCTGTTCTCGCCACACGGTCCCCGGCACACTGAGGGCTCAGCATGCCCACGGGATGGCAGCTGGTGCTGCAGTCGGGAGCGCCAGCACGCGAGGCCAAGGGATGGGCACTGATCTGCTTAGTGCAGGCAATGGCACCACAGGTGCCCGTAAGGCTCGAGTTACTGATAAGGCGATGGCTCCCCAGCTCCAAGTTCAGGGGAGCGACGGTTCCTTTCTGGGTGATCTGCGCTCTGACATGCTGCCTCCTCCTGCTGTTCCAGTTGGACAGGCTGCCCACATTTGTAAGGCCAGAACTTTCGACTTGGCACCCAAAGCCTTTGTGTGTGGCAGCCTGACTAGTTAGCTGCTGCACAGCCTTCCAGAGGCTCTTCTCTGGTTCTTTCTCTTTTGAGCTGTGAAGTCTCGCATTAGCGTCCTCCCACGAGCACTGGTCCTTCCCAAAGATCGCACTGCTTGGCACAGGGGTAAGGGAGGGGATTGTGTTTTGTTCTGACACAAAGTTGCTGTTCGTCACCGCTCTGCTGATCAGGCTGCTAGGGAAGCTGTCTCCAGTGTCCCCGGAGTGGGACCGTGAAGCAGCAGGAAAACTCCGGGTGTTTTCCACCTTTTTCATCTTCAGTGACTGCAGAAAAGGCACTTTAGCACTGCTTGGCCGTAGGAAGAAGCTGTTACTGAGCACTGGTCTACAGGAGCTGGCAGCCTGCTGACCCAAGCTGAGGGCAGAGCCTTTGACCCCAGTCCCAGGGCGCTCCTCTGCCAGCAGGCAGGGCTCCATCAGCACGGAAGACATCACCCTTCCCGTGACAGAGCCAGTGTCTGGAGGGCTTTGGAGGGTATCTTCAGTGGGCTGCACATGGCATAGTGACGGTGAGCGCGAGAAGCAGGATTGCTGCAGAGGGATCCCTGAGGGCAGCAGGATGCGATCCTGGAAAGCACTCACATATCTCTTCTCTAAATTCCAGACGGGTTTCGCCTGCTGCTGAGCGAGGCGCCAGGCCCAGCACGGCTGAGGTCTTTCTGCCGGAAGGGTGCCTGACTCCGGCCCAATGCTCTTCTGCTGTTTGGGACCCAGGTTAGCATGGTCTGCTCCTGCAGACGCCATGTAGAGCCATAGCACGTGAGGCACAAGCGCGTCAGTCATCTACAGCAGCATCTTTGCTGGCCTGAAACAAGAGGACAGCATGAAAGACACTGTTACCCTGTCAGGGCACAGCACCCAGCCCAATGCCACATGAGGAAAGCAGGGTGAGCTGCTTTTCCTGCAGGATGAAAACTACATCTCCCATCTACTGAGCTCACCAAGAGTCTCCTGAGACCAAGTCAAAGAACGGCTGGCATCTCACATGAAACCAGAGGATGCAAAGAACAATGTAGAGAGGGCCATCTGCAGGAAAGCTTGCTCCCTGCAAACACACAGGGGTGCCTGACTACCAGCCAGGGCCATGGGGTAGCAGCCCCAGCACAGTAGCCCTGTCTGCAACAAGAGGCTGGCTGCCTGGGACCCACACGGCAGCTGATGGTCTGTGTCTCCAACACCAGCCTCCTGACTCCACCACAAGCCCCAAAACGTCTGCTTATTTTTTCTCCCTGCTCCTTAAAGCTTCAGCTCACAACGTTACACAACTAGGCAAGAACCTCAGCCCTTGCTTTTAAAAGGAAGGTTTCTCACTTTTGTAGAAAAGCTCAGTGAGGGCTAAGGGCATCCTGTAGAGCTCAGGACTGAAAAGGCAGCAAGGAGCAAATGCAGCGCTGTTCTAACATCAACACCTCGGTTTCCAGCAGAGACTGGCAGTACTGTGCACATACATTTCTCCCCACTGCAGTCATACAGAAAAGTCTACAGATGTAAGTGTCCTGAATCCTCCCAGAACGAACTATTGCACCACACCTGCAACATCCTCTTGCCTGAGAAGAAGGGAAAAGAGAAAGCAAACCACGAGCCAGTTATTGTTCTAACATGCCTGGAGGGCCCCTGGATACAGCAGAGATAGGAATTTGTATTCCAAGCAGGCTGGCTGGTTCTTCCACCATCCAGCTCTCACATGCTTGCATGTTTAAAAAAAAAAAAAAAAGGTATGAAAAGGTATAAAAGGTATAAAAAGAAGGATAAGCGGTGCATCAACCATCACACTCTTGCTTTTCTTGCAATGCACATACACACTTTCTCACCTGAAAGACAAGTCTCAGATGCAGCAGTTAAAGTGCAGCTTGGAGACCCTGAGGTTGCTCTGTAGCACCATGACAGCAGCTCACACCACCACAGGGCTGGGTCAGACAGACCTATACCTGCCAGACCTTCTCAACCTGTGAATCAGCTCCAGTCTCATGTGCCCCAGAACCAGCACATACCAGGTCAGTAGCATCTCAGCCACGGGATGTAGGAGATGGAACATCCCCCGCAGGATCCCATAGGAGCTACACATTCTCAAGGAGAGCTGCTACCCTGCCAAACTCTGCAAGGAAATATGGAAGGTGCCAAGTCCACTCCATGCCCATAGGGCTGCATTGCTTGTTAGTGGTCGCACAGTCAAGCTGAGAACTCCTGATGAGGACAGGGTGCCTGCATCCCAGTGGGAGCTGCAGCCCAGAGGGGCTCCAATCCCCAGGGAAGAGAATCCCACAACTGAGATGTACAACACTATTCCACTGCTACCCAATCTGCCCCCAGCAGCAAACCTGGCTGTGTTGTGACATTCACAGTGATTAGCACAGAGCAAAGAAGCTGTGGCTCAGATGCCGCCACCTGCCCAGCTCAAATTTCCACCAGTAAACAAGGGAGCGAAGCTTGGCTTCCACACGCTGCCCCCCCAGATGCACCCAGCTCACAAGCGCACTCGGACCACAAAGTGACCCTAGCACACCAGTGAACGTAGGTGTTAAAGAGCAAATTAAAATTCAAGGAGAATGAAAGTGTTCCTGCCTAGAGGGTCTGTCACTGTGGCATCACCACACACGCTGCCAGCTTGGCCATCGCCTGCGCTCTCACCCGGCTGTGAATGACCTTGCAAAACCAGCCCGCAGTGAAAGCCATCTGTACCTCATCTCCACCCGGCTTTACAGCTATCAGTGGATCATCCTGCTGTAAAAATAAAAGTGATGTGGCCTAATGAAGCTGTAACAAGGGCCGTGAATCTTACAGTCAGCTTATCCACAGGTGTGAAAATACCAGCAGAAGCCCTGTGTGACCCTGATCTGGAGTAAGTAACAACGATAGCATAGATGTGACTGACACAGACCCGGGGGTACTGCTGATAGCTGT
This sequence comes from Edolisoma coerulescens, assembly GCA_013397115.1. Classification (NCBI taxonomy): domain Eukaryota; kingdom Metazoa; phylum Chordata; class Aves; order Passeriformes; family Campephagidae; genus Edolisoma; species Edolisoma coerulescens. The sequence goes on along the minus strand of VWZW01000014.1, from coordinate 182,004 downwards.
GGCTGCCAGGGTGGAGGTCTGGCCACAGCACAGCCTTAGCTAACACTGCATAGAACCCAGCCCCACACTAGCAGACAAGAATGTGCTGAGCTTGCCCCTCTCCCGAGCAGATTTGTCATGGAGTTGCAAAAACGTCTGGGCCAGCACAGGGGAGGGATGTGCTGGAAGCAGCAGCTGCATAAGAAAGCAGCAGGGCCTTTAGTACAGCTTTCAGGTAAGGACTAGGCCGGCCAACAGCTAGTCACCACCCCTGTTTCCCTGTGGAGACGCAGGAGCTCAGAGATAGGGGCAGGAGGGGCAGGAAGGATGCCACAGGGGGCAGGTCAGGATGCATCCAGACTGGCAGCACCAGCCCATGCTGCCCATCCTTCCCCCCATTCACCCTTCTGTCCCACCTCCTGCATGCCAGCACAGCCAACTCTAGTGTCCACCTGAAAAGTGTCTCCCATCCTTACTGCAAGGACAGCTTGACAAAGCAGCTGCTGAGCATCCAGGAGACCTGATGGACATGGAAGGAGGCACCTTCACGTGCCAGGCTGTGGTCACAACAGGACAGCAGCTGCCACATCTCTGTGGCTCTGGGCAGGAACAACGTCACCTGCCCCAGGGTAAATCCCTGCTGGTTGCCAGTCAGGGAACTTGTCCCTTTATGTTTAATTTGGTTGGAGTTTTGGGATGGACACAGCTTGATGCAATCCCATGTTCTGCCAACCCAACCCTACAACAAAGGAGCTGGAGGCTGTTCTGCATCTCACAATGGCAACAAAACTACACTCTTGAAATTTTATTGCAGAAACATAAGCTAGGAAAAGCCCCGGGTGAACTGGCCAGGCTGGAATTCAAACCCAACCAAGTAATTAATGGATTTTGGCTTGGACTTATTGACACGCAATACAGAGGCCAAAGCTGTCACTGTTGGAGTGACTGTACAGCTGCACTTGCTTACAATTATTCTGCCAGCACCTTCTACTGCCACACAGCTTGCTCGCAAATGTTGGGATGTCAGCTGGAGCACTGCCACAGCCTGTACAAATGTCACATCACAAGTGCACAGGGCCAAAACGTGCCCCAGCCTCTGCGTGCCCCACTATGCATCGGTCAAAATCCTTTCTTCCAGCCTGAGCCCCGCTGCAGCATGTGCTCCTCTAATGACAGCGTGGCAGCTCCTCACAGTCCTGTTCCAAACAGGAAAGGACAAGACCTTAAGAGCCCGGGTGTGCACATCATCCCACTGTTAGAGGAGTTTGGCTGGGGAGGTTATTTTAAACGCAGCTTGGTGACACACTTAAAATAACAAGAGCTTGTAAATGTATGCACTGCAAGCTGACCTGATAATGTGCTGTCAGCCACACACAGCCCAAAGTCACAAGGAGGAGAGATGAGACAACTGCAATTGCTATTGTTTTCTATGTCTATGTGTTCTATTGCAGGGTGAATATTCTGTTCTGTTCTTTATGCTTAAAAAGGATAACATCTTTTTCTAAATGAGACCTGAGTTCACACCAAGTTCCTCGCTTGAAGCTCTGGGACTTTTGATTGAAGCTTGAACAAGCAAGTTAACAACAATGCAAAACAAACAGGTTTCAAAAACAATATACATTTCAAAATAAGGGTTTGTATCCCTTCAAAAAATTTAAAACTTTGAACAGGATCAACAACACTGATCTGAAACCAAATGAGTGCCTAAAGCTGCTCCAACAGCTGGTAGCTAGGTACAAACTCGTGTTTCAACAGCATAGAAACCGCCCTCCCTCCCCTACCTCAGTTCCAAGAAACAAGTGGCCTCAAGTGCAGTCACACACCAAGCCAAAGCAGCGCCTGAGGCCACCAGCAAGTTCAAGCTGAAGAGCAGAGGGTGTTGCTGGCCACAATTTGTCTGTGAGGACAAGACAGCTCAGAGACAGCGTGGCCACTGCAGAAATGCTGTTGGTGCAACAGCCTAGTGTGCTTCTTTGCTACACAGTTAAGCATCACTGTTCCCTCTCAGCTCCAGTGTCATCCTTGCAGAACCACATTTTGTGTGCAAATCCAGAGGATGACAACCAATTTCTGTCCTAATCAAGATATCAAGTTTTTGGTTGGCCACTCAGATCAAAAAAAAAAACCCCAAAAAAACCCCCAGTGAGAAATCAACCTCTGTGAGGATGCATCAGCAAATTCCACCTGCATCCCAGGATTACATTTGTGCCATGGCTGGTTATTTCCATTCAACAGCTGTGGTGCTGAACTCCACTCCACACTGAACAGAGGAAGTATGAGAAGTTGTATGACTGCCCAAAGTGACCCTTTACCTAAGCAGAGCACTGCCCTGCAAGAGAAACAGAGTAGCTCCGGTGTGCGCTCCTGTTCCCAAGGTGGAGGCAGACCTCAGGGACAGCAGGATGCTGGAAAAAGCCATAGGAGAGCTGGATCCAGCCACCACCTCACCCTGTGCTGCAGCAAGTGCCTCCCTCCATGCACACACAGGGTGGGCTGGGGACCGAAGGCTCATGTGTTTGACTTAAAAAGGGACTTTCCCACCACTCTAAGGGCATGGAAGCACAGCTGCCAGACGAGGTGAGGAACTCTGGCATATTTAGGCAGAAAATCCAGGACTGTAGCTTGAGTGTACCAGGGACACCTCAAATACAGGGCTGGCTCAGTGCTCACCATGGGAGGGCTGACCTGGCTGTGGCGAGACAGCGCACGGGCCACAGCAAAGGGCAAAGAGCATGGAGTCCCTATCGCTATCAAGGGATATCAACTTTTCTCCCTGGCACATTCCCCCAGCCCTGAAGCAGACATGCTGCACAGCGACAGCAGACCATGCAGCTCTGTTTCCCCAGCAGTGAAGTCTGCAAGTGCCTGCCTTTGCTCCCAGCCCTGATTTGTACTTTTTCATCACAGTGGCTACAGAAGCAGTTGTACTGCAGCATAAACAAAAGTAGAGAAACAAGTCTGGTTTAAAAGCAACAAGCTAAACCATGAGGTGTTTAACAGCCTTTCACCAAGGAGGTCTACAGCCCATTCCTGAAGATCCAAACTGAAGGACAGCATTTTCAACTGAGCTTCATGATGGGAGAAAAGGTACAGGAGAAGCCCATGGCAAGACCTGGGAAGAGTTTGGCCACAAGCGTAGGAACTGAGGGCAATCAGCACAGCTCCATCTGGTCTTAGGCAGGCTGGCCTTTAGTAGAAAAATAGAAGTGGAGGATTTGGAGTGAGTGAAACAAGTATAAGACATCAACACATAGCAAGGAGACAAGAACTACCCAATTAGTTCAAAATACATAAATTCTTGGTCCATCCTCTGTTCTTGATACATTTTACTGAAACATATCTGCAATCGGGAGAAAAGGTTCCCAGGTTTGTCCTTTAGTATGTGCTGAGGACTCTTCCATGTCCTGACAGGGCTGAGAAAAATTCTTGTGAAGGCACTGCAAAACCCTCACTCCGTACAGCAATCTCTCAGAGCTCAGGAGTGAAGAAGAAACAGAGATTCAAGGTGAGAAGCTGCCAAATACTTCCAGACTTGATGCATGGCAGGAATACGGGAAATGTCAAGGAGTGGCATCCAGCCAGGCTGGTACAGCAGCCCAAGGCCCCCAGCCTGTGTCAGTGATCTGACATCTCCACGCAGACGCTGTTATCTGGGGATGGTGACATTTGTCCCCTCAGCTCCTCCTCGAAATGCGATCCCTGCTGTGCTGAGAAGGACCCCACGACTGAAGTGTGGGAGGAGGCAATTGTCATCCATGAACTTTGCCTAACACAAAACAACTGCAGCAAGAGAGCAACAAAATGACAGACAAATGCTACTATCTGCTGAGTACAAACAGTAAGAATCATGGAAATGTTATTCTATAAAACTATAATAAGGCCAACAATCCACTGTAAATTCCCCCAAAGTCCAGGAGTCACTAGACGTCATCTGCCCATTCCATGAGGAGCACACCACAATGAGAAAGACAAGCCTCATGTCAGGGAGTCACGTAGGCAGGGTTTTGATTTGGAGCTGTGGGGCTGAACTCTGCCTCCCAGGAGACATCCAGAGCCCAGCTGTGCAGGGAGACAGGAGGCTGGCACAGTGCCACAGGGCTTCCCCACGACTTCACTCCTCATTCCCTGCCCAGACCCTGGAGGCATTCAGGAAATATTCAAGGCTTGTCTCAACTCAGCTCTGCCTTTCACCTTTCAGACTCATCGGCTCCTTTTTACAACACAAGAGCAGCCAAGCCAAGACCCCAATGAAAGGATGAACAGCCAAGATGTCCCAGAACCCCACCTGGGCCTGGTCAATCCCAGCTCCATCCTCATATTCCAAGTACCGTTCGAGAGGCTCCCTGGGTCCGTGGCTGGCTAGGGAGCCAGCTCTTCCTCCCTGCCGCTCGCCCGGGGAACATGCTCTGTGTCTCACTTGTCCAGCTGAAAGCCTTTGAAGCCAAAGGTGCTACCAGGATGCTCTAGCCTGGCCCCGGAACACCGTCCCGGCCACCAACCCCAGCACGTCTCGCCACAGGGCGCTCCAGACCCACCCCCCCAGCCCCACGGGGTCACAGGGCAAGACCATGGCGAGCCCCGCGAGGAGGCCCGGGGTGCAGCGAGGTGCCTCCTCAGGGCCCGAGCACAGCTATGGGGCGGAGGGGCCGGGGAGGCAGCGGGGGGGCCAAGGGCCCTACGCCCCAGTGGGGGAACTCTGAAGGTGGCACCCGGGGAAACACACGGGGAGCAAAGCCCCGCTCCACAGGGCGGCCCCGCCGTACTCACCGCCCGCCCGGGCCCGCCGGACCCGCCGCCGCTGTTACCATGGGGAGCCGGCGGGCCCACGTGACTACAGCTCCCGCCAGCCACCGCGTCGCGGGGTGCACCGCCCCCTGGCGGCGCGGCGGAGCCTGGCGGCAGAGCGCAGCCCCGCGGCGCGGGCACGGCACCGGGAGCCGCCGGGAAACAGGCGGTTTCAGAAGGAACGGGCATTTTTTCCAAGGCCGGCTTCCCACGGGGGCACCCCCGGGTAAAGACGGCCGGGTAGAGTCCCCCCCGGGTGGACAACGCGGGTTCCAAGGAAGGTCGGGCTGGAGCCTGAGGAGGGCGAAGGAAGCGTCGGTGGCGTCCCGGGATGCCCGGGCGTCACCGCTCAGCGCCGGTGCGCGGCGACAGCTGGCTGGGCCCCGCGCGGCCGGGCAGAGCTGCGAGGCGGCGGAGGAGCAGCTCGCAGTGCCGGGCAGAAGGCGACCGGAGACTGCCACCGGCCACTGCGGCCAGCCTCTCAGTGGCTTTGAGGGACAGCAGGACCTGCACAGCCAAAAGAGGGACAGGAGTCACCCACCAGCTTGACCCTTGTCCCCACAACTCCATCAGGTCCCCCAAAGGAGCCGAGGTCCCCGTGCAGTACCTGCTGGATCCCGGGGTGCTGGCTGAGGGCTCGCAGGGCCTCGAGGGCTCCCTCCCGCACGGTCTCGCGCGGGTCCTGGCAGGTCACCTGCAGCAGGAGGTCGGGGGCCCTGTTCTGGATCAGCAGATCCCGCAGCTCCGCCCCGCGCTGGCCCAGGTTGCTCAGGGCCAGGGCCGCGTTGCAGCACGTCTTGGCCTGCGTGTCGCTCAGCAGCCGAGTCAGCGTGGGCACGGCCCTGCCCAGGGTCCCCACTGGGCAAGACTCGTGGCAGGCGGCGTTGCCCACTGCGAAGGTGGCTGCCCTGCGCACGCAGCCCTCCGGGTCCGACAGGCATTCCAGCAGCCTCTCCAGCCAAGCGGGCTGGCTCTGCAGCGCTGGGGAAAAGCTGTGGCGGAGCAGGTTGCCCAGCAAGTTGCAGGTTCTGGCCCGTATCAGGTGTTGCTGGTGGCTGAGCAGGTAGGTCAGTGGCTGGTCAGCCACATCTGAGTCCCTTAGGATCCTCTGGAGAAAGGGCAGGTGCTCTGAACAGGCCCGGGCCACGTGGGTCAAGAGAGAGAGGAGGTCAGTTGTGAGCATGACATTGTCTGAGAACAAGACAGACTTCAAGAAGGCAACAATGTGCTCCGAGGCAGCAGCTTCCCTCACCACTTGGTCTATGACCTGTGTGTCAGACACAACAAGTTGGCACAAGAGGCCCATGGGGAGCTCGGTGAACGAGAAGGGCAGATGGCGAGCGCAGACCTAAGGAAAAAGGACAGACAGCACTGCTGAGTGCACTGCACTCATGTGTGAGCCAAGCCAAGCCAAGCAGCAGCTGAAGGCAGCCAGCAGGTCAGCACAAGCTTAGCAGCCAGTCAAGCTTCTCCAAGGGCAACATAGCACCCAACTGACATCCCTGTGTGGGCAGGAACTGCCAACATGATGTGAAGTGGTGCCATGTGTTGGGGACTGCAATGTAGGGAGGTTGTCACCACTGTACGGGGAGAAGGAGGAACACAGGGCCAAGAGAGTACCTGCAGCAGCTGGGCAGGGATCTGGGTATCTCTCATAGCTTCCATGATCAGTGCTAAGGTGTCTTTATCCACATCCAGGGCAAAGGGGAAACACAGGAGCTGGCAGACCTGGATGACCACATCTGGGACAACCTCAGGGTCCCCATCCTTTCCTGCTTGCCTGAATATGTGAAAGAGAGAGGGCTTAATACAGAGCTGATCAGAAAAACCTCAGGGCAAGGGGCAAAGGGCATTCCCTGCACTGGGCACTAAGAGGCTCTGCAAGTGCCAGGTCAGGAACTTCTCAGCCCGTGGTGTGCTCATGTCCATGTCCCATTCAGCAGCTGAGCTCTGCCCACTTCAGCCCTTGCCACAACTCACATCTGTGCCAGGCATGCCAAGAAGCCAGGGGACAGCAGTCTCTTCAGAGTCACCATGAGGACACCATGGGACTGGGCGAGCTGAGGCAGGCACTGGTAGGACTCACGAGTGAAGACGCTGAGGGCCAAGCTGAGGAAGAGCAGGGTTCCTGCAGGGGAAACAGCAGGCAGAAGGGCAAAGCTAGAGAAGGCTGTAAAGTCCCTTCACTTCTGTCTGTGCTACCTCAAGGCTGCTCCAGGTGGATTCTGTGATTCCCTGCCCAAAACCAGAAAATCTCCACCCAGGTGGTCACAGCTGCCAGAGTGGACATTCCCTGCAGCATAGACACCCTTTTTTGTTCCTCCACAGCCAGCTCAGCTGAGCTGCTGCCAACTGGGCACAGCATGGGCCAGCCCAGCCCTCTCTCCCCAGAAGACACTGCAATCCTCAAGAAAAAACACCTGAGTCCTCTGGCCTCAGGGAACAGATGTGGACAAGGACAGACATGGGCAAGTCTGAGAGCAGGATGTGAAGCAGGGTCCAGGGCAGATGCCCTGCTGTCCTGCAGCTCCTACCTTGAGGGGAGAGGAGGTTCCAGTCTGGCTCTGCCATGGGGTGACCAGCACCTGGGGGTGGGTCTCCCTCCAGCGCTGCCGTGTTGGTGCCCACATGAAGCACCACAGCAACACAATGCCAGACCAGGCTCCACAGCTCTGAGGAAGCAAAGCCCTGCTCCAAGGCCACATCTTCCTAGAGGCAGAGAGGCATATGTCAGAGGCCTTCATGGTCCTCCATGGCTTCCCAGGGTTCTAATACATGGCTCTGCCAGCCGCATGGTTCTGTGAAGGTCAGGGCTAGGTGGACATGGCCCAGGGGTCCTGCTGCACTTTTCAGTAGTGTCAGTCCCCGGGCATCTCTGCCCTCCTTCATTCCAGTGTGCCCACAGATCACCCCTCCCTGCCCACCACTCTCCCATCAGCCCTGCAGGGACATAAGGTGACTTTCATGGGGTTGCGCAGCTCAGCCAAAGCTGCACGGTTCCCTGGTTTCCCTCAGCCTCATTACCAATCTGCATTCAGGCCTTTTTGCCATCACACCTTTTGGCAGGGACCAGGCAAAGGAGATGGCCAGACTGGTACCTGTTCAAGGAGTTTCAGCAGGAGGAAAAAGAGCCCATCATAGAGACCAGCACCCATTGGCAGGGGGAGCTGCAGCTGTAAGAGAGTGGGAGACAGTCTGGAGCCAGGTGCTGGGTTTGAGGGCAGCAGCATCACACTTGCACCCTTCTGAGCCCATCTGTGCACACCTCCACAGAGGGGTATGCATGGCTCCCCAGCTTCTCTGTCCCCATCCCATACCTCTGCAGGTGCTGTCAGCACATTTGTTACCACTGGTAGGATCTTTTCTCTCTTGAGCTCCAAAGCTACCCCATGCTGACTGAGCTGTGCCAGGAGAAATGCTGCAGCACCCTGTGGGACAAGGAGAGCTCAGCACCTCTGGGACTTTCCCATCCACTCAGTCACTACTGACCCTTCATCCCTCAGCCTCATCCCACTCTGAGTGAGGAACAGTAAGGCCCAAATGGAATGCAGGGCTCTGCAAGGCTCTCAGTGGTGCCTCTGGCAGTGGGGGTGGCTTACCACAAGGGACACGACAGGAGACTGGGTGATGAGATCCACAGCCAGGGTAACCATCTCCTCAAGCCTGAAATGCAGGGACCAGGAGAAAAGCACTATGTTCCCACAGCTTCACATCATGCAGAACAGCAGCATCCAAATACCCACGAGGCTGGGAAGCAGCCATGTTTCAGGAGGAGCCCTGGTTCACAGCACCTCCTTGTCCGCGCTGGGTCATCCTCACCACATCCCCAGCACCCACCCACACTGCCCAGCATTCTGCTGGTATTTCTGGGTCGGAGGGATCAGTGGGACCAGGTTCCCAGCTCTGGGCAGGGTGCAGGACAGAGAGCTGTTCAGGGCAGGGCATGCTCCTCTCCCACACATGAGTGAAAGGGGGTGCTTACCTGGGAGGGGAGGCCTGAAGCTGTAGGGTGAACAGGGCCAGCAGGTACAGAGAGGCTTCACAGGCTGCCTCCTGGGCCACCTCCACCACAGGGACCTACCAAGGGAACAGGAGTCATAGCAGGGGAGAAGAAGGTGTTTCTGGGCCCCAGAGGAGAACTGCACCCTTCAGATTAAACTCGCCTAAATTCTTCTCCCCACATGGACTGGTCTGACCAGTGCTCAGAGGAATGCTTCCTGCTTGCCCACACTCCTACCCCACCACCAGGGCTGTGGTCAATCCTACCTCACCCTTCAAGAGCTGCATGAGGGAACCCCACAGTGGTTGGCTCCTTCCTAGGTGCTGGCACAGGTTTGGGCAGGCATGGCAGCCAGCGTAGAGGATCTGCAAGGCACAGGGGAGAGATGCCTACCAGCCCCTGTAGACAGGTTCCACCCCATGGCTACCATGGGCTCATTTATTCACCAACTGACACCAGGCAGATGGGAGTCATTGAGGGCTAAGCCCACAGTTCCCTCTTCCCCGTGCTCCTAATTCCAGAGCAAAGGCCCAGGCACCTCTGGGCAGAGACAGATAAAAGGATAGGGCCATTACCTTCAGGACGTTCAAGGAGCAGCGCGGGTGCTCCAGTCTCCCCAGCAGTCTTGCAAGCTGCTGGCTCTCTCCTTCCATAAGCTTTTCAGCTACTGCGTGAGCAACCTGCAGAAAGCAGCCTGTTTTGAACTCTGGGCACCTGAAGCACTGCACAGACTAGAGGAGTTTAATGCTAGCAACAGTTCAATGAAATAAAGCATCTGCTTCCTATATCTTGCGTGTGTCTACTCAGGGATGCCTATCTGCCATCACCTAGCATGGCTTTGATGCACAGTCCCAGAGCTGAGATGAGCAAGGTAAGATGTCTCCTCTGCTTCCCTCCTTGTTGACTCAGAGTTAAAGAAGCAAATGTAAACTTGTAACTGTTTTCCCTCTTACTGCCCCTTCAATTTCCTTCAATTTCCTACAGTTCATATCACTGTAATAAAAGAATTCTTCATGTTTTCCATGCATTGCCTAGTTCTTTACTTAGCCCATCTCACAGTTCAGATCCTAAGTTTGAGTCTCTTAATTGATTCAAGAATCCTTACATTCCGAAGGTCAGCTGTTGGCTGGGGAGGTGCAGCCCACAAATATGAGCCCTGCAGCCAATAAAGCCACAGGATCCCAGCCCTCCACTCTACTGCTGAGAAAGAGATCCTCCTGGAAAGGGCTGCTGCCCCTGTGGAGACCACACCTCTTCACCCCGTACAGAGAGATGGTCTGACCTGCTGCTTGGTTTCCCGACAGCTGTTTCTCTCCAGGGGAATGCTGCAGGCAGCAGCCAACGCAGCCAGGAAGAGGTCTGCCACACATGGGCTCTGGTCACGGGCTGACTTGCCCTCCACCGCCGCACCTGCACAGGGACAGAGGTTGGGAGTCATTGTGCTAAAGGTGCTGAGGGGCAGCAGGATGGGGTTGGATGGCAAGAGAGGAAAAGTCAGGCTTGTGATATGAGGAGGGGGAGATATGGGATTGAGGGAGGAGAGCCCAAGTTAGCAGGGGTCTGGCCAGATAAGCTTCAGCCACCTCTTCTGGCCAACAGCACTACAATGGCCATCAGTGCTCTGATGGAGCCCAAGGGCAGGAGGGAGAAGAAACCCCAGGAAGAGGTGGTGAGCTGCTACCACTGCTACCTCGAAGAGCAGGTTGCTCTGAGATGGATCCCTGAAGGAGTCTGTTCAGCAGGGGCTGATGCTCCTCTCGCAGCCTGGTGTAGAAGTGTGCAGAGATAGAGGGGTCTGTCGTGTCCAGGCTCTCACAGAGCTGAGTGAAGCACTGGGGAAAACACAGGGGTTGCCATCACTGCAGACTGAGTGTGGGAGAGGAGAGAAGGACAGCACAGGAGGAAGCTGTGGAAGGACAGCAGAGATGGGAGAGGGACTCGTGCTGGAACTTCAGGGACCTCCAAATGTCCACTCCAGCCAGGTTACTGTACGGGACCCACATCTGGCTGCACGCTGCCAAGTGAGGGGTACACATGGAGGCACGTGTCCCTCCTCACCACTGTCACAGCAAGGCAGAGCATGCCCAGCAGCTATTTTTGCTCTTGCTTCCTCTGGCTCTAAAACATGCAGCTTGAAAACAAAGGCTACAAGCAAGATTATGTCAAATGCCAAGCCTGTACACATCTCCTGCCCGAGCCACGTGTGAATCATCCTCCAACATTGAGAACCTACTGTGCCCACCCAGCACAATCCCAGCAGCAGAACTTTTGGCAGCAGAGCCAGAGGTATGTTGGGCAAAGTGACACTTTTTGTGTCAGGGCGTATACAAGGGACTGCACCTGCCATCAGCTCAGAATGGTAAAGCCAGCGAAGGTGCCCCCTCAGAGACCTTCTTTCTGTATGCAATTCCCCACAAAAAACACAACGGGTGAGACAGCCTGCCCTGACAAGAATGCATCAGACCCTGTAGTTAGGAGCAGGGTCCTCAGCCTGTGTTCCCCCAAAATACACAGACAACCCCACAGCTTCTGTCCCTGGGGCAGAGGGTGTGGCAGAGGGAGATGGCGACACCCTTACCAGGAGGCTTTGCTGGCAGAGTCTCATCTCGGTGTCGACTGGCGCAGCCAGCAGCTCCGGCAGCAGGGCCAGGAAGCAGTCAGCACTCTCCTGAAAGGCCTGCAGGCTGCGGGGGGAAGCAAGGGCAGATGAGTGCAGAGAAACATGGCCCCTTGCTGTGAGGAAGGATCTGAACAGGCCCACATGGCCCTGGCTAATGGAGCAGGCAGCACACACTCACACTGTGAGCTGCTGTCATCAGGAAGCACAGTTGGACTTGTCACCTGTGCCTTTCCTTTAATTAGTCCCATTCAAGGAAAGTGCTCCTCTGTGAGCACAGCAATATAGCATGAAGTGCTTAGACCATGCTGCTTCCCCACAGAGACAATTCCAGCTGCAGAGTATGAACACCACCCTTCCACCTACTGCCAGGTCCCCAAAGTGGCCACACGAGACCTCAGAGAACAGAAGTTTGTCCCTACCTGTCCTTTTGCCCACTCTCCTCCAGGCTGCATTCACTGCTGAAATAAACTTTGGTCACCATGAGGAGGTCTGTCAGCACAGCAATACACCAGGGCTGCTGCAGAATCCAGAAAGAAACCACAAATGAGGATTGTCTGCCGGCCATCCCCACACCACTGTGACAGGATCCTTCCCTGCCAGAACCTCCCCCGTCTCAAGGGTGCCTAGAAGAGGAACCTGTGAGCCAGATCCAGCAGGACACCAGGGCCTCCTCAGCACCAGCATTCTGCAGGGCTGGAAGGAGCCCAAATTTCTCTGGGGTTCTACACCCACCTGCTTGGTGCAACCACTCTCCAGGATCTGCTTGGCTAGACACAGCAGGGACAGAGGCACATTCAGCTCTCGGCAGAAGTGGTCCAGCAGCTCAGCATCACATTGTGTAGACAGGAGGTTGCCCATAACACGAAGCACAGAACGAAGATGGGAGGCTCCCTCCAGCATCCCTTCCAGCACCTGGACACAGAGAAGCCAGAAGAGCTTATAATGAGCAGCAGTTTTGGTCTCTCCACCAGTCATGGAGCAGCCCTTCAACCCATTCAGGCAGGGGACAGCAGAAGAGTAGATGGCAAGCCAAGTGCGTGAGACAGCTACAACTCCTGGAGAAGCAGAGGATCTTTTTGCTGGCTGGACGGAGGACTCTCCAAATGTTTCCAACCCAATCCTGGGGAAGAAGGCAGCATCCAAGTCTCCAGTCTTAGTTGCCTGGGCCAGCCATCACTTACCTGCTGAGCAGAGTCTGCCAGGCGGTCCCGGACACGGTGCTGGAAGGCCGGGTCCCTCAGGAGGCTCAGAGGCATGCTCAGCTGCATGGCTGAGGGCTCAGTGCCCTCAATCAGGTGCTGCCACTCCTCATCGTTCTCCAGCTCCTAGCCACGGAGGAGAGAGGCCTGGTGCCACAGACCCTGCCAGTCCCAGGGTCTCTGCACCAGCCCCTGGCAACTGGGCCCTGCTGTCCTCACTCAAGACACCACCTTACCTCACTCTCCAGGTCCACAGCCTCAATGCTGTGCCTGCCCCAGTGCTCTGCCCTGCCAGCACCAGGCTGTGGAGGGGAACCTGCTCCAGGAAACTCCCATGCATAGTCTCGAGAGAGGCTGTGTTGCCTGGGCAAGGAAACAGTAGAGTCAGTGAAAGACCTTTCCTTTCCCTCTTCCTCCTGCCCCAGCCTCAGCCTCCCTCACCCTGGGTTGGGAGGAGACTTCTCAAACTCCCACTCTGCTCTGCTGCTCTTTCCTTGCAGGAGACATGGATTCTTCTCATTGAAGGCAGCCAATGGCTCCCTCTCCTCAGGGGCTGCCTTCTGTGATGCTGCCCTGGGTCCATGCATGGGATGTCCATTGACAGAATCCTTCATAGACGCATCACCTGCCTTCAGTTGCCCCTGGTGATGGCAGAGAAGTTTGGTCAGGGCAGGGTTACTCAGCCAGATGAGCTCCCTAGACTCCACCAGCATGAGCACCCCACATCCTGCCTTGTGTGTCGCTGACACCCCAGCCTGACCCATGTACCCATGTGTTTCCCCCAGGGCCCATTTCAGTGCCCCTCCTTTGCCTTGACTGTGAGACACAGCCAGGGGAACTCTACACTTTTCTCCACCTTTTTCTGTGTCTCTTCAACCATCTTCTGCTGGGCCTTTCTCAGGATCCTGGACTGGCTGCTCCTGGGGGGCATGGAATGGACTTGCTGCTCCTTCAGGGCCTGCAGCTCTGGGGACAGCTTGGTGGTGAAGGGGTTTGAGATCCCGTGCTCTTCTGTGTCATCAATCACTGGGGAGGCAAGAAGACAACTTCAGCAGCAGCTCTCTCTTGGGACACAGAGAGAGTGATCTCTCTTGAGATGCCAGGGGAATCCCAAGGGAATCCCAAGGGACCCAGAGCAAGACCAGGAGCAGGAGCTAGAAGTCACTGCTTGGAAAAAGCTGAGAGGAGGGAGGCATAGATCAGGATAGTAAAAAGAGCAGGGCAGGGAGGTCCTCCCAGTCTCCAGCCAGGAGCAGAAGGAAACAGGCCTGGACAGTTTTGGAAAAAGAGTAAGTACTCACCAGTAACCCGTCCAGCAATGAAGGGGTGAGAAAGCAGCTCTGGCCATGACAGGCGCTGGTGGGGGTCCTTCATTAGTAATCCCTGAAGGAAGCTCTGCAGAGCAGCAGAGCAGCAGGATCACTGACACATGTTCAGCACCCACCAGTGAGCATAGTGTACCTACCAGTCTCCCCCAGTGAGGGCACCCAGGAGGCCTGCCTTTCCTGCCTAGCTCTGGGAAAGGAGTGGCTCTAGTGCCTAGGGCAGACTGGAAGACATTTCCCTTCCCAACCCAATAAATCACTCCTCTGCTGTTGGACCCAGTTTCCTAGCTTATGGACAGCAGATATTTGGTAACAGTGATAAGGGTTCCCCTTCTAGGAGGTCCAGCTCTCACTGCTTTTCTATGTTCTGAAGTCCCTGTTAGGGGACATAAAAGCTAAGAGTGACCCACCACGGCAGCAGGCAAGGCCAAAACTGCATTAACAGATCTCACCCTGCAGACAGGGCCTCGGCCCTTACCTTGAACACTGGGCTCATGGTCATGGGCCATTTGACAGGGTCCTTGATGATGAGGCTGACAAGCTGGAAGATGCTGTTGGTGTAGAAGGGAGGAGTGCCCACAAACAGCTCGTACAGGATGCAGCCCACAGACCACAGGTCTGCTGTGTGGTCATACGGCCGTTCTTCCACCAGCTCAGGGGACATGTACAGCGGGGTGCCCTTGATGGAGGTCAGCACCATGGTGTGGATGCTCATGGCACGGGCAAACCTGCTCAGAGCAAAGCACAGATCGCAAGTTCAGGCTGAAACATGTTGCAGCTCCCAGGGAGTTCCCTATAAGTTTACCAAAACTTCCTCCCTCTGGTGGACAAAATCTCTCCTCTCTGCTTAACCTCCAAATTTGCACAGAATCCAGGCCCCATTCCGCACTCTTCCACTCCTCCTCTACAGCATCCAGGACACACCTTGGCTCCAAGGCCAAGCATCTCCCTCAAGCTGGCCCCCAGCACTCACCCAAAGTCACAGAGCTTGACAACACCATCTTTGCCCAGCAGGATATTCTGGGGTTTCATGTCACGGTGCAGGATGCGGTGGGAGTGCAGGTAATAGAGAGCAGAGATGAGTTGGGCAGCTATGGTCTGGACCTGCGGGAGACACAGAAGCCTCACCCTGTGTCCCGTGGTGCCACCCGCTGGCACAAGCACGGGGGCCAAGTAGGTCCCTTATGGCCTGGCTCCCATACTGCTTCTACTTCTGTCCTGTTGGGGGCAGGGACCAACCCCAGCTGTGGGCCAGCAGTTTCTTGGAATAGGCCAATAGCCAAGGCAGCAGTCTGGTGCTGTGGCCCTTGGAAAGGGAACAGAGAAACGGAGGTCTCTGCAGGACCCCACTGTCCCACAGTACCAACCTGGCCCCCTCTCAATCCTTTTCAGAAGCTCTGCCAGGTAAAGCCCCAGAGGCACCCTCACCCTCCTGACACCTCCTGGTTCACAGCAGAGACCCTCTGCCTGCAGGCAGACAAGTCCTGTTTTCTCCAGCCTGCAGCAAACACTGCATGGCCGCTACCATGATAGACACCTGGTCCTCAGGCAAACTCCCATCGTCCTCCAGGATCTGGAAGAGCTCTCCCTCTGCGTAGTCAGTCACTACCACCACCTGGAGGGAAGAGCAGCATGGTGAGATCAGGCCCTGGGGACCGGGAGAGAGCAGGGTAAGAAATCTGAGGGAGGTGTTAGGGTGTCATCATGCAAAGTCCATCAGCTTGGGCTGGGACTTAGAATGGAAGAGAGCTCCCATGGCTGCACTGCAGCAAGGACTTGGCACTTGGCAGAGGTCTTGTAGCTGTCCGTATCTCAGACAGCCAGCAGACACAAGGGAAGAGGGAAGGACAGGACAAGCCCAGAATGGTACTTCTAAGCCCAGTAGGTAGAATCAATCCCTTAAGCTTGTTTTGAATCTGCTGTCTAATGACTTCATTTCATGTTCCCATGTCCCATAGAACAGTCTTCAATCCTCTATTATCATATTCTGTCCATGAGAGTTTAAATCAGTGAAAAGCCAGTCTCTGAAGAGACTGATGAATGAAGAGTCACCCTCGTCCTGTGATCTCAAACCACCCCTCCTGCATCACACACTCCCTGGTCAGCTCCTTCACTTCTGCATGTGACCTAGTGCAGCCCACACAGGTGTTGGCTCCCCACATAGCACATACTAAAGGGCTCTGAAAAACACTAACCAGACCCTGGGATGAAGTCACCAGCATCTCCTGAGAAAGATGTCCCTAAAACAGCAGGGGACAGCCCCTGTTCCCCTGCCCCAGTCAAGTAAAAACCTTTGCCTGGAGTAGTCCCCTTCACCTCCTTAGCAGTCTCAAAGCTGTCAAGCATCTGGATGATGTTGGGGTGATGGAGATCTCTCACAATCTCAATTTCCCGCTGCAGGTTCTTCAGCTCCTTCTCAGACCGCCCCACCTTGGGGATGAACTTCAAGGCCACTACCTTTCAAAGCAGGAAAAGCTGGGATCAGACGAGGCTCCTGGTCAGACTCACCCTGGCAAAGGCTGCTTTTAACCCAAACAGGACTCAGCACTTTCCATCTGAACACAGACAATAGAACGAGACATTTGTTCACTGGGCCCCTTGCACCTAGGGCTCTCCCCAGGCCCTTGCACATCAATGCTGGTGCTCACACTTCTTTTCACACTGGCATTTAAAGCAAAGAAATGTAATCAGTGAACAGAGATAGAACCAGGATTTCAGAAACATGGGACAGGACCTCGAGATGCTGGTGAACAGCAGGTCTAACATGAGCCAGCAATGTGCCCTGGAAATGAGGAGCACTAGCAGCACTCTGGGCTGTATCAACAGGCAGGAACTGCAGGGAAGTGATTATTGGCCTTTAATTCGAACCTTGTGGACCGTGTTGGGAATATTGTGGACAGGTTTTTGGCCCAGAGAGACATCAATAGGCTGGAGTGTGTATAGGAGAGAGACCCATGATGGTGAGGAGACTGAAGCACGTGGAAGGACGACACAGGGATTACAAATTGAAACAGAGGGAGGTTCAATTTAATAAGAGGAAAACACATTCATCCTAGTAATAGTCAGCACCAGCTGTGGGGTGTTTGTCTCAGGGGTTTCAGAGGATTTAAATTTAGTGCTGGCCCTGCTTTGAGGTCTTGAGGTCGCTCCTGATGTCCCTTGAATCCAGATGACTCAGTGCCAGCAGGAGCTGGTCAGGAATGTCAGCAGAAAGCCGAATGAATGCCGAGTCCCAAAGGCCTGGCAGAGCCTTAGAACCCAAGAGGCACCAGAAACCAGCCCCGGCCACACACAGCAGAGCCCCAGCCCTCTCCCCTCACCTGGGCGCTGTGCTTCCGGCGCCCCTTGTACACGCGCCCAAAGGAGCCTTCGCCGATCATTTCGAGGATGTGGTAGTTCTCCATCGTTCGGGACAGGGCCGCTGAGCTGCCGAGGCAAAGAGGCCAGTGAGGAGCAGCGTCTCCCCTTCCGCGGGCAGCTGTCCTCCCGCGGGACTGCACCCGGCGCCCGTTCCCCTGNACCCTCCCCCGTGCCCGCATCCCTGCTGCCCCGCACCCCCGCTGTCCCGCACCCCCAGCCCGCCGGGGCCGTCTGACCCCCGCCCGGTGGTTCCCGCAGGGCGCTGCCGCCGGAAGTGGAGGTGCTGGAGTCCATCTACCTGGAGGAGCTGCGGGTGGCGCGGGGCCTGGGCAGGTACGTCCCGCGTTCCCCATCCCCGGCCCGGCCCCGCGCCGCCCTCCTCACCCCGACCTGCCCCTTCTCCAGGTGGGAGCCCTGGGAGATCAGCATCACCCTGCACCCTGCCACGGCCCAGGACCAGGACTCCCAGTACGTCCGCTTCACCCTGGTGCTCTCCGTGCCCCCTCAGGTAGGCTGCCCGCGCCCCCCGCGCCCCTGCACCTCCCGGCCTCGGGCCTCTCCATCTTCCTTGTGCTTTGGGTGTTTCTCTTTTATCTTAGTATCCTGATAAAGCTCCGGAGATCTCCATCAGGAATCCGCGGGGACTGTCAGATGAGCAAATTCAAAAGTGAGTGCCAGGAGGGCGGGGAGTGGTGATCCTTTCCTCCAGAGATCCGGGAAGCAGAACTGGTGGACAAGCTTTCTCTAATTCACGTGACTTCCCATGTCTGGTTAACAGATGGATACAGGTCCCTAAATTACTTTGTCCTAAATCTCTCAGGAGCCACTGGTGCCGAATTTGACACAGAGGGGTCCACCTTGTGGTCGTTCCCCCGTGGCCCCCCTGAAATGTAATTTGAATCCCCAGGGCCTTGAAAGCTGCTGGTCCTGCCCTGACAGAGGTGGGACTGATCCAGGTCCTTACGCAGCCCGTTCTTGCCTTTGTGCTTCGGTCCTTGGCACAGTGGAATGTGCGCAGAGACCTTGGTGCCTGCCAGCAGCACGAGAGGACGTGGCTCCCAACACTCAGGCAGGCTCCCCCTGCTCAGGGGCTGCCGTCAGATAAACAAAGCTTGGGATTCACCAAAACCAAAGGGTGCTGGGTGAGCTCAAGCTGAGGCCATCAGCAAATCTGCTCCTGCAAGTCCTATCATGACAAAGGCTTCCTGTGCACTGGCTTGTGAGGAGCCAGGACAGCATGTGAATCTATGTGTGCATGTGTGCCCATCCTGTGCTCCAAGCAAAGCTGGAAGGCCAGTGCTCCCTTTCTTCCTCTTGTCATCATGGCAGGTATGTGGGACAGTGAAAAGGTAGCTAAATTTGTATTAAGGATTTCTGCTGCTTTGTTGTAGGATTTCCCAGACCCTCAGAAGTGTTGCTGAAGCCAGGCTGGGGACAGAGGTGCTCTATGAACTGATCGAGGTGAGAGATGGAGGAGGTTGGGGGTGACCAGCTACAGACACTGATCCCTGACTGCCCAAGGGGGTGGGACATCCCTGAGCCCATGGGCAGGCCAGAGAGTAAAATGTTTGCTTTAATGCTTTCACAGAAGGGGAAGGAGATCCTCACTGACAACAATATTCCTCAAGGACAGTGTGTGATCTGCCTCTATGGATTCCAGGTAGGCATGTGTCTCCTGACCCCACAGAATGACTGGGAAGTGAGGCAAGAGAACAGGAAGTCTGACACTGGGATATCAGTCTGGGACCAAGTTGTGCCCCAGCAGCCCCCTGCCCCCCATTCTTTGGGTGATCCGACTGCACAGGGCCCTTCCTAGTGCAATACACGCTGCTCTTCCCATCAGCCTCTAGATAATCTTCTGCAGAAAATGGGCATGGGGCAGTGAGAGATGCTGGAGCACCTCCAAAGAAGCATAGGCTCTGGGGCCTATGTTGATGGTGCATTTCAGCTTCCCTATGTTGGTTACACCTCACCTGGCGTTCAGCACACAGGTGGTCAGGAGGGACTAGAACATATCCATGCAGGTGCTGAGGTCTCTGGGGACAGGGGAGCTGGCCTTATCAGGGTTACAAGGAAAGTCAGCACCTGTCTAGGAAGGAGAACACATCAGGTGGGAAGATTGCTGGTTACACAGGAACACATGCGGAGAAATCAGTCATAAAATCTTTGCATCTTGACATTAGGAGTGTTTCTAACATTTGAAACAAGAAGCAGCATCCCAGTAATTGCTGAGGGAGTGGAGATGCAGCCCAACAGAAGGTGTTAGGTGCCTCTGCTAGCACTAGCGCTAGTTCCCCATGGCCACCACTGACATGGAAGTGAAAACCCAGCTCAGCACACAACCCTTTGCTTAGAAATCCTTCAAAGATGCCTGTTTCTCTTGACAGGAGAAAGAAGCCTTCACAAAGACCCAGTGCTACCACTACTTCCACTCCCACTGTCTGGCCCGCTATGCCCAGCATATGGAGGAAGAGATCCTCATGCAGCAGGAGGAGAGAGAGCAGCACCTTGCACCATCCCCCAAAGAGGTACTGGGCCCCCTTCACTGGCCCCCTGCATAGACCCTTGTAACATCTGTATCACCCTCTGTGGGACGTGGAGCCTGTGCTGAGAATCAGAGCAGGGATAAGACTAAGTTATCTCCAAGGGCCCTTTCCAACCAAACAAGTTGGTTTATTGGATCTCTGGGTCAGTGCCTGCTGTGTGAGGGGGCAAGGGAGTTGTATTTTTAGACTTCTGGAAGTACAGGAGTTAGAAAAGAGAGCTCCTTCCCTAGTCCTGGTCCTTGAACTGCAGGGGGCTTGCAGCAGGCTGAACACGATCACTTGTGTTTTGGGGTGATAAAACCTGCCTAGCACATGTTGGAACAGTTGTCAGCTGCAGAGCAAACAGCACAGCTGAGCGTGGAACAAGTCAAAGGCTCCTTCCTACAAACCCTTTCAAAGAGGTGCTGCAGAGATGACACGCTCCACTTTGGAGCAGAGAAAAATAGATCCTAGGCTGAGGACTGAAGCCATACGTGTAGACAGGGGTGCTTTGTAAAGCAGTCGGGTGCTTTGTAAAGCAGTCAGCTGCTGGAGCACAAATCCCAGCATGCCTCATGTGGAGACACCTTCCATAGCAGTTGTTGAGACCCTAGGCTGCTTTCATGCTGCTGGAACCCCTCTGGGCTTCCTTACCTTGGCAGAAGAGTGAAGAAGACCACCCTGTTCCACTTCCAGGGTGGGATTATGGGGCAGCATGTGAGCTGGATCGCAGACAGGGTTTGCCATCACCTCTTGCCTCCCCACAGGAAGTTGGTGTGCAGTGCCCTGTCTGCCGGGAGACCCTGGTCTACGACCTCTGTGCTCTGAAGGCAGCGCCGCCCCCACAGCACCCTCTGGTAAGAGATGGGGGCTCACCTGCCCAGCTGTGCCTTCTCACTGGGTGGCTTCAACTGGGACAGTGTAAGGGATGAATGCATGCACACTCTCTCTCAGGTCCTCTTAGATGTCCCATCCAAAGGGCAGTTCACAGAGAGCAGGTTCAGTTGTATAGCCCTGAGTTGAGCAGATGTGCTGAGGGAGAGGTGATTTTGCCATGGGGCACATCCCTGCCCTCACTGGGATACAGTCAGATCAGGAGAGTGACCTGATGGTAGGTGCTCTGCATCCTACCCCACAGCAGGATGGCCCAAGGCAGTCACTGCAGAAACTGGGTCTGCACTGGGATGCTCTGTCTCTGTCCAGGGATTTCCCATGCATCTGTAGGCCTGGTCAATGTGGCAGAAGGAAGCAGGTTGCCTGGCACTGTGCAAAGAAGGGTTTGGGGAGTAGCTCCCAGCCCTGCCACTGCCTGTCCATGCTGGGTGTTGAGAGAGCCCTTACCCTGCCTTGCTTTCTTCTGCTCAGGAGCCGTACAGGCCAGATGCCAAGGTGCTGCAGCACCAGGAAGAACTGCGCCTGATTTTCAAGAGACAGCAAGAGAAAGGGGGAATCATCGACCCCGAGGCAGAGAGGAACCGATATTTCATCAGCCTCCAGGCGGTACGGCACTGGGGGCAGAGAGCTGCTGAGGGGGCTCTGGGCTGCAGGACCAAGCACTGTTATCTGCTGTGGGACACCCCTGTCCTTTTCTTCACCGGTGGCTTCTTTCTTTCAGCCTCCAGCTGCTGTGGATCCAGGCCAAGCAGCCGCTGCCTCTGAGCTGTCGGTGAGTGCCCGCGCTGCGGACGTGCCCCAGCCGCCCAGCCAAGCCTCGGCTCCCGAGCCAGCTGGGGCGGCGGAGGCCAGGGCGGAACCCGGGCGGCCTGAGAGGCCTGCTGTGCCCAGAGAGCAACTGAGCAAGAGGGAGAGGCACAGAGGGGAGAGGCCAAGCTCCAGAGGCCAGGGCAGGCAGCTGTGCAGTGGCTCGCAGGAACCAGGAGAGGAAGCCCGTCATCCACTCCATGGCTCCAGGGGGCCCAGGGTCTTCAGCCAGAGACCAGAGCGGAGACCTGCTGGACGGCACAGCCAGGAGTTTTCAAAGCCTCACAGCAGAAGCAGGGCTGCTCCCTTGGCTGACAGAAAGGAGTTGTGCCCTGAAGACCCCTCACCAGCAACAGAGGCTGTGGACTTGAAAGAGGAGCACCATGACGTGGAGAAATGGAGCACAGAGGAGGGGACTGAGGCCCGGGGCAGGAAAAAGGAGAACCTGATGTTCAGCCGCAGTGACCACAAAGCTGCCCCCAACTGGCAGGGCCACCATAGGCCCTGGGATTGTGGAAGGTGGGAGAGGTCCAGAGTTCAGGAGCGTGGTTCCTACCCCAGAGCACCAAGAGGGCGAGGGGTGTTCAGGCCCAGTGGACATCGAGAAGCCCATCCTGAGAAGGAGAGTGGCTCCTAGCAGGAATGATGAGGGGCTGGGCTGGGGGAAAAAAGGGCTGTTTCTGGGGAGAACAATGAAGGCTCTGGTGAAGCAGTAGCAAGCAGATACTGTACCGCTTGGAAGGGAGGAGGCAGATGGCACATGGGACAGCTTGGGACAATGTCACCAGGGTATGTGCAGAGTAAAGCATCCTAGCACGAGTAGCTGGCTGTTACCAGCATTGGAGAAGTGGAATCTTGACAGATTGTATCAGCCTTGGTCTCAGATGACCCAGAACACAGAGGTAGCTTTTGGGACCTGCAGCCATCATCCCTGTAGGTGAAATGCCAAGAAATATGTACACCTGCAGAGCCCAGCATGGTGCCATGGCAGAGCCAAAGTTGTGGAAAGACCTTCCCCAGAAGCCAGTGTCCCAGTGGAGCTGCAGTGGTGCCAAGTGATGGGACTGTGCCAGGGCAGTATATTGGAACTCAGCTCCACTCACTCCACTCGCTCTGTCCCCCATTCCTTCTCAGAGCACCTTCCCAGCTGCTGGGATTGGCCAGGCAAGTCCTTTTTACACAGGACATTTCCCAGTCCCAACCAGGACATCCAAGTTAAGTCAACACATTGGCAGGTCATGGCTGTCTGGTGGCTAAGGCCTCACCTTGGCTCCCGTTTCTCCAGGAAGCCCATGTTTAGCTGGAGCTCCTGCCCTGTCTTTCAGGTGCTTTTGTGTAGGCTGAAGCTGATGGGGGGAACCTCGGAAGAGAGCACTCTGCTTTGTAACCTGTATCTGTCAGAATCCCCCTCCAAGGCCAGGCTGTCTCTTAGCACTTTTGACAACCCAGAAGTGAAAACATGCCCCAGTATTTTGGATACTGCTACCCTCCTGTAATCTTCAAGCTGATATTGCTTAAAATGAGGATTTGATGTTTAAACTAACTTGGTGCAGCTACATCTACTGCTGCTCCACAGATTTAAATGGTGTCCCAATTCAAAGCCACGAAGAGTGATCCCAAGCCTCTGAAGTGGGGCACTGCTATTAAATTAATTTGTTGGGTCTTCTCCAGAGCCTGTTCCCTTTGTTTCCTCTGCCCTCTTGCTCCTGTTCGTTGCTTTTTGGAGCAAAGGTGTTGATCCCTGGTATTTCTCAATTCCTTCCCTGTTCCCTACAACCAGTACCGAGGCAGAGACCTTCCCCTCGCACTCCTGGGTGGCAGGAGGGCTCCCTGCTTTGCCTGGCTCAGTGTAAGCTCTCTGCCTCACCTGGACAGTACTGATTCCTTCACACTTGTTTGTGCCTTGTCCCCCACCTCTTGTGCCCACACGTGGGTTGTTACTGTCTTCCTCCTTCTGCTAAGTGCAAAAATAGCAGTGCCACAATGGACTTGCCAGAAATTCATGTGAGATCCCCAGGAAACCAATGGCTATGTGTGCCAGGAGGGCATTTGCCAGCACACACATCTGTCTGGCTGATCTTTGGCACATGAAAGTTGCACTAACCCCATTCTTGACTGAGAACTCCTCATCTGCTGCCCTGCTTACACCATACCTGGTCTTGACCTGAAGGGGTTGGTTTAACCTGCTGCCCAAGAACTTTCTGTGCTTAAATTTCCAACACTGGTCTGTTTTCAACCCTAATGCTCTAAAATCGTTCTTTTTTTTTTCTCCCTCCTTGGCCTGAGCCTACACTACCTGTCCTGGGCTAGGTGATCTGAGAGCCAGATGTTGTGCCCTCCT
Organism: Edolisoma coerulescens; assembly: GCA_013397115.1. NCBI lineage: Eukaryota > Metazoa > Chordata > Aves > Passeriformes > Campephagidae > Edolisoma > Edolisoma coerulescens. Next base: position 158,169 of record VWZW01000014.1, on the reverse strand, counting down.
GCAGACGAGGGCTGAGCACTCGTGCCCTGAAGAGAGCCCTAATTTTTCTTCAGTGCTTCCTCTGTCCTCGTTCAGCTGTTTTCTGAGAGAATGGCCTGCCCACAGTTGGGTGAACAGGCGCAAACTTTACCTGACACTGGTGCTTGTTCTGCTGCCTCCTGCCTTCACTGGTGAACCTGCTGTGCTCCAAGAAAGCCATTTGATTGTGTCCTGAAATAAACATGGAAGATCTCTGCCCCTCACAGCAGCTGAAGCTCCTTGGCTTCCTCTGGTGTGCCAGGATTACTCTCAGCAGGAAAGTTGCTGTGCCATGTTTGGAGCATGGGAATTCAGCCATGGATATCAGAGTGAAGACTTGGATAATTTCAATCAAATATGTTATTTCAATCAAATATGCCAGATATGTTAGTGGGAAGGGGTTTTTCCCTGGGAATAGTGCTTTAGGAAGGGCCCTCTCTGACTCACTGCTGTCAGCCTGGAGCAGAGGGCATTTTGCAACAGTATGTGGAAATGAATTTGGGATAAACAAACCAAACCTCCAGGTCAGAGGGGAGGAAGAGAGCCTGCACGCTGACCTGGGTCCCCTTGTTTGGTGTCCATCTGTGTCACTCACCTACCTCACAAGGCTGTTGTGAGGCTTAACTGGCAAAAGCCCTCGGGCCGGGCAGAAAGGCTCCGGCAGCATCTGTAGCATTAACACTATTAAAAACAAGCAGCGAGAATTGTTGCATGTGGTGGCATTGGGTCCCTCTGGCTCCCCTCCCAAACACTCCCCATCTTCCCAGACAGCTATGGGACATTTGCCAGTCACTCACCGGCCAGTTTTGACCCCCAGCTTTGAGGCAGGAGGCTGGATCTGAGCAGCCAGCCTCTGTGGGATGGCCAAACACAGAGTTTGAGATGCCAACCAGCAGCATCCTGCTCCTTCATTTGCAGAAACATTTTTGCAAGTCTGGGGTTGCATTAAAGCAGTGCCTGTTTGCACCAAAATCCATCCAGGTGCCATTGGCTGCACCCCTGTGTATTGCCATGTGCTCTTGGCCATACCCTTGGCTCCACAGGGCAGAGCCAAGAGGAGGGCTAAGCAATGACCTACAATTTGGGTTTGGCTTGGAACCTACTCCCCCAGCCCAGCAAGGTGATGCAACCCCCAAAACTGACCACATTAACACAGGACTGGCTCTGGAGAAACTGATTTTCACAATTCTGAAAGAGGGACTGGAAGGGGAGAGCTCTTGGGAAAATATGCTGTAACTGGCCAAAGCCTCTCATCTGCCCTCATACAGCTCCAGGGTCCCACATCTCCTCTGGTGGGAAGGACAGTCATGCCCACCTAGGAACAATATCCAAGCAGATCTGTGGCTTGGCATCATAACTCAGCAGGACCAGTGGCACCTGCCTGGAGCCTGAGGGACAATGAGTTGTCTCTTAGGAGCTGCTTTTTTTCAGAAGCACTCTGGATTTGCAGTACTGGCCTTGCCAGGCCCTGGTCAGGAGGGCTCTGGACCAGCAGCTGGATAGTGGGGCAACTAACATGAAAACGGACCAGAGAGACAAGAGCTCTGTTGTGCACTTCACAGAGGATATTCACAAACCAGTGAGACCATTGTCCTTTAGAAAAAACAGATGCTTTTAACAGTGTAGAACCCAAATGCCCTGCCCAAAGGAAATGCCCTTCTGGAGCACCTCCAGGCTGACCCACAAGGAAGGGGATTCACACCAGGAGCCTTGGTAGCTTACAGCAATCCCAACATGAGGCACACACTGGTGAGCAGGGCTGGTGCAGTAGCACCCAAGTTCGGGGAGCAGCAAGAGCCAGATTCCCTCCTTTGCTGCGAGGCTAGCAGCTCTGATGCTCCAAAACCAAGGCATCAGAGGGGTAGAAGTGAACAGAGACCTGGCCTGTGCAGGTGGGCAGCTTCACAGCATCCCCAGGACGGTCACATCTTTGTCCCAGTCCTCTCAGTGTCACAAGGGAAAGCTGGCCCCTGGTCACAGCAGGCTGGAGCTTATGTTTGAAGTGGCTCCTTCAGGGTCTGTCTTGTACAGCATGAAGTGGCCTTGCACCTGGGCAGCGCTGATCTGCTTGGAGACCGCCAGCGCCTGCTCCGCGAAGCGCTGGGCTGCAGCCGGGGGCTGCTCGGGGTAGAAGCGCTGGAACATGCAGGCGAGCTGCCAGCGGGAGCAATGGCCCACGTACTGCTTCAGATCCACACGGCCAGGACGCACCAGGGCTGGGTCCAGCCTGTCAAGAGACAAAGCGGGGGCCTGGAAAACCTGATCAAAGCATCTGTGCAGGGTGGGTCCTGCAGGAAGGCCCTGTCCACACTAGTACAACCCATGTCCTATCTGCAAAGTGCTGTGGGATGGTAAAGGGGGAAAACAGGTTCATCTCTAGGGAGACTGAGGAGGGAAATCAACCCAAAAAGAAAGGAGAGAGCTGGGGAAGGACTGACTCCAAAGGAGGACAAGAATGTCCTGGGAAACAGCTCTGCCCACCTCTGTCCCATGAGCAACTTCTGAACAAACCCCTAGGCCAGCTCGGTCTGGAGTGAGCCAAGCCTGCCACAGCACAGCAGCTGTCCGGGCACCGTGAGCCCAGGCTGCATCCCACCAACCCAATGGGCTGCACATGGGGCCAGCGCTCCACTCACAGCATGGACACAACCCCCAAACTTGCAGCTCCCCGTGGGCAGGAAGGTGGTACCGCTCCTGAAGGGCACAACCATGTTCTGAACAGCAAGTAGGTATCTGAGGCTCCAGCAAAAGGGATCCTGATTAGCAAGTCAAGGGATTTGCATCCCAAGGGAGGATGTGGGAAATCTGAATCCCCCAGTCTTCATGCTGGAGGATTCAATAAATAAAGCCCAGAAAAAGGGAACAAGGTTTTCCTATGCTACCCACCCCACTCCTTCCCAGGGGCAGCTCTGACCTGTCCACATAGTTGGTGGTCATGAAGACAATTCTGGCTTCTGTGGAGGCCACACCGTCCAGTGCATTGAGGAGACCGCTGAAGGTCAGGCGCCCCATGCCTTGGTACACAGCCGGGTCTGGGAACAGAGGTGTCTGAGATAGTAGCCCTTGGCTTGCAGGCTACCTTATATCACCTGAGGCTTATGCCAAGCTCCCCACTCAGTCCTTGCTTGGAGGCTGACCCTCTGCCTGGCTGGCAGCACATTCACCTCCCCTGCCTGCACGCACCCATGGGAACACAGAATGAGAGGGAAAGCCACCTTCTCCCTCATGCTGAAAGTAGCTGGGCAGGAGAAGGACCTTTGCCTGAGGATAAAGGATCCACATTTCCTTTCATAGCCTAGCCAAAACTGGACAAGCTCCAGTTTGGGCCCTGAGGCCTGAGAGATTCCCCCACTCCTGGTCTCTGCTGGTGCAGTTGAGCAGCCCAGAGTCCAAACATTTTGCCAGTACAGCCAGGGAGCCTCCCTCCTGCTGCTGACCCAGGAACAGAGGCAGTGCTCACTCTCAGCAGCAAGGTCCCGGCTGATGAAGGCAGCGTCCACATCCTCCAGCAGGATGATGCTCTGCTGCGGTGCTACGCTCAGGAGGTGATTGAGCCGGTCATCAGAGAGGCTGTGGTCGCTGAGGCTCAGCAGGCAGATACTGTACTCCAGTTCCCCGGCCAGGGCTGTGCTGGAAAGGACACAAACCACAAGGGGGAATCACAGTGGGAAAGCCCGGAGTCAAGGAAGGATCAGATTTCTCCACCCAGCAGTAGGGGAGAAGGCAGAGGGGTCCTTTCCCAGCAAGGATCAGATCTGAGGGGTGGACAGAAGCCCCTGCTCAGCCCACCCATGCCATGCAGCACTACAAAGCAAGGGCACAAAGGGCTTGTCACCCTCACCTGTCATGGTGCCCGCAATGCAAATGCTTACAATAGACACCACACATAAGGCACAACCCACTCCTGTATTCCAAACCCAAACTCATCCACACCCTCTCATCCAAGACTGCTGTGGCCCAGAGCAGGCAGCTGGTGGGTAAACTGCTGTCAGGCAGCTGGCAATACTCACATGAAGCTGCTTTTCCCACAGCCAGGAGGACCATACAGCAGGTAGCCTCTTCGGTAGGGGATCCCTAAGAAGACAGTGTTCTTTTAGGATACCCACCTGGATTGCTCTGTGCTCCCTCCCTCTGAGCCATGGTGCTGTGCTGAGCACACAAAGAGGATACACCTGGGGAAGGTAAGCAGCAGGGAAAAATCTCTCCACAGCCAATTCCAGAGAGGACCATGAGCATCCTACACCACCCCACACGGTACAGAGCACACCACACCAGAGCCTTGCCTCTTTCACTGTACCACTTGGGGTTGTTGATGAACTCCTTCACGTCCTGAACCAGCCTCTCTGACACACCTTCATCCAGCACCACGGAGCTGAGGGGCCGGCGGCGGCGGGGGAAGCCAAACTGACGCCACTCTGCTCCCATGGCCGTGTACATGATCGTCCTCCCCTCCTGCTGCTGCAGCGCCAGCTCCCGGGCTGCAGAGAGAGGCAGAGGGGACAGCTGCCAGGAGGAGGATCTCCCGTGAAGCCCTGGGCATCTCCAGGGAGTAGGCTGTTCCCAGCAGGACCCCACACAGTTCCCCTGCAGACCTTCCTGAAGGATATTGAAGAAGATCTCCCGGTCGGTGCCCAGTGCAGTGAAGGTGACAGACTCCCAGGGGGTCCCTGTGTTCAGGTCAATCATCTGCGTCTCCCGGCTGCGCTCAACGCGAATCCACTTCCTGCGATACCTGGGCCAGGAAGACAGGTGGGGGTACAGTGGTCCAGCACTACTTGGCCACACCTCGCCTGGTTCATGCATCGAGAACACTCATCTCAGGTAAGGAAATCATTTCACTGTTGGGTACAGGCTGCTCTTGCTACTCTTCATCTCCTGCCCTAACCCAGACCCAGAGAGGAGGCAGGATCCTCTCCGCTGCCTCTACGGGCCCCCCAATTTGCCAAAGCGAGGCTCAATCCCCAGACTGCTTTCTCCTACCCTCCCTTACCAGATGAAATGATTCCCAAGGCTGGGGACAAAGTCGAACTTGGTGCTGACACGCCCACTTTCATGCTGCAGGTACGACGTCTCAACACTGAGGTGCTGCGTGTGCTTGGCGTGGTGGGAGACCCAGTTCAGCAGCCACTGGTAGCTCTTATCCTTGCTGGGCACCTCCAAGGTGATCATATAGTGGCGCCTGAAAGCCACCAGCCCAAACTGGGCCCCCTTACGGGCTGCTGCCAGGACTGTGCCCACCCCGACGAGGCCAAACCCAGCCCCGAAATACGGGTTGTCCTTCAGTGCTAAGACAAAGTCAGAAAGGGGCATCGTGGGAGGTTAGGCAGCTCCTTTCCACAGCATGGTTTCTGCACTCCGGAAACAAACCTGTGAGGAAAGACTGAATGGTAGCAAGGAACACAACAGATCACCCACAGTTCCCTGGCCTTTACTGTGGCCAGTCCTCAAGGTGAAAGGCTGCCTGGCACATTTGGATTTCCCACATCTGTGCTTATTACCAAGTGTTCAGACAGCTGCTGGCTGCAGGAACCTCCTCCCTCTCTGCAGGCCACTGGGTGAGCCAAGCAGGAGGGGGCCAGGAGGCTCTTGAAGAAGCACAGGAGCATCTGTAGCTTCTTCAGTCAAGACAACAAGCGCAGAGTTTTACAGGGTTTTATTCTTTAAACAACCAGAAATCATGAGCACTGCAATTATTTAAGGTTTATCGTTTGAAAAAGCTGAAGCACATCCCCAGGGTCAGCCAAGAGCCGCTGAGAACGGGCACACGACGGTAGTGGAAGGCGCACCTCCATGTCTGGATTACAGCCGCATGCTCCGGGGGCCTGAAGCTTCTCCACCCCCCTCAGCGGGTCTGTCATGTACTGGGAACGAGGGGGAGCCTTCCCCGCCAGACACACAGACACGCTCTGCTCCCTCATGTGCACAATTCCACCTCCACGAGAACAAGGCGTGACCTTCCTCCTTCCCAGGGCACAGCGGCCCGTGGGCAGGGTCCCGCAGCCTCCCCCGGCAGGATTCCCACCCTTCCCTGCAAAAGACTCGAATCCACACCGGCCTTCGCCGCAGCAGAGCCCCAGCCCCAGCCGCTCTCGCCCCCGCTCCACCCGGTGCCGGTGCCGGTGCCGCTGCCGCCGCCGCCGCCGCC
>VWZW01000014.1:131567-151996 GCA_013397115.1 Edolisoma coerulescens | reverse complement strand
GGCCAGGGACAGCCCGGGGTGAAGGGCGAGGGGCTGGGGGGGGCCTGGCCGGGCGGGACTCGTGGGGGCACCTGCTGGCTGGAGACTGGGCATGGCTCTGAGGGTGGGCTCGGGGCTCGGCCCAGCTGGACCCAGGGAGCAAGCCCGGGGTGGTGGGCTCAGGGAGAGGGTACAGGTGTCCTTGCACTCGTCTGCCCCGTGATAGAGGGCTTGCCAGCGGCCTGCTTGGGGCACAGCAGCAAGGAGCCAGCGTTGAGATACCCTGCCTTGAGAATGGCACCACAGGCTGCTCCCCGAAATCCTCTTGGGCCCTGGGATGTCCCTCATTTAAAGTGCTTTCTTCTGTTTCAGATTGAGAGGTCATCCAGCCCAGCGCCAAGGCAGTGCCTGGTGGCAATGAGCGCAGCAGTGACTGTGTCAGAGGGTGCCAGCAGGGAGATGGAGGCCCTGTGCTCGGAGCTGCTCCTGCCCACACCGGGAGAGGTGGGAGCCGTGGGAAGCCCTGGTGTGGCCAGCACTGGTCTGGCTGGGACACCCCCGCTGGCTGCCAGCCAGGACTTGCTGCTGGCAGAGGCATCGATGCCTGGGGAAGGGGCTCACTCTGAAGGAAGCAATGTGGAAATATTCATCGAGGCAGTGGCTGGCAATGTGACACTGAGCAACGCGGCCAGTGCCACAGGTATGGGGTGCAGGGAGCGCAGAATGGGCCCCACTGCACTCAGCAGAGGGAGAGAGGTCTGGTCAGGGTCCCTGTCCCAGGTGCCCTCAGGTCTCTGACCCTGCATCATGAGTCTGGTGCCACCACTGAGCACAGACCTGGCACCAGCTGAGTGTGTGGATGGGGAGAGTGGCTGTGGGAGTTGCATGCTGAGTGAGAGGGTTGCTCCAGGCTGTAAGTAGGGACCAGGCAGAGATCCCCACCTGGACTGCTGCCCCCCAGCATGCTTCCCACGTGGGTCTGATGTGGGCACATCCTAATAGGAATGGGGCCAGGCCAGCCTCTCATTTCTGTATGCCTCCAAGGTGCAAAGGGACAGAACTGGTTATCATGGTCACCTGGGTGGTGGTATTCCCCTCTTATGGGAGATGTGGTTCCCAAAATGTAATTTGTGGCAATAGGGGTTTATTCTCCTTGTTCAGAGCTGGAACTGAACCACCAGTCCCAAGCTCTGGGTCTGGCAAAAGCTCTTTCTAATGCTCACCCCTTGCTCTCTGCAGAGGTTCTGGTCAAAGTGGTGGAACTGTACTTCTGCGAGAGGTGTGGCCAGAGCTTCTCAGAGGCCTCCCTGCTGTCCCAGCACCAGTGCCTGCTGCTGCCCCCCCCAGAGCACCTGGAACTCCCAGGGACACTGTTGGCTTCTGCCAGCGAGGGCCAGACTGACCCTGGGGGCTCAGAGCTGCCCAGAGCCAGCACACAGGAGGGCTCTGCTCCCGAGTGCCTGCTGTGCCCCGTCTGCCAGGAGGCGTTCGTGCAGCCTGGCCAACTCAAGGAGCACTTCAAGACCCACCGTGCCCCGTCGGGAGCCCTGCCCTGTCCCGAGAGGGGCTGCCACTTCGCCACAGAGGACCGCAAGCAACTGCGCAGCCACTTGCGCCACCTGCACGGGGCCTCCCCCGTGTCCTGCGCCTGCCGGGCCTGTCCGCTGCTCTTCCCCAGCCGCCAGGCCATGGAACAGCACCACCGGACACACTTCCCCTTCCACTGTGGCCACTGCGACTTCATCACGGCCAACGCTAAGCTCTTCTGGCAGCACAGGAAGGGTCACACCACGGAGTCCCCCTCTGAGATGCCCACAACAAGCGACCCCCCCAGTTCAGACCCCCACGGCCTCGACCAGTGCTGCGTCCTGCCATCCGGTATGGCTGGGTGGGGGGTTGGGGCCTGTGGGTGCTGCAGAGGCTGGCTGTGTCTGTGCATCCCACTTACAACGGGAGGAGTGGGGGGTGAAGCTGCAGTGCTGGAGGGCTGGGAGCCCTGTATTCCTGCCTCCCTGCAGCACAGTTTGTGCCCTCCATCTCAGCCAGGTGGATTTTCTGCATGTGTGTGGGTGTGTGGGGGTAGCTTCCTCTTGCCTGGAACATGATGATCTCTTACCTTTCCCCACTGAAGCAGTATCAAAAGGGCAGGAGGAGGCAGGTAATTACTACCCTGGGTGGAAAGCCAGCGCAGCAGAAGCCAGGCCAGCAAAGCCTGCAGGTACTGGGGACAGCTCCTTGAAGGGGCAGAAAGCATCAGCTGGAGAAGAGGACTTGGACAGCAGTGGGGATAAGTCACCAGAGGAGGATGGCGAGAGCCTCTGCGAAGCCGAGGCCAAAGAGGATGGGAAGGCAGCTCCCAAGAAAGTTGGAGTGCCACAGGCACAGCACTTCAAAGGTAGGATGCAGGGCCCTACCAGGAGCTGCTTGGGCTTTGTGAACAAGCACCACATCCTCAGGGCTGGCAAGGAAATATGGCCCAGGCTGGTGGGTGACCTCACATCTCCTGCATGTACCTGCATGCGCTTCTTCCCCCGACCTCTGCCCAAGCAAATACGTCCCTTCTTTTCCTGTTCACGCATGCTGCCAGGTTTAGGCAGAGGTCTGCCTGGCTTTGGGGACCAGGGGCACATGGGCAGGCCTGATGTAGGCTATGCTTTGCCAGTGTTGAGCTGGAAAGAGCTCATCTGAAGTGTGGCTCACCTGGTAGCTTCGGGTCGGCACAGTCCCTCTGAGTAGGTGGCGGCTGTGTGACTGCACAGGTGTATAAACCCTCACCCTGGCACAACTGGATCAGGGACAGAAAATCTGCCTGTGTTCTCCATCTTTTCCCTATTAACTGCTCCCCCTCCTCTGTTCCCCCAGGGGATGTTGCAGAAGGCTCTGAGTACCTCTACAAAACCCACATGTGCCCCGAATGCAAGCGGTGTTTCAAGAAGCGGACGCACCTGGTAGAGCACCTCCACCTGCACTTCCCTGACCCCAGCCTGCAGTGCCCCAACTGCCACAAGTACTTCACCAGCAAAAGCAAGCTGAAAATCCACATGATGCGGGAAACGGGCGAGAAGGCTCATCGCTGCCCACTCTGCCACTACAGCTCAGTGGAGAAGAACGCCCTCAACCGCCACATGGCCAGCATGCACGAGGACATCTCCAACTTCTACTCAGATGTTTACTCCTGCCCAGTCTGTGAAGAGAAGTTTCGGCTCAGCCAGGCCCTCAAGGAGCACTTGAAGACTCACAAAGCCGAACCCAAGAGGCTGAGCTGCTTCCACGGGGACTGCGACTACTGCGCAGAGGACCGGAAGGAGTTTGTCCGTCACCTCAAGGATGCTCATGGCATCAAGGCGGTGGAGTGCAAGTACCACGCCTGCTCGCTGCTCTTTGGCACGGCTGAGGCCATGGAGGCTCACCGGAAAACCCACTACGCCTTCCACTGCCAGCAGTGTGACTTCATCTGCTCCAACAAGCACGTTTTCCGCAAGCACAAGAAGCAGGGGCACCCGGGCAGCGAGCAGCTCCAGTGCAGCTTCTGCCCCTATGCCACTTTCAACCCTGTGGAGTTTCACGACCACGTGGGCAAGATGCATGCCAACGAGAAGATCCACAAGTGCACTGAGTGTGCCTTCGCCACTGCGCACAAGCGGGTGCTCATCCGGCACATGCTGTTGCACACTGGTGGGTGTCCCCTGTAGGGGTCCCAAAAGCTGAACTGGGATAGGGAGGGTGTCTTGTCCTGGCCCTGGGTGGGCAGAGAGGGCTGGGTCAGGGCTCCTGGGTCCCACCACCAGCTTTGCCACCCCGGGATCACTTGGCTGAAGTGGTTGCATGCTCCCTGCTGAGCTGGTTTCCCTGCCGTGTTGCTTTATCTGGCGGTCATGCTGAAGGCATTTGTGTGTTGCATGTAGGAGAGAAACCTCACAAGTGTGAGCTCTGCGACTTCACGTGCCGGGATGTGAGCTACCTGTCCAAGCACATGCTGACCCACTCCAACGACAAGAACTTCATGTGCACCGAGTGTGGGTACATCACCAAGTGGAAGCATTACCTGAACGTCCACATGCGCAAGCACACTGGAGATCTCCGGTAAGACCCCCTGCTCTGCTGGCCTGGCAGCATAGTCAAGGCTCCCCAAATCCTGCTCCAGGGGTCTGCTTCTCCTGGCTGCATTGTGTGCCAGACTTTCTCATGGTTGCCCTGCCCTGTCTGGTACATAAGAAATTTGGTCTTTGAACTCATAGCATGGTGCTGTGGAGGCAAAGCTATTTTTGGTGTGTCTGTGCCACCAAGGAGGTGTATTACCTCAGAGCTGCAACTCTGAGCTTGGGTTCATGGCTCTGCTGATGTTTGTGGGTCAAGGCCTGCTCAGGACTGCCAAATTATCACCTCCTTTGGGTCTAGCATTCCTTCAGGGATGCTGGAAGTGCTGTTGGTGTGCACATGTGAGAATGTGTGTGTCTGACACAATCACTGTATGGATTATTCAGGGAATCTATCTCCAGCCCCCAGGCTAGGGGTGTAAAGCACCAGCAGTGCCAAGGGCTGCAGTGGGGAGGAATGGCCTGTGGTAAGAGCTGTCTGGATGGCAAAGGTCAGATCTGGCAAATCGAACAGTACCCCTTCCCTGTTTGTCTGGGATGGGGAAGGAGAGCTCAGCACGCCTGACGAAACTCACGCCGCCCCATGCCGCCTGACCGATTCTGCTTGTCCCCACAGGTACCAGTGTAACCAGTGCTCGTACCGGTGTCACCGTGCTGACCAGCTGAGCAGCCACAAGCTGCGGCACCAGGGCAAAAGTCTGATCTGCGAGGTGTGCGGCTTCGCCTGCAAGCGCAAGTACGAGCTGCAGAAGCACATGCAGGCGAAGCACTCGCAGAACTACCAGGTGCCTGTCTTCCAGTGCCAGTACTGCACCTACCAGACCAAGTACAAGCAGGCGCTGCTGAACCATGAGAACTGCAAGCACACCAAGCAGAAGGAGTTTCGCTGTGCCCTCTGTTCATACTGCACCTTCAGCAACACCAGCCTCTTCTTCCACAAGCGCAAGATTCATGGCTACGTTCCAGGTGATAAGGACTGGCTGGAAAATTACGCCAGCAAGGAGCTGGAGATCAGCTCATCTGAGGCACTCTTCGGCTATGAGCTCAGTGCAGCCCTGCATGTGGATGCCAGTTCCCCCCTCAATGGCAAGGAGCAGTGGACAAAGGAGAAGCCATCCCAGGTGGAGTCCCAAGGAGAAGAGGGCTACCAGCAAGTGTTCGTGGTGCCCCTCCTTGAGCAGGATGCCGTTCCACCAGAGAGCAGTAGTGCGGCAGAGAGAGGTGTGGGCGAGGGGGAGCAGAGCTGTCCCATTGCTGGCAATGCCCTGGAAGATGACTGTGTGCAAGGAAATGCTGCCACAGGCTCTACAGAGCTCACTGTTTCTGAAGATGTGGCAGAGAGCTGCACCTTGCACTTGGAGGCACTAAATGTCTCGTCTGACCCTCTCCTGGAGAACTTGGCTGGAGAAGCCTGTGTGACCCAGCCAGAGAGCGTGGAAATGCTGTCCTGCAAGGAGCCTCCCGCAGCCTATGAAATGCTGGGCTCCCGGGATGGCCTTGGCTTGGAGGACAGTGGCAATACGCTCGAAGACATCCCAGACTTTGAGGAAGAGGAGGTAGATGTACAGGAAGACAAGGTGGTGAAGAGCAGTGTAGCGGCACAAGACAACCAGGGAAAAGACACCCTAAAGGAGGACATGGGCCACCTTGAGGGGTCATGCTCACACCACCACAAGTTGGTGGCAGACACTGAGGTGAGAGGGACCAGCCAAGCCAAGCTGCCGGAGGCCTGGCTCAGCATGCTGAAGACACCTGAACAGGACCAGCTGCCTGTCCCAGAGGATGTGACCACCTCCGGTGACAATGCCAGGGGCAGCTCGGAGTCAGTGCTGAAGGCTCTGCGGAAGCAGGACAAGGAGCAGGCAGAGACGCTGGTCCTGGAGGGCAGGGTGCAGATGCTGGTGGTGCAGTCGGAGAGCCAGGTCTTCAAGTGCGAGAAGTGCTCGTACATCACGAGGAAGGAGAAATCCATGTCCCTGCACTCCAAAGCCAGCTGCCAGAGCCGCCGGACTCCGCTCGTGTGCCGCGAGTGTGGCGCCAGCTTTAAGCAGCAAAGGGGACTCAACACTCACCTCCTAAAGAAGTGCCCAGTTCTCCTGAAGAACAACAAGATTCTCAAACCAACCAGTCAGGAGGCACCTGGACTTTGCCAACCTGCTGACCAGCCTGGTGATCATGGTACAGAAACAGTAGAGAGCGAGAAGGGAGGCTCAGAGGAGTCTGGGCATGCTGAGAGCCCTTGGGAAGCTGAACTGCTGCCTGATAAAACACAAGCAGCAGGCAGTCCTTTGGCTGGGGCACAGACAGTGGGCTGTCATGCCTCTGAGAAATCTCTGCTGGGTGACAGCACAGAGATGGCAGAAGAGCCTCCCCAGGAAGGGGGTGGGACTGAGCCAGGTGGAGCTGCTGGTGCCTCCCAGCCTGGGAAACCCTCAGAGAAATACCGACTGGAGGGAGGGAAGCTGCACTGCAATGCCTGCTCCTTTGTGTGCTCCCGTGTCACCACCATCACTTCCCACGTGGAGGATGGCTGCCGGAACCTGGAGCAGTTCTGGTGCTCCCTGTGCTCCGAGGCCTTCCGCTCCCGGCGGGCCCTCAAGAGCCATTGTGCTGAAAAGCACATCGTGCATCCCAAGGAGGACAAACCCCAGAGGACTGAACTCCCTGAGGAAGACCCACCCAGTGTTGGGAAAGGCCAGCCCAGTGAGCTCCCACTGGATGCAGCCCCACCAAAAGCCACCCTGCCCAAGAGGAGGCGTTTCTCCTGCCCCACCTGCCCCTTCACCTGCCACCAGGAACGGGCCATGAAGACGCACAAGAAGAGGGGCTGTGTGACCCTGGGCGAGTTTCGCTGCACCTCCTGCCCCTTCACCTCCAAGGTGGCCAAAGCCCTGCGGCTGCACCGCAGGCTGCACCGCAAGCACTACAGCAAGCGGCCACAGCTGCAGTGCCGCCAGTGCGAGTTCACCTGCAAGCAGGCCCGGTGCCTGCGGCAGCACGTCCGCATCAAGCACGAGGGGGTGAAGCCGCACAAGTGCCGCTACTGCGAGTTCAGCACCACGCGACGCTACCGCCTGGAGGCCCACCAGTCCCTGCACACCGGTGTGGGGCGCATCTCCTGCGGCATCTGCAGCCAGACCTTCGGCACCAACTCCAAGCTGCGCATCCACCGCCTGCGGGTGCACGAGAAGACACCCACCCACTTCTGCCCGCTCTGTGACTACAGCAGCTACCTGCAGAATGACATCACCCGCCACGTTAACAGCTGCCACCATGGCGAGCTCAACTTCGGCTGCTCCCGCTGTGAGGCTCGCTTCAGTTCCGAGACGGCCCTCAAGCAGCACGTCCTGCGGCGGCATGAAGAGAAGGTTTCCTACAGCTGCCCACGCTGTGACTTCGTGTGTCACAGCGAGGCCACGCTCAAGTGCCACGTGCAGAAGCAGCACCCGCACCTGGAGTGCAGCACGTGCAAGGAGACCTTCGCCACCCGGGAGGCACTGGAGGAGCACAAGACGCAGCATTTCAGCCACCGCTGTGAGCTGTGCAGCTTTGCAGCCAAGGAGCGGCAGCAGCTGGTGCGGCATTACGTGGAGAGCCACGAGCCAGCTGGCCCCCAGGACAAACCCCTGCAGTGCCCCTTCTGCGACTTTGCCTGCCGGCACCAGCTTGTGTTTGACCAGCACATGAAGGGCCATGGGGGCACCCGCGTGTACAAGTGCTCGGACTGTGAATACACCACCAAGAACAGGCAAAAGATCACATGGCACATCCGCATCCACACTGGCGAGAAGCCCTACAAGTGCCACCTCTGTAAATACGCCTGTGCCGACCCTTCACGTCTCAAGGTAAGAGCTCTGCTTGGGAATGTGTCCTACTGCATCTACATGGCTTGAGGGGCATCCAGCCACAGGGCTTTGGGGAAGAAGTTCCCAGGGGGAGGTTTTATTCTCTGTGTTCAGTGGCTCATACTGAACAGAAATAGGAGGCAAGCAGATAAAAGTCATGTCAGTACAATACATTTCCTCTCTGCTGTTGCAGTTTAAGGGTGAGGGAGACTTTTAACAAAGCAAGAAGGTGGGCAGCAGTCTAAGTTCACTTCTTTTCCTGCTGACATCTCTGGCTTTCTCTGGGTGCAGCCTTGCACCATTCAAAGCCAAGTTTGGGTGCGTGCTGGTTTCAGCATGCTCTGTGGTGCCAGTTAGACACAGTGCAGGGAAACCTCAGCTTTCTTGCAAGCAGAGCATGATCCTGCCCTCGTTGCTGTAGGTGATTAGCATCCTGATGTGTGGTAAAGGACTTTTCCTGGAAAAGGAAATGCGTGGGTGATGGAGGCATAGGGTAATGGAGGGAAAAATAGTCTGGTTTTGCTAAAAGAAGTATTGACTTTTTTAATGGCCAGGCTGAGCTGGAGCTCCCTGGGGCCACCTGGGTGAGGCTGTGCAATGTGCTCAGCTCTGTTGGGCTGGGTTTTTAACCTGACTCTGCCTTACATACGAAACTGAGGAACAAAGCCTGTGCCATCCACAGGCTGGGACAGAGCAGCTCAACAGTACAGGCATCTCATCCTGACCCTGCTGTGGATCCCCCTTGCCCATAGCCTGCCAAGCAAGCACACAGCCCTCCTTGTCCCATGCAGCTGGAGATGTCAGAGCTGTCTTTGAGCCTCTCACTGCCACCCCAGAGCCCTGCACATCCCCAGGGCAGGGGGACATGGTCTCATTCTGACCCTATCCTCCTGCCCAGTATCACATGCGGATCCACAAGGAGGAGCGGAAATACCTCTGCCCTGACTGCGGCTACAAATGCAAGTGGGTGAACCAGCTCAAGTACCATATGACAAAGCACACAGGTGAGTGCTGCCCACTGAGGACAGGCTGTCGAGCAGCAGGGAGGGTGTTGGGGCTGCTCCATGCTTCTTTCTCTGCCAGTGTCCCAGCTGGAGATGGAGGAGGACATTTAGGGGGCAGCACATTATCCTGTGCTAATGGGGTGGGGGCGGTGCTCTCAGGTGGGAGGGAAGTTTGGGTGGCACGGACCCCAGGCACTGTTTGGTGCCTTAGAAATGGGGATCTCGGTGTGCCTGCTAACAAAATGGGATGTGGGGGGAAGTCCGTGGGGACTGATGCTCTGTTATAGGGATGGTGAGACCCGTGAACTGGAGAGCTCTGTGCCCACATTGCAGTCCCATCCCCTTCCCTGTCACCACAGGCCTGAAGCCCTACCGCTGCGATGAGTGCGAGTACTGCACCAACCGTGCGGACGCCCTGCGGGTGCACAAGGAGACGCGGCACCAGGAGGCCCGATCCTTCATCTGCGAGCAGTGTGGCAAGGCCTTCAAGACCCGCTTTCTCCTCAAGACTCACCTGAAGAAGCACAGCGAGGAGAAGCCCTATGTGTGCAACGCCTGCGGGCGGGCTTTCCGCTGGGCAGCTGGCCTGCGCCACCACTACCTGACGCACACCAACGAGCACCCCTTCTTCTGCCGCTACTGCCCCTACAAGGCCAAGCAGAAGTTCCAGGTCATCAAACACATCCAGCGGCATCACCCTGAGCACGGGGCTGTTGACCCCAACCAGGGGGTGGGAAAGGACCCCAGCACGCACACCGTCCACCTTCACACCGTGCAGAGGGAGAGCCAGGCCAAGGGGCCCCCCAGGATGGAGCAAGAAGAAGGGTGCCCTGCGGAGAAGGATGGCACACCACAGTGAGGCTGAATCCCAACTGCTTTAAGGTGCTGGTGACACAGGCCTGCTGCAGAGATGTATGTGTGTGTACAGGCATATATGTATATGGGTTGTAAAATACGCAACTGTATAAAAGGAATTGCTCAGTTCCTTTTAATATCTTTTTTTTTGGGCTGCTTGGAACCCTTGTATGAACAGTGGGCCAGGTGCCCACAGAGAGAGAGCACAAACCTAAGCTCAGCTCCCCATCTCTCCCCAGTACCGCTGCACCCAGACCCAAACCTGTTTGTCACTGAACAATTTATTAGGTTGCTTAGAGAGAAAGGATAGGACAAGGGTTAATTTGGGGCTGTAGAGGCCAAGGGATGTGATGGGGCTCTGCAGGGTTAGGGGGCAGTGAGGACCAACTCCACTCCCAGCTGTGCCCAGCCCTAGGGTTTGCTTGGCTCCAGCCTTGCTCCCCTGGCTGGGGGGGGACCAGCCCCTGCAGCAGAGCTGGGCCACACACCATCTCTCCTCCTTCCCATAGTCAAGCTGTGACCGTGGGCCGGGGCAGGGTGCCTGTAGAGGGTGCAGGGAGCTGCACTGGCATAGACCCCACACTCATGCATGGGCAGCAGCATCCTGAACCTGGAAAGGGGAGGTCAGTGCTTTTTCCCAGCCCTCGAAGGCTACTGCAAAGGGAGTCACAGCATCAACAATGACACAGGGATGACAGAAACAGCTCAACAAGAGGGCAAGGTGGTTGGCTCTGTGGCCCCAGCTGCTTGGAGCTGGCTCTATGGCTTCCATCCAGGTGCTGCTCACCCCATGAGCTCAGTCCTGCTCAGGGCCAGGTGGTTTGGTGATGCGGATATGGACAAAGAGCGAAGAGGGTGGGATGCCGGTGCCATCCTTTGAGAGGAGATGGATGTGGCGATATCCTGCAGGAAGGACAGCAAGGTTCTGGCTAACTGGAGTCCCACTCTCCTCTCTAGTACCCAGCTGAGCTCCAGACATGCTTGTGGGGCTGTCCTGGGCCCCCAAAACCACTGGGCAGCAGCCACTCACCGGGTTTGATGTTGGCAAAGGCTAGGGTGAACTGACCCACGAAATCATTCCTGGAAGTCTTGTCATAATCCTCCACCACAAAGCGGATGAGGGCCAGCTCAGGCACGTGGAGCTGAAAGTGCAGTGTCTCATCCCAGCAGGGGTTAAACCCTGGGAAGAGAGAGCAGGTGCTGAGAGAGTGAAGGAGAGCAGGGACTGTGCCTGGGCACAGCAGGGTCCCTGGTACCGCTGCGGGTCTCACCATTGTTCTCGATGTACTTGGTCTCCTGGTGCGCCTGGTCCACGGGCACCCCATAGATCTCCACACGCACCAGTGGGTCAATGATGGCTCCCTCCTTGCTGTTGGCCACTTTGGGCAGCTGCTGCCCACTGATTACCTGCAGGAAGGGGCATGAACCCCCTGAGCTGGGGAGCAGCCATATCTACCTGTTGTGAGGCTAGTTGGCTCCAGCACACAGCCCAACAGTGTCTCCATCTGTCTGGGACCAACAGAGCCCCAGGACACTGTTACAGCTTCCCCAGGGTCTCTCCACAGCCCTGTACCTGGATTGTCAGGGTGATGGGGCCAGGGCCTTCCCAGCTGCTGGGGTCACTGGGGTTGAAGAGAGTCTCCTCGTTCCTCATGAAGGGTGGTTTGAGCACGTAGCCACAGCAGCCGTTCTGGCTGAAGAGCCCGTCACACAGGTCCATCTCCGTGCCGGCTGTCTGGAAGTTCAAGGCCACTGGAGGGAGGTGGCAGGGAAGAGGGTTCAGAACAGCTTGGAGACACCATGCCCTGCTTTGAGCTGAAAACCAGCCTGTCCCCATAGCCAGAGAGATACGGGGTTGCATAGGGGAATAAGGCACTTATGTCTGGACAGCCCCAGAGCAGAGCAAGAGCCGGCAACCCGACCTGGCTCCAGATGGGGTTGTAGCTGGCACTAATACAGGTGTTGATGGTGGCATTTGGCACAGGACTCGGGGCATCTCCCCAGCCCACAGCCCTGCTGCACCCCAGCCATACCGATCTGGCACCCCACGTTCCACATCTCCTGGGGGCTGTAGTTGGAGGAGTCGGTCCGCATCCCACTGGGGTAGATGCGTGTCAGCTGCCAGGCATTGTGGCGAACAAACTCATTTCCTAGGGACAGAGCATGAGGGCCACTTGTGGGGTCATTCTCTGGCCTGCACAGCCCCCCACGTGTGCTGCCCATCCATCTGTCCATCCATTCATCCGTCCATCCATCCACCCACTCACCTACTCATCCATCCATACTTGCCATCCATCCATCTATCCTTCCATCAGTTCATCTATCCTTTCATCCATCCATCCATCCTCTCATCTATTTATCTATTTATCTATCTATCTATCTATTCATCCACCTGCGCACCCACTCACCAGTTCTCATCCCTCTCCCTGCTCAGGAATCCAGGTGTCCTGCCTTGTTTTGTAAGCCAATAACCTCATCACCTACCAGAGCCAAACCCCACAGTACAGCCCCACTGAACACTGTTTCTCCCAGAAAGGGAGGGAACCCCAGTGTCTGGAGGCTTTGGCACTACCCATAAGGAAGCCATTGGCCCCTCTACTCTGTCCCAGTCACCCGGTGCCACTGCCCCCTTCATCTCACCTTCATCCCGGATGAGCTTCCTGGCCTTGGCTTCAGAGAGGGAGGAGATCTCAGAGGGCCGGGAATGGCTGCGGGCCTCCTGGAAGCCCCGGAAGGGCACATTCTTGCAGTAGATGACACAGTCGGACAATGCTTGTGCCAGGCTCTCCTTGTCCTTCTGCAAGGCAGAGCCATGTTGGGTCCCTCCTGATGGGAGCACCACCCACCAGCACTCACCCAGGCCAGGGGCTGTAGAGCCAGGGCAGACGAGCAGCCAGAGGTGTGCTGGTGGGTGGCAGCATCCCTACTATGAGCAGCCTTCCTGCCAGGAACAGAGCAAGAAGGGGACCTCCAGTATGTTGCCACCACAACAAAGAGTGGGCTGGCGTGGCCAGGGGCAGAAAGGGCTGTCCCCCCTGCCTGGTGATGTCTCTGCAGTCTCTGTCTCTCCTCTATGCAGTAGGATGTCACCACAGCTCATAGCTGTGTCCAGGGGCTCAGTGCTCCCAGCTGGTCCCCAGCCCGGGCCACTTACCTTTGCCCTCCGCCTCTCCTCCTCTGCCTCTGCCCCATTGTCATCATCAGACACATCGGGTGCCTCATCCCCTGGCCCATCCAGGGTGTCCTCCAGCCGCCCAATCTTCTTGCCCTTCAGCAGTATCTTGTGCTTCAGCTCCTGTGGGGTTAGGGATAGAGAAGCACCTTGCGCTACCCAGCGCCTCCATGGGCCCTGTTCCCTGGGATCCTGCACTGCTGGAGGCCAGCACGACCAGCTCCCTTCAGCACTCAAGAGGGGATGGGGTAGGAGGGTTTTGCCCTGCTGTCTGATTCTGCAGGGCATGGGGAGACAGCCCTGGGGCAGCATTGGCACCTCTGTGAACATGAGGACACCTGCCCCCAGGGTCCTCAAATACTCCAGTGGAGCAGGACAGTGCTGGAACAGGTTGGCCTATTCTCTGAACAGCAGATCCACCTCCTTACCCCACTCTCAAGCAGGAGAGAGATGCCTTGCACAGCTGTGCTCTGTCCCTACCTCTGGGGATGGGAGCTGGGTGGGGATGTGCCCATCGATGGTAGTGGTGAGGAGCTGTTCCCCCAGGATGTCCTTGAGCTGCTGAGCCAGGACTTCCTGCTGCTCCATGCTGCAGTGGTTCTCCAGGGACAGGATCACCGGGTAGTCTGAGGTCTGAGGAGCAACATGCACAGCTGGACATCAGCCTTGGTGGGGCTGGTGAGCTCACACAAGGGCTTCATCCAGGCGTGATCAGCGCCAGGATGGAGCCCCCCTTGTGTCTGTTTCTCCCCTGAGACCTTCATACCCCTCCAATCCCCCGGTATCCCCCACATCCCATCTCACCCCTGCACCCCCAACAGATCATGTCTGCATGAGCCCCCACCCACTGGCACAGCACAGTGCGGGCTGTAGGTCAGGCCCCCCCAGTGCTGTCCCCCAGAAAGTGACACAGCCACCCTCCTCTCCCGCAGTGTGACCAGTCCTGCTGCATCATCAGGTGTGTGAGCCTCAGCACTACTCCCCCTCCAGGGCCCCACCACTACCATGTATCCTCACCCACCAAGGACCACCCACGACCACCAGCACCTGGGGAAGGGTGCCTTACCTTGAAGGCGTACTTCCCCAGCGTGCTCACCACCTCTCGGAAGGGGATCTTGGAGGTGAAGGTGTGGCCGTGGTACACCATGGGCTCCCCATTTGGCCCGTCCCAGCAATCCACCTCCAGGCACCGGCAGCCCCGT
Organism: Edolisoma coerulescens; assembly: GCA_013397115.1. NCBI lineage: Eukaryota > Metazoa > Chordata > Aves > Passeriformes > Campephagidae > Edolisoma > Edolisoma coerulescens. The sequence continues at coordinate 137,842 of VWZW01000014.1, read as the reverse complement.
TTCAGAGCCCTGGGGGTGGGTTGTCACCCCTGGAACCCTGCACTCAGCCAGGGCACCAGCTCCCTGCCCTCCGCTCTGCCCGGGGGTGTCACCCCTAATGGACCAGGGGACACCCACCAAGGGTGGGAATGCTGCTGCATGCAGGACATAGCCAAAGGAGTGCTGGATCACAGAGGAGCAAAGGAACTTCTGAGGTTTACCCTATGGAGCTGCTCAGGACATGACACCGGGGTGGTAGGGTGTCGGAGGGCAGCTGGAAGGGAGCAGTCCCTTTACCTGATGTAACCCTCGATGCTGCTCTGGCCCCGGATCTGATCCTCTATCAGGTAGGTGTTGTGGGAGGAGGAGATGAAGTAGTGGCAGAGTGGCTGGCTCATGTCCTGCCACAGCGCCCGGTGCTGGGGGTTGAAGATGGAGCCCTCCGGGGAGCAGAGGTACATGAGGAACCCATCAGCACTCAGCACATGGCGAGCCCGGGCTGCAGGCACAGGGGGAGGCTCAGCAACAGCCAGGGACATGGAAGAGGCAGAATGGGGGCAAACAGGGCTGCTGGTGGCTCCTGGAATCCCCAAACTGATGGGCACAGCTGCTGCCAGAGTCTGGGGCACAGAAAGAGGTGCCACAGGGAAAGGTGGGCAGTGGACCCCAAAACTGGAGCTTGCACACCATGGCTGGTCAACCTTCTACACCAAAATGGTCCAGGAACGGACCAAATAAAGGGGAACTGCACCCAGATCACACCTTGGTGAGTCTTCTTCTTGTGCTCACCCACAGCAGGATGAGGCTGGGAATGCTCCTGCCATGGGACTGTGAGTCTGGGACCCCTCCTTGCCCCCATGCAGAGCACAGCTGATGTCTGAGCCAGCTCTCACCTGTCTCCGATGGTTCATACTTGTCAATGAGCTCCATGGCCAGCTCCTCTGTGCCCTCATCCTCCAGCTGCTCCTGCCGCAGGAAATCCACCAGCTCCAGCAGTGTCAGCTTCTTTCCATCCTCAGAGAATTCCTGGAAGAGGCTCAGCACCTCCTCACGCTGTGTGAGAGCCTTGTAGAAGAGTACAAATTCCTCCCCTTCCAGTGTCCCCGACTCTGACTTGTCGGCATCCTGCAAGGGAGCTCCTTCAGCACCCAGGTGGGGCAAAACAGGGTGTCTTGGCCACCAAAGGTGCTGTGGGGGGATTCTCCCACCCCAAACAGAGACCCCACGCCAGTGGCAGTGGCAGGCATTGGTCAGTGTGGGAATGGATGAATGGGCAGATGGAGGGTTGGTTGGGTGGACGGATGGATGGATGGATGGATGGATGGATGGATGGATGGATGGATGGATGGATGGATGGATGGATGGATGGATGGATGGATGGATGGATGGATGAGAAGGGGGGATAAAAAACCAGATGGTTGGTTAGCTTGGTAGACAGATAAGCAGCTGGATGGACAAATGAATGGGAGGAAGGAAGAGCTGCCTTGGCTGGTTAGTTTAACAAATAAATGAACAAATGTGTGTTTGGGTAAACAGGTAGTTGGCTGGCTGGCTGGCTGGATGGGTGGATGGGTGTATGGAAGAAAGTGACCAGATCCTTTTGCAAGGAGGTGTTGTACAGCTTGTTCCAGCCCTTCCAGTCTCTCTCCAGCCCCTCCAGCCTCTCAGGTGCAGTGCTTACCTGGAAGAGCCGCAGGGCATGATCCTCGTTCATGTCCACGTTCATCATCTTCAGGAGACGTTGCACCTCCTTGAAGTTCATGCGCCCATCCTTATTCTTGTCAGCTTTCTGGAACCAGTCACGAATCCATGTGCGAGAAACCAGGGCAAATGTTAAGGGAAAGGACCTTGGCTATGAGAAATGGGGCTGGGGAGTATCCAAGGGTGTCTTTTCCTTTTCCTGTGCCCTGCACTGATGCAGATGGTGAGACCCAGAATAGCTACACACTTGCTGGGGCAAGGCTGAAGATGCAGGGCCTGGGGAATGATCAGCAATGGGTGTGGGGGGCAGAGTGCTGCTTTCAGGAAGGATATTGGTCTATCTTCTCCTTTTGGTCCATGGTGGTGGCCACCTCGATGAGCTGACGCAGGCCCTGGACCCAGCACTGTGCCTCCTCCGCCGAGCCAGCAATGAGGTCCAGGTTGCCGCGACGGCCGTAGAAGACAATGGTGAAGCAGCGCTCAGGGGGGAACTCCTCGGCCACGCTCTGCAGCACCTCCGACTGGTGCCCTTCCCGCACCGTCTCCACATCGCTGATGGAGACTGGGGCAGAGGGAGGGGAGGCCTGTCTGTAGGGGACAAGGACCACAGGGCAAGGGGCACTGCCCAAAGACATCTATCCTTCCAGTCATCCCTTCTTCCACTCCATCCATCTATCCATCCATCCATCCATCCATCCATCCATCCATCCATCCATCCACCCACAGAGGTAGTCAACTATCCATTAACCACTGAGCTATCAAGTCCACCAGTCATCCATCTGCCCCTCTGTCTGCTTGCTCCTACACTGGCGTTCCAGAGGTTCCCTTCATATCAGCTGCAATTTCTACTCAGCCCTGTTGACCCATGGGTCCTGCTGGGGGCAGGATGTTTCATGGAGAGGTGTGGGTGAGAAGAGATCACACATGCAGAGCCCCTCTTCAATGCCCCAGCACCCTTAGCAAGCATAGCCCAAGAATCTTCATACCTTCACATCTCTGTTCACTCTGAAACCTACTGACGGCCTCATGGCCAGCACAGAGCAGCTGGTACTCACAGGCAGACTCAGTTTTGCCTGTCCTCTTGGACTGGTACCAGATGGTCATGCAGTCTTCCTGCAGCTTGAAGTAACGCTGCTTCTTCCAGCTCTTGGACTTGACTTTGCGCATCAGGGTCCCCTGCTGCATCTGCTCCAGCGTGTCTGTGAGCTGGATGCCTGGGGGCAGCATGGGCTGCATCACTGAGGGTGGGGGTATCCAGGTGCTGCGCCCTGGTACTTTGCTTTCTCTCACCTCTGGGATCCCACATGGCTCCTCAATCCATGAGGGAGGAGAGACGAACCAGAAACAAACTCCCTTCACCACAAGATGTGCACAAGGTAATTCCCCATCAACCCTTCCCATCCACCCTTGGCGCTTCCAAGCCCAAATCCCAATGGCCATCATGGGGTAGGTATGCTTCTGAGTGCAGCAAGGTGAGCTCAACCCAGAAGCCAGATTTGCCTTGGCATAAATCCAGATGGCCCAATGCCCTGCCCTGCACCCATCCTCCACTGGGGCACTCACGGGCGTTGCACAGCAGCGATGCCATAGCTCTGCCTTCTCCACGCTGGCAGCTGCTGGGGAGGGAAGAGAGAAGGTGGCTGGGGGAAGCCAGGTTGGACTCTCATGCTGTGCCCAGGTCCCGCCGAGTGGGCTCCAGCCATACCCACGTGTGTGCGAGGTGTGTGTGCCCCTGCCCGCATCTGAGCGCACCTGTGTCTGTCTCCTGCTGGGTCATTGCATTCCTTAAGTGTCGAGTTCACAGCGCCATACTCATGAAATATTAATCTGTGTTACCGGGAAGCTGGAGCTCAAAAGGTGTTGGTGGAAAACAGAAAAACTTGCCAGCACTGACGCCCCACAGCCCAGTGGGTACCAGAGCCCTGCTGCTCCCAGGTTGCTGCTCCCAGGTAAGAAGCAGCCCCTGAAACCAGGAAAAACTGCTCTGGCAGTGCCCAAGAACAGCCTCCACCACCTAGGAAACGACCCCAACCAGCAAATTTGAAAGAAAGGGAGAGGCACAGCTGTGATAGCAAGGAAGGGGACACAGAGCAATGACCTTCAGCTCCCACAGCTTCTTCTCCCCAGAGAATACCAGCACCCTGGGCAGAGACTGCACCCACAGCTGTACAGGGAGCACACTGCAGTGAGTGGGACTATAAATACTACTGGACAATGAGACCTTGATTAGGCTGTTGAGACTTTAATTATGCTGACAAATCACTGGATGTGCCTGTCACCCAGGTGCTGGAGCTGGGCCCTCGAGGAACGGATGCCGCAGCTGGTGGGCTGGGATTTGGGTGCAGGAGGGGACCCAGGGTCCCTGGGAGCAAAGGGCTCTGTTCCAGGGTGCAGGGGTGGCAGCTGTGCCCTAGGCCCCTGACTCAGCACAGGCACTGGTGATGCAGGGCTGGGAATAGCCGGTGCTGTCAGCGTGCAGGCAGCTGCCAAGCCCGACTGCCAGACCCTTGTGGGCTCTTGGGCCAGACAGCAGCCATGCCCTGCTCAGTGTGGCTCAGCAGGGCAGAACAGAACTGGCCAGGGCTGTGGCCCTGCTCTTGGGAGACATCCTAGTCATGGGGCAAGCTGTGGCTGTCTGGCTGTCCCCAGGCCACACAGGGACCACCTGTCCACTCTTGGGGACCTCACATGTTGCTGGAGACATGGAGTAGCTGGGGTGCCATCCCAAATGCCTCCCAGTAGTGCCCAGTGCTGGGGCTGTGCCTGCCCAACACTGGTCTTTCTTGCAAGGCCCAGAAGTCAGACTGCAAGGACTTGCTGCAGAGCCTGTATCCCCCCACATCCAATCCATGGGGCACTGACCCACTGGCCCAGGATTTGGAGTGCCCGCACCCAAAAACGGGGAGTAACCCGGTGCTCCTCTTGCGCCCTTGCGGAGTCGGTGCCCTGTTGCTGGCTAGCACAGCTCCAGGAGTGCCCCACATCCACCCCCCGCAGTGCTCTCAACCCCTGCACCCCATGGCCCTCAGGGAACCAGGGAGAACAACCCCAGTCACACATCCACCTGCACCCTCCTGCTTTCCAGCAGCATCCAGCCCAGCACAGCCACTTCACAGGGCCATAGCTCCAGGTGCTCAGCTGCCCTGCAGCCCCTGTGCTACAGCAGATCAGGGAGATGAGTATATCTTAGAGAAGCTGGGGTGGAAGAAGAGGCACCAGGGCTGGAGAAGCAGGAAGACATGCTGGACTGGGACAGAGATGGGCTCAGTGCCACCAACAGTTCTGTCCTCTTGGCACCCTGCCATGCATGTGTACAAGGTGGCAGCATGCAAGGGAGCAGCTTGCAGCCCTTGAGCCCACAACCACACAGAGTTTGGAGCTAAACTTGTCCCCCAGTGCCAGCCCTTCCAGGCTCCCAGCACGGCCGAAGTATGCCCAGTCCCAACCATAGAGCAGTGCCTTCCCCACAAATGCAGCAAAGAAGGGATGATCCCTTCCAGCCCAAGGAAGCACAAGGAAGCACAAGGAAGCACAAGGAAGCACAAGGAAGGGCATGTGGATGCAAGGACACATCTGTTCTGCTCTCCCCTGTTGTGTGAGGGATGCCACGAGCCCCTCGCAGCCTGGCCCCATGCAGGCCCCCTTGACCCAGTCTGAGTTACATTGTTAAGCCAAGCGGGATGAGAGCCAGGGTGTGGAGAAACCCAACCCGAGAGTTTCCCGCAGGGCAGCTGCTTGCAGCCAGGAACAGCCCCAGCTACCCCAGCACACTCTGAGCCATCCCAGCGTCTCTCCTGGTGGTGACAGGCCCCAGTAGAGCTGGAGGGCCAGCGAGTGTGAGCGGTCCCCAGCCGTTCCAGTGCAGAGTCCCCCAGCAGAATAAAATGCCACCTTACGGGTGACCGTGCCAGAACAGGGAGGGATGACCCCCTCACCCCTCTTCAGGCACCCCCCACACCTCGCTGCCCCGGTGTGCTTACGAACTGCCCGTGTCCTAGGGCTTTGCTCAGCCGGCAGCTGACGGGGGGCAGAGCGGCTTGGAGGCGAGGCGGGGAACAGACAAGGGGCTCCAGGATGGGGCGGCAAACCCCAAGGGATTTGGGACTCAGGGGACAAATCACTCCTTATGGAAAAGGAGATAAAATCGCCGGCACTGCTCCCGCTGCCCCGCGCCACCCCAACCGTGCAGCCGCTCCGGGGCAGCGCAGCCCGAGACACGGGGTCCCAGAGCCTGGGGGTCCCAGAGCCCTGAGGTCGCAGCCCCGTACCCGCCGCCGCTCCCTCCCCTCCGCAGGACACGCGGCTGCCCGCGGAGGACCGGACGCCCAGTCCCTTACCCGCTCTCCGCTGCCGCTCCGCTCCGCCGGTGCTCCACCGCCGGCGGCCGCACGGAGCCGGGGCTGCCCGCCCCTCGGCAGCGCCTGGGCGACGAGCCCCCCCCCCGCCNGAGCCTGTCTGTCCCCAGACCCGCCTGCACCCAGCACAGCCCAATCTCCCCATCCACAGAGTGTCCTCACTGTGTCCCTGTCCTTTCCAGGACGCGGTGGTCCACGGGCGCTCACGGAACCCTTCAGGTGGGAGCGATGCGGGACACA
>VWZW01000014.1:115457-131506 GCA_013397115.1 Edolisoma coerulescens | reverse complement strand
TGAGGCAGCCTTAGGGCAGGCCGAGTTGGGGGCAAGGGGGGCGGGGCAGGGACTAAACTTTCGGGTAGGCGATGCTCTAACAGACCTGGACGCCGGGGGAGCGCGGCAGCTTGCAAAGACGCTGTGGGGAGGCAGCGTGTGCTCTCTCGCTGGCAGGCTCGCTGCCTTCCCACAAAGCAAAACAGAGCAGCATCCCCTCCACACTACCTGCCCCAGAAGAGATGCGGCGCCACAGGGACGTAGCCAGCTCCCACTGGGAAAGGCCACTCTTCCCAGCTCCCATCCCCAAGACGGCACATCCCGCCCTTCCTCCCATCTGCAATGAGCCCCCACCCCGCCGCTTGCCCCTACCCTCCCCCCAGAGACCAGACCAGGAGCAATCTGTGCTGGCTGGGGTTTTATTATTTATTAATCCGAACTTTAAAAAAAAACAATCAACCAAACAGAAGCATTTTCACACCCTGGCAAGGCCAGAGTGAAAAGGAGGGAAAAGGCAATGGTTATAAAACAGGAACCCGAGGGCAAGGAAGAGGCTGTGCTCTGCCCTTGTTATGCAAGGCTGAGGGGAGGAGGGAAGGGAAATGGTGGGATTTAAGACACTGTTGGCACGACACTGCAGATGATCAGCAAAATGGGCTACTCGAAGAGGGGGGAGAAATTAAATAGCTGCCCAGACGTGCCTGCAGCCAAGAGCAGGCTCTGCTGCCGCAGAGCCTGGGAGCTCCTCCACAGCTTCCGAGAGCCCGCTGCGGCTGCGTTAGCCCCTCGGCACAGGGGAGGCAGGTAAGTGGCTGCTGGTCCAGTTTAATTGCAGTGGGGCCATGGCAGATGCCAAGGCGGGTTTCAAAGCTGAAATGGATGCACCCGGCTGGCAGAGAGGAGCGGGGGGAAGGGGGGAGGGGAGAGGATTGAGTGGCACCTGGCAGGCAGCAGCGGGTGCAGAAGGCAGCATACCTGGAGCCTGCAGGCGGCAGGGGATCAGTCGGTGGCCTGCCCACCACCTCAAGGCGGGTGCCCTCACACTGAGCTCCATGGGATAAGCCAGCCGGCAGCCTTCCCACGTCTAGATGAGAGGCCAGCACACATCAGCCTCTGGCCGCTGGTCAGCTGCGGGAGTGCACTATTTACAGCACAAGAGCCACAATCCTGCTGTCTTCTCCTTCCCCAGAGCCCTGGGAAGCAAGCTTATGACGCATGGGTTCATTGCAAGTAATCCACCTCTCCTCTTGGGGCAAGCACTGCAGTGGCCTGGCTCCAGCCACTTCCTCGACACCAAAGGAAAGGAAGAGAGAAGCTCACTTTGCCGGCCGGATGCAGAGCCAGGAGCAAGGATGTGCTGGCAGGGAAAAAAGCTGTCCCTGGGCTACCTGCAGCTGAGTAGCAGTATTAGGAGGGGATAAACAACTGGATCGGCTTTTATTCAGTTCACTCATCTAAACAGACATGTAAACAAGAAGTGACAAGGAACTGGAGGGACGTGGCACACACACCTGGTGTTGTGCACCACTTGGGCGGAGGCTGAGCTTGCTGGAAGAGCGGACATCTGCACTACCCCCTGGCTGGAGGTGAGGGAAGAGATGCCACCCAAGCCTCCCAGAGAGACTGGGATCTATAGAGATTGTTTTTATTGATTTTTTTTAAGCTGTAGTATCAGCATTTGCTGGTGTTGGGATCCCCAGAGGCTTGCTGCACTGCTACAGAGCAGCCCTTTGGCTGGGTGGGGTGGTCCGACAGGCCGGCAGCCAGCTGGCATGCCCAGTTTGTTGCAGAAGAGGTCACCTGTTCCTGGTTCTTTGTAAACCTGAGCTGTTTCTTCCCCAGTGCCCCACCTCCCCCAGCAGTCATTGCGGAGGAAGAGGGATGCCCCGTGGGTCAGTGACTTGACCCTCTTGCAGGTTCTTGACGAGCTGAGCCAGCCAGCGTTTTGTGGTGGTGTCATCCTTCAGGACCTGGGCGAAGGTGGTGTCCTTCAGCTGGTCAGGAAGGCACTGCCTGAGAGCTTCACGTGCCCTACATCAAGAGACAAGTAACGGGGCCCAACAAATAAACTCACAGGGGCAAGAGGGGAGCAAACCCCACTGGGGACACAGTGTTCCTCTGCCTGGAGGTCTCCCTGGCAGAGCCAGCCAAGGAAAGCACTGAGCAGCAGCACCGCAGCAGGCGGCACTCAGCCAGCCAGCACAGCTCACACCAAACCCCGCCGAGCAGCCCCCACACCCCGACACTCAGCAGCAAGGTGATGCGATGCCAGGAGAGGCTGAGGCAACAAGCGCACACCCAGCAGCTTTGGGCAGAGCTACTGGTCAGCAGGAGATCAGTTTGTATTCTCTCAGCTGAATTTCATCTACTGCTAACAGCCTGTTTGATGCAGAAGAGGGAGAGTATAGGGTACCTTCTACCTCAGGCCCTCCTTTGTATCTTGTGCAAGCTACATTTGAGCTCAGGCAATAGTAACCTGCACAGCTGGAATTTGCACAAGCCCCCAGCAGTCACTGTTTCTCCCACGTACCATAAAAGCTCCTGTGACTAGCAATAAAAAAATCAAAGCAACAACCCCACCCATCTTCCACACTGAGCTAAGGCTGACAGACCAGGAACCTTGATTCCCCCCAGGTGGGCACTGTGGAGAAGAACTGAAGAATTGTGCTTCCAAGGGCACAAGAGAAGCCCCTGCCCAAACTCCTAAAATGTTTACCTGGGGTTATCGGAAAGGCGAAGGTAGCAGCGGACGACATGTTTCAGCAGCCGTGCCGATGGCTCCTTGGAGAGCTGCAGGACCATTTTACCCTGTTTGACAGAGGCCAGTGCCACCAGTTAAAGTCTTTAAAAGAACAGCTTCATCATCAGCAGAGACTGGGAAAGATCATTAAATCACTCACTCTGGCTTCCCGTGCAGCACAGCCCATTACCTTTTATCTAGGTACCCCTGCACGGAGCCTGGTGCTGCTTGCCAAGAAGCCTTTGAGAAGAGCAGCTTGCCATGACTTGGAAAGGGTTCTCCCAGCAGCTCAGGGAAAGCTCATCTCATTTCCGTTGGGTTTTTACCTTCCTAGGACTGCTTAGCAACTCTTTGTGAGTTTAAAGAGAACCTGGAGTTTCCCCCTCATGGAAGACAGACACATTCCAAACACTTTGATAAGCTCAGGCTGAGCCACTCCGTGAGGTGTGTTCCCAAGCTCTGCAACACCTCCTGTTCTCATATGCATTCCCTTCACTGCAACATCCTTTTAAGACAATAGCAATACCCTGAAAAGCCAGGCCATAGGACTGAGCTCACCCACACCACATGTAGCAAGATCCTTATCTGGTCTTAGCATGCATCCAAGCAGTGTATTTTTTTTTCTGCTATATCCCTCTTGAAGCTGTTCCAGGGAAGCAAGGCACAGACAGACAGATCTTCCTGGCTCAGTCTCAGTTTCTCACATTAAGCAGGACCTTGCACATGGCTGCACCTCTGAATGTGCCCAGCTGAGCAAGCAGTGTGGATGCCTTCGCACACCTGCCCTGAAGAATTTAACAGGCTGCTGGCTTGTATTTAGGAGTCAATCACATCTGCCCAACAAGTTGGGTTTTTTCCTGTAAACTATATTGGCTAGCACTAACCATTTTCCCCATTTGCCAAATTCACCTGTATTTGGATATCCTGGCAGTTAGAAATCAGCAGGTCCCCCTCATCTGCCCTTTTGCAAGCTTCCTGTTCTTAGCAATTTCCCAGGATACCAATTATTTCTTCAAAATAAATAACCACAAACTCCTCAGAGAGCTCCTGGATGGAAAATACTAACTTGCTCTTTTAAAAGCATATAATACTTGTGTGATATCTTACTCAGTTATCAGCAAACACGGAAGTAAATCATCACCTTCATTAGATAGGAGTACACTATCCTGATTTTTGAAATAGACAACAAAAAAGTCTGTGAACATTTTCATGTTTCTCTCTTGCACCACGGAATATTGATCCTGCCAGTGCTTCACCCAGTGGTGGGACTACACATGCTAACACAGATTTACACACCTACATCCTTCTGTGTTCAAGGAAGAATTCATGTCTGGGAATGGCATCGGCTCCTTCCCTCCCCTACCTCAGAGTTTCTAATTGCATCCTTCACCTTGCTCCCCGAGTGAGATGTACTTTCATCAAAGCTGATCTTCTTCTTGAATGCAAAAATCACATCATATTGGATATGAGGGATATCAGATCAAAATCATTCATATTTTGCTGTTTGTGGGTGAATAGGAGGCAATGTTTTCTTTACATTTGAGAAAACAGACAAGTAAACGTCCCTAATCAAAATATTAACATTTAGTCAGAGAACCAGCATTGCTAAGTGCTTAACTTACTGCTGCATTTTCTTCTCCTGAGACCACCCTTTAAAAAGCAAACAAAACACACACAAAAGCATGGCAATAACTATTCCTGGGTAGATTTGTATTCCCCTTGGCAAGCTCAAAGATAAAGCTCAAGTTGGGGCTATTACTCTTGGGATGAACAAATTTTGAGTACCCAAACTTGTCCTTTACACGGATCAGGGAATGGACAGAACTGTACTCCAACACAAAAATTAGAGCATATACAGCAGCTAGTAGGAGCCAGATTCAGAACGGAAAAAAAACGAGGGTGGCATTTCAGGCAGCAAACAGGAAACCTGTGAAACTCCTTGGTCAAGGACACTGTGGGTGCAAAGTTTCCATGGGTTCAAGGGGTGGATGGGACAAACACTTGGGGTTACTACACAGAAACCCCACAAGAGGCCCCAGAAATCCAAAGCTGAAAGTAGCTGGCAGCTGTGAGACTGTTATGAGGACAAGTATCATATCTACCTGCCCTGCTCTTTCAACATGTTGTGAGAGACAGGGATGGGACACAGATCCATGATCTGAACTGTGTGATCATTCTTACATAAAATTAAATCAATTCACATCCCACCAACAACTGGAAACATCTGCAGCTCTGGAAAATCTTTTTCTTCTCTGGAGATGTTTACCTCTGTTTTGTCTTGGGGACTTAGTATATCACAACTAATATGTGTTCTCCTGACATGCAAACCAGAAGTACACAAAGGAAACACAGAAGCAGAGCTACAGTGCCACAAGCAATTAGCCCTAGAACAATTTGCCTCCCTCATCCTGTGCTCCAGCCAGACAGCAGTAAAGTAGTTGCTGAAGAAGCTGGCTGCTACAGCATAATTTTTTCTTTTTTAGATATAAATGCTTTAAAAACAAATAATCTTACCAGTATCATGGCAACATGGGAAAACCGCTCATAAGTCTGACAGATATATGCCAGCCCTGTGTCATCCAGGAGGATTTTCTGGAGAATAAACGTAGCAACCTAGAATGGGGAGAAAGCAGGAAACAAAGTGTATAAACAACTTCTCTACCCTGAAAAGGGACATCCTTTGTGTAGTGCTCTTTTCAAGTCAGCCCCAGAGTTGAAAAGCCTTCCAGCAGGCAGCAAATGTTTTACTCAGTGATAGTTAAAGGCCAAAAGAAAATGCAGGACAGTACACAATGCCTGGCATCTCTGGCTAAAGAAAAGAGATGGACACAAAGCAGAGCGTACAAGATGACTAGATGCAGGTTGTGTAAGATGCCAACTATTGCCAGGCCACTCAGGCAGCCTCAGGTCTCGGTCTGCTTGGTATTTAAGGAGGTAAAAACTCCACCCAGACTTGTCCTAGCATTTGCAACAGCACAGAAGCCAACTCTGCAGGGCACTGGCTGCCTGGTCAGTCAGAGATGAACAACTACATGTCTTTATTAAAACAAAAAAAAAAGGTACCGTTTTGGAGAGCTCACTGCCAGACTCCATAATGCGTAAGCACAAAGGGATAATTTCTGTTGTCAATAAGAAATTTATCACTTCTTGCTCGTCAGTTTTCACCAAGGCCCCTTGAAGTAAAAACAAAACCCAAAATCAGTAAATGATAAACTGTTTCAAAAAATATCACCTTTCAAAGAGGGCCTGTGCTCTGCCCTCCCTGGAAACCATTCAGTCTGAATGGCAGGCAGAGCAACTGTCATCCTAAACGTGTTGCAGCACATGGCTGGGGAAGAAATCATTCTGGCAGGGTAAAAGTAATCAAGCTGGGTTTGGGGGTTGTTTAGTTTTCAGAAAGGGGATGCACTCTTGACTCTCCCTCAGTAGGACCACAAACACAAGAGGATCACGGTACCCACAGCAACCTCAGGGAGGAAGAAATGCATTTTAAGACATTTTAAGACTCTTTATGCATTGAAAGAAAAATGATTTGGGCAGAAAGAAGAAAGAAAAAAGAAAAAAAACAGGCTAAGGGGAAGACAGGGAAAATACACCCAAGTCAATCCATGACAGAAACCCAAAGAAAGCCCAGCCTGCACCCACCCATCCCAGCGTCTAGCTGGGAGGGCTGAGGGTGAAGGTACAACAAGTCTGCAGGTGCTTGTACTCAGAGAAATGTATTTTTGGCAATGCATCTAGACTTCAGTGGGCTTTTTATAAGCGAAAAGGAAGAGGAGCTTGCCTCCACAATGGAAAAGGAGCAGCTCCTCCTCTTACTACTACAGGACTTGGAAAATCCCAGTAACAAGAGACCTCTGACTTTGGTCATGCAGGTCCCTAGGCCCACAGCATGAAGTGCTCTAACTCAGTAGGAGATCAGTGCTCCACCATCAGTCTGGCTGCTCACCAATGACTCCGAGGCTCGTGAGCCGCAGGTACTCAAACGGACGGGTCTTGCTGACTGTGTGCAGGAAGGGGTACAGGAAGAGAGGAATATGAGCTGCCAGAAAGGCTGATCTGTAGGAAAGAGAGAACACACAATGTGAACAACAAGGAAAAAAAAGTGAGCACACAATCCAGCATTACCACACAGAGCCTCAGACTATTCCTGATGGACCCCATTGCTATTGTTCCTCAAAAGTGGGTAACAGCTGGAATCAGTGGTAACCAGTTTCTCTGATGGAAAGGCATGAAGCAAATCCTGCACTGGGGCAAAGCACAAAGCCTAACACCTGATCTGCCAGTTACCTGCATTCCTGCTTTAGCTGACCAGGAACTGAGCACACCCTGTTGTTTTTATTACCTCCTCCTGCCACCCAGACCCTCTGTTTTGTACATTCACTGCTGTATTTCACCCTGCAGGCTCCCGACAGCAAGGACAGTCAGCCACAATGCCTGTGCAAAGCCTCTGTCAGAAATACAGACTGGCTGAGCTTTAGGCATCAGCAGAGTTTAAATGTGCAAAAACACCTTTCCCCAAGAGTCTTCACACTGCCTTCTGGCAGTAGTGAAAAATAGAGACTGCTGGTAGAATGCTGAAAGACTGCTCTGCTAACAGAGGGAAGCTCTCTTGCACAATCATCCAAAATACTTCTTCCATTTTCAGTTTTCAAACTTTAAATGTAAAGGTGAGTCATGTAAAACTACCCTGTTTCTTTGGATATCATCTCATGGAGGGTTGCTGTTTAACACTGCTTTGCAGCAGCTCAAAAACAACTTCAGCTATGCTGCTGCTCAGCAGTAACAGAAGCATGATATTATGGACCTCTGGGTAGTTTCCTTCTGAGTTTTAGCTACTGATTTTGGCTGAACCAACATAATATTTTTCCCTACTGACATGGGCTGGGCACAGATTGAGAAAACATGAAGTCAGACACTGGCTGAGGATTCCAAAAATGGCTCTGCTATTGCTCCCTTGCCTCACACTTGCCTGGGAAGGACAGCCCTGCTCATTCCACCCTTTCAACAGCTGGTCCAAATAACTGTAAGTTGAAATTTAAGGAGCTCTTTTTTGATTTCACTGAATATTCTGAGTTGGAAGAGACCCACAAGGATCATGGAGTCCAGCTCTTAAGTGAATGGACCATATGGGGATAGAACCCACAACCCTGGCATTATTAACACCATGCTCTAACCAAACTGCTTGTCTAAATAATTGTAAACTAAATAAAACAAGGATCCTTGCACACAGCACTCAAAGCAAAGGTACCCTTAGCTCTGACTGACCTGCCAGAAGCTGCCACAACCCAATGTTTTGGGAATTTGCAAGATCTCAGGATGATCCAGGGAATGCAAGGCATTTAGGACTACAAAGCTGTCATCCTGATAATCCATGTAAAAAAGTAAAAGCAGCAGGTAGCTGCCTATCTATCAGCTCTATTGTCTGTTTCACTTCTCTTAAGTAAAAGAAGAGAAAGGAGCTAAAGTGCTTCTAAAGTCAAACACACAGGCTGAACTGTCAATATCAACACCTCAGAAAACTCGCACAACTTGGAAACATTTACCTCGTTTCAGGGTGTGATGCAACACACTGTAGTAGAGCCAAAGCATTGCAGACTCTGTTGGACTGATGGGCTGTCAAAGTCGGAGGGTTGATTGATGGATAAATATTTACAATTTCCTAAAAATTAATAGAGAGTAGAAGGTTAAAGGAGAAAAATATCAGAAAGCTACACCAAAGCACTTGCCCGGCAAGGAAGTGCAGTGACAGCAGGTAACAGTCTGCTTTCACCAAGCATCACTTCCAAGTTACATGGCAGACACCATGCTGCCCAGGCAAGGGCAGAGCTGGGTCAGAGTCAATTCGACAAGGAGCCACAGCAATACATTCAAACCTTAATCTGCCCCCCTCACCACATGATCCAACAAAGATCATACTCCCAAGCAATGGCAAAAAGGGATCCCACCAGTTCCTCCCCAGATCCACCTCAAGGATGCACAAGCTCTGCAACGTGCTGATGCTGCACCACGGAATAAAGACACGGACAGCCTGACCCACCTGCAGGAGTGCTGCAATGGTGCCGAACGAGTGCCACAGCATCGGGGCGAGGTCAGGCACAGACTCGCGCTTCTTGCTCAGCTCCAGCAGTGCATTCTCCCGTGTCTCGGGGCTGGACAGCTCATTGATCCATTGGTAAATTTTTTCACGGTCAACCTGAGCCAGTGCTGTTGGCACAGGCTGGGAGGGAGACAGGAAAGCTTCAGTCCAAACATTTTATCCAGTTCTCACCCAAACCATTCCCATCTGCCAGAAAAAGAAACTCCCAACTGAGAGGGCGGGACCTAAGGCTCTATTAAGATGCTCTGGACATGGATCCATCCCTTCCTTAGATTAGTCTTAGTATTTCACCTATTTGAAATGCAAAGGCTTTATTTGCTGTCCTGACTTGTTAAGAGAGTCTCTCTTAATCCCCTCGTCAAGCAGTACCTTTGCAACTTCATTCAGCAGTGAGAGCCAAGCTGCTGCCTATCTGTGCCAGCAGAGCTCCTGGGGAACAACACACACTTCAGCCAGCTATCATTTGCTCCACCTGCACTTTGCATGCATTCATTTCATGCTTCAAGTGCAAGATTCCACAGATTCAGAGTAAGGCAGATGTTACCTTTTTTCTCTCCAAAAACACCCATGACATTGGAAACTGCCAACGGGATTCACACAATGTACATGAGAAAAATATTCAAACAAATACTAGAAAAATTTTCACTGCTTCACCATCAACATGACACCAGCCACGGCCAGTAACAGCTGCTGTTACCAATGGCTCGTATTCACACCAGCTACCTTGTTCACATGCATGGAGCTAAAAGGGAATTTTTCAAGAATGACTTTGTGCAAGATCGTAGGATGATTTGATTCCTGTTCAAAATAAACCCAGAGAAGGATAGATCTGTATTCCTAGCCAAGACACATTTTCTACTACTCAGGATTTCGCTTTTGCCTCTCTTGAAATGTCTGGGAAAGAACAGTAACAAGATCAACAAGTTTTCAATACAAAAAAATGAGGAAGAAGAGGGAAAAGAGGGACTATATCATAATTTCTGCGGAGAAGGCAAGGCACAAGTCTTTCACTGATACTTTGTCTCCTGCCTCTGCTGGCACAAGCAGCACTCCATACAAACAAATGCTCTGCAGGCTTCCTAAGGAGATAGTTTGGTGATTCAGATACAAAATTTTGAGGAAGACAAACACAATCACTAAAACCTCCTGTGTGAACACTTCCAAAAGCCAGGTCAGAACCTTTTCAAACACTGCCACAGTGGTTGTTATTGAAGCCAAGCACAGCCCTGTTGGTACTTGCTGCTCCCGAGCCAGCCCAACCAGCAGGCAACCAGCTCCGCATGCCGCTGTGCACGGTGATCCTGGCTGGGAACAGGACTGTATTTCCTTCTTTCTTTTTTAGCCCCGACTGAAACTCTTTATGTGCTCCCCACGACAGATGCGAGCAGAGCCCAAACCGCACTGACAGCAAGGCTGCCACCAGCAGCTCATCACCGAGACACACGGGAGAACACAGGGGAGCTCAGGAACTGAAAGTGGCTGCAACGAAACCTGAAGCCATGTGGCAGAGGCAGTCCCAGAAGGGATGCAGGGGGGATGGAGAGAGACTTCTAAACCTTTGGCAGACACCAGCAGCTGTCTTTCTCTATTTCTGCAAAGGTTTCCCTCCTCTGTTTATCCCCATTTGATATCCATAATCATGTCCAAAGAGATTCTTCCCCAACTGTGGGACTTCTCTCTCCTCCAGCCACTTTCATTGTATTATTTAACTTAAATGTTCATATATAAGCCAATGTAGTGTTATCAGTCCCTGTACTCTAGAACTCAAATACTTTTTTAGCTGTTCATATTTCCTCCTATCCTCTTTTTTCTCACTGACATGGTTTAGGGATGGTATTCTCCCACTGAAACCACTCCAAACCACTTGTCTCTCACTCCCTCCCTCCTCCCCTTCCCAGTCCCCCTGCTCCTAGACGAAAAGGGGAATTGGAGGCACAGAAGGTAAAGATCACAGGTTGAGATAGGAAGAATTTACTGGAAACAGCAATGAGACAAGAAAACTAACAGTAAAACAACAATATCAGCAACAGAGGGTACAAGAAAAGAAAAGTTATTGTTCACCGTGGAACCTCCCTGACAATACCCGACTGCTCCCTCTGCCACACTACCCCAAACCCAAAGCAAGCCCCTCCTCGCTCCCTGGGAAATGATGTGAGGTGGTACAGAATAATCTCTGGGTCCTAGCTATGCTCCCTCCTGTCTACTGCAAAAATTCCCCCTATTCTGGCCAGAACCAGGACACCCACCTACTCANGTAAATTTTTTCACGGTCAACCTGAGCCAGTGCTGTTGGCACAGGCTGGGAGGGAGACAGGAAAGCTTCAGTCCAAACATTTTATCCAGTTCTCACCCAAACCATTCCCATCTGCCAGAAAAAGAAACTCCCAACTGAGAGGGCGGGACCTAAGGCTCTATTAAGATGCTCTGGACATGGATCCATCCCTTCCTTAGATTAGTCTTAGTATTTCACCTATTTGAAATGCAAAGGCTTTATTTGCTGTCCTGACTTGTTAAGAGAGTCTCTCTTAATCCCCTCGTCAAGCAGTACCTTTGCAACTTCATTCAGCAGTGAGAGCCAAGCTGCTGCCTATCTGTGCCAGCAGAGCTCCTGGGGAACAACACACACTTCAGCCAGCTATCATTTGCTCCACCTGCACTTTGCATGCATTCATTTCATGCTTCAAGTGCAAGATTCCACAGATTCAGAGTAAGGCAGATGTTACCTTTTTTCTCTCCAAAAACACCCATGACATTGGAAACTGCCAACGGGATTCACACAATGTACATGAGAAAAATATTCAAACAAATACTAGAAAAATTTTCACTGCTTCACCATCAACATGACACCAGCCACGGCCAGTAACAGCTGCTGTTACCAATGGCTCGTATTCACACCAGCTACCTTGTTCACATGCATGGAGCTAAAAGGGAATTTTTCAAGAATGACTTTGTGCAAGATCGTAGGATGATTTGATTCCTGTTCAAAATAAACCCAGAGAAGGATAGATCTGTATTCCTAGCCAAGACACATTTTCTACTACTCAGGATTTCGCTTTTGCCTCTCTTGAAATGTCTGGGAAAGAACAGTAACAAGATCAACAAGTTTTCAATACAAAAAAATGAGGAAGAAGAGGGAAAAGAGGGACTATATCATAATTTCTGCGGAGAAGGCAAGGCACAAGTCTTTCACTGATACTTTGTCTCCTGCCTCTGCTGGCACAAGCAGCACTCCATACAAACAAATGCTCTGCAGGCTTCCTAAGGAGATAGTTTGGTGATTCAGATACAAAATTTTGAGGAAGACAAACACAATCACTAAAACCTCCTGTGTGAACACTTCCAAAAGCCAGGTCAGAACCTTTTCAAACACTGCCACAGTGGTTGTTATTGAAGCCAAGCACAGCCCTGTTGGTACTTGCTGCTCCCGAGCCAGCCCAACCAGCAGGCAACCAGCTCCGCATGCCGCTGTGCACGGTGATCCTGGCTGGGAACAGGACTGTATTTCCTTCTTTCTTTTTTAGCCCCGACTGAAACTCTTTATGTGCTCCCCACGACAGATGCGAGCAGAGCCCAAACCGCACTGACAGCAAGGCTGCCACCAGCAGCTCATCACCGAGACACACGGGAGAACACAGGGGAGCTCAGGAACTGAAAGTGGCTGCAACGAAACCTGAAGCCATGTGGCAGAGGCAGTCCCAGAAGGGATGCAGGGGGGATGGAGAGAGACTTCTAAACCTTTGGCAGACACCAGCAGCTGTCTTTCTCTATTTCTGCAAAGGTTTCCCTCCTCTGTTTATCCCCATTTGATATCCATAATCATGTCCAAAGAGATTCTTCCCCAACTGTGGGACTTCTCTCTCCTCCAGCCACTTTCATTGTATTATTTAACTTAAATGTTCATATATAAGCCAATGTAGTGTTATCAGTCCCTGTACTCTAGAACTCAAATACTTTTTTAGCTGTTCATATTTCCTCCTATCCTCTTTTTTCTCACTGACATGGTTTAGGGATGGTATTCTCCCACTGAAACCACTCCAAACCACTTGTCTCTCACTCCCTCCCTCCTCCCCTTCCCAGTCCCCCTGCTCCTAGACGAAAAGGGGAATTGGAGGCACAGAAGGTAAAGATCACAGGTTGAGATAGGAAGAATTTACTGGAAACAGCAATGAGACAAGAAAACTAACAGTAAAACAACAATATCAGCAACAGAGGGTACAAGAAAAGAAAAGTTATTGTTCACCGTGGAACCTCCCTGACAATACCCGACTGCTCCCTCTGCCACACTACCCCAAACCCAAAGCAAGCCCCTCCTCGCTCCCTGGGAAATGATGTGAGGTGGTACAGAATAATCTCTGGGTCCTAGCTATGCTCCCTCCTGTCTACTGCAAAAATTCACCCTATTCTGGCCAGAACCAGGACACCCACCTACTCAATTAGTAATTTTTTTTCCCAAAATCTCACACTAAATTAGTGATCCTGCCAAGTTTCTTGTGCCCCTACAACTGTGAGTGCAATTGCAATGCTAACTCCTCCACTGAAGCTCAGAAAGAGAGGGAGAATGAACAGAGGTCATTTGTTTTTATTTGGGATGGTGGATTGACAAGCAGTGTAGCAATAATGTTGTTATAATTGTGTTATCTAAAGCTTCCATCTATTTTTCTAGACTCACTGGAAGTTTCAGTTCCTGTAAGCTTAAATACATCGACCCCTTAAAAGCACAATCATGTGCTTGTGATCCCTAGAGAACACTAAGTAGATTTTCCACACAATTAAGTTTATGATGTCCAGTATCTGCCTTAGCCAGAACAAACTGCTTTTCACAGGCTCTACAGCTGCTCCTTTTGTTTTAGTTTAAATGGAAAGACATATATTTTTCCTAATTCCGTATTTCATTATTGTTTCTTCTTCTCCCTCTAAGACCCAAAATTCTGGAGAACCCTGAGGGGCCACACAAATCCTGCAGACTTTCTTTTGCACACAGGGAAAGCAAAATTTACCAAGAGTATTACATCACGAAAGATCTTGTAACACCTTTTCTCCTTCCTGGAGAAAAGACATCCCCAACAATCACATAACAAATTGATTTAGACAAATGGCTTTCTCTTCCTAATTGAGCAGTTGCTGCTAGGCACACTGGTAAAAGTCTTGCTCAGCCAAAGCCGAACACTGACAAACTGAATAACACGTGCTTTTTAAACTAGTTTGATAGTCCATCTGCTCAAAAACACCAAAAATGAACTTTAAACTTCCATAGCAGTGAATTAGCTGATTCAAGCAGGGCTTTCAATGCCTTACAGCCAATTACAGCTACATTTATTGGTTTCAGTCTGTTCTCAAGCACTCTAGGATGTCGTCAGGCCTGAAACCTAAGTGTCAGCTCTGCACACATCAGCATCACTGTGTGAAGACCAATGCTCTGGCTCACCACAGCTTTATCACAACAGTGTTCACAACACCCAGAGGGATTCCTGAGCCAAGTCATGACCTAAGAGGTGACTTTATTTACCACAGGTCCCGAGCACATCTCCAGAGCCAAACGCCCTTCCCTGTCACCTCCAGTCTAAGCACACTAACTGTGGTAGGAAACACTTCAATACACAACTACCAGCTAGTATAAACTATGTATAAATTAAATATACATTCAAGTGAGTCCTAAAATAAAGTTGATCTCTGTCCTGAAATAAATTTTTTGGTTAAAATTGTCTCAAAAAAAGAGAGGTAACTAGAACGCAGACAGAGAATTAATGGGACATACATATAATGGGAGTCCTTCATGCATTTCAACAAACACTTAAGAATTACAGTGCTATAAAAATGTAAATGCTGATTAAGAGAGTTTACCTGATCTTGCACACCCTTCCATGCTCTGGAGAACATTACTTCAAATCAGAAGTATTTGACAGCACTCCAAGAACCAGTTAAAGTCACAAGCATTTAAACAAAGAGGAAAAACTTCAAAAGTTCTCTAACTCCTGTTCATCAGAGCTTTACTCATTCAATAGCTCGTTAGTCCAAGTAGACCCTTGATCTAAGTTCATTTGAAACAGCTCTAACTGCTGGTTTTGCAATACACCTCCCACGCAAGACTCGGCTCTAGGAAGTCTTACACATGCCATGAATGTGCATTTGGGGAAGTGAAAACCAAAACACAAACCCAGTCACGTAGGAGATACAAAGCAATAACCACATCCTTCAAGCTCAGCTTCCGTTTTTGAACCCAGCCAGGCCAAGGTACCGTTCCACTCCTGCCAGCCTGAACATCAAGCACCATTATCCAACCTTGGCAGCTTCCTGAGGGGGATGAGGGCAAGCACCAGCTGTGGACGGTACTGCACTGCCATGGGGGAAAAGGGACGTAGGAACAGGCAGCATCTGCTGCTCTGATGGGCTTTTAGCTATCTACTCTTTCTCTCTGCAGTCAAGGCCAGCAGTAAAACAGCTCTCCAGAGGGCAGAGGAGGCGGCTGGGCACGGAGATGAGTGTTTTAACATCACTTAAAGGAGATCTACTCTGAACCTTGTGCCTCAACAGGAAGGTCTTCCTTATCCTTTCTTATCCTATCCTTATCCTTTTCTTCTGCGCTCCTCCCCCTCCACACACTCTGTGAATAATTTTTTGGGTTTATTTTGGTTGTACATTAATTAATTTTAGACTTTTGTTTGCTTTTTCTGTATGCACTTCTTTAGTAGTAGAGCAAACCCTATCAACAAACTTTATCACGCTTCTGCTTTTCGATTAAACCTGCTTTTGCCGATACTTTTGCTAGTGATTCTTTAAGGGACTTTAAAACACTGATCCGCGACAGGAGGCATCCAGGCGCAGGGAGGCAGCACGGCAGGCAAGGGGGAAGGAGGGAAAGCCCTACGTGATGCACACGAGGCAGAGCCGGGTCACCCAGCAGGGAAACCCTCCGGGCCCTGGACGAGCCACGCCACAGCAGAGCCCGCACAGCCGGCCCGGAGCAGCCCCGGGAGAGCAGCCGGAGTTAGGCCGCTGCCAAAAGGACCCCGCTGGTGATGCCGAGGGGCCGCAGCTCACCGGGGCTCCGCCACCCCGCGGCCTCAAGTCCGCCCCGCAGCCACGAGCGGCCGCGCTCCCGCTCCCCGCGCGGCCCGCGCAACGGGGCCCCATCCCCAGCGCCGTCCCGTCACCACCCGGCGGGGCGCGGAGCCGCGCGCTCACCGCGGCCGTGGCCAGGCTGTGCATGGTCGGAGCGTGGGAGCGGAGCCG
>VWZW01000014.1:70672-115413 GCA_013397115.1 Edolisoma coerulescens | reverse complement strand
GTGTTCTCCGTGTCCCTGTCGTGGGTGGGTGGCAGGAAGGAAGCGGGGCCAGGCCCGGGAAAAACGGGACCGTCGCCAGGCCGGGCCGGGAGCGGCGGCGTCTGAGCGCGGGATGCCTGGGGGAACCTCCCCGGCAGCGCCTCCCGGGCTGCGCGCAGGGGCCGCTCCATTCATTCCTTCTGGTTTTTATCGGGAATACGCTTCGCCGTGCTTTGCGGAACCCCTGGGGCTGTGTCTCTCACTCCCGGGCCCGTGGCTTTCCCGGGCGGAGAGCAGCGGGGGAAGCCGGAGACCCCCGGCCGGGCCCTGCCAGGTGACCGCGGGTCCCGCGCCGTCAGAAACGAGCTCGTTTTCTTTCTTAGGCTTCCTCCAAAACTGTGGTTCCCGTCTCATACTGGCTTTCCTCGGGCACTTTTTTCCCCCCTTTCCTTAAATCCGTTGAAGTTAAGGGGTTTTGAGGACTTCTGCGTCTGGAATTCTGTCTGCTCACCTTTCAGCAGTAAGGAATCGCTGCACTGCTGCTCATACTGGGAGAGATTTTATTAATCTAAGTTACCTTCACTGCTCTCCAGCTCTTCTTCACTGTGTTTAAAAACAGTGAAACGGTTCTACCAAACTTCTACGGAAAGTTCAAGTCATGCTTCCGTCTTCCTTTAGCCATTATTTGGCCTGCCAAGTTATACATTTCTCCTTTTTAACAGGTTTTTAAGGTGGAGCACACACTTACTCGTGTTAGCTCTTTTCTGTGAGAAAGCATGGCTCTGTTAAAGGTGCACGGACCTGTCCGGATGCGCAGCATGCAGACTGGGATTACAAAATGGAAAGAAGGGAGCTTTGAAATTGTGGAGAAGGACAACAAAGTGAGTCTAGTAGTTCACTACAATGTTGGAGGAATTCCAACGACATTTCAGGTATGCCAGACATTAAGGCTTTTGTTTTAACAGTGCATGGATTGTGCTCTCTTGTGAACAGCTGTCCTCTTCAAGGCTATTAGGTGTCCCGCCGACTTCACTCTCTCACTGTTTCTTGTTCCTCGTTTCCTGAACACTAATCCCTTTGTATAGCTCTCCAGTAAATTATTTACACATATTGTTAAAGGATCTACCAGGGCTGGAATTGAGATACCACTGAATGGGAAGAACCAAAAAAGCAGAGAAAAGTTACAGAAGTATAAAACATCATGGCTCATGTTTCGGATTTTTGGAACCTGTAACCTTTGGGTTACTGGCGTTACATTTGCGTTCTCTAGAGGTGAAGATCCTGACCACTTTATACTAGCTGTTTTCCCAGCTGAAGTGTAATGGTGTTAACACACCTGTAGCCTTTTGCAAGGCTTTGCTGAACAATAATTTTTACAGTTTTAGGTTTTAAGTGCAGATTCTCTTGAAGTATTCAGCCAAAATTTTTCTTATTCTGTAGTTGTTTTCAGGTCAGGCTTCCTATCTTTTGTGCAAAATGCCCCAAATCAAAAGCAGAGTGCTTTTTGTGTAAGAAATACATATCTGTTTTAAAAATATGTAAAGGACACGAGCAGTTGGAAGAAAAAAAAATCCCATCCTATTTAGCAACTTTGCAACAGCCTAAAATGATCTGTACGTTGGCTTCTGCTTTTTCATGCAACTGTTGTTTTCCATCAGTAATGTTCACCAGTCTGTTCTCTGAGCCTTTCATTTCTGTGTGCAGATGCTACGAAAAAAGTTCACTTTCTTCTTGAAAGGTTAGGTTTTTGCTGCCTTAGTGTGCTGAAAAGTCTTAGCAAAGAATCTGGCAGCTGGTGTTGCCTTGAAATCAAGGCCGTGAGGAAATGGTTAGCTGTGGATTGTTCCCACCTGTGTTAATGGAGACTTGGAAAGGATCTCTCCCTTCTCGTGTGTGATGCTGTGGCTGCAGGTTTGGTTTAATCCACCACTGGACCATGCTGCTCCTGAGCAGAGCAGTCTTGTCTTCCCCTTGTGCATTCCCTGGGTGCTTGTTCTCACACACTGCTTTCTGCCTGGGTGAGTGATGTGGTGTGACAGCAGCTCGAAGGGAGGCTCCACAGGGAGGATGAGCCTACAGAACAGCTAACCATGGCCTAAAGGGGCAGGTTTTGTTCCCAGCCTCTCAGGTCTGCTGTCTCCGGCACTTGTCATATCTCTTTGTGAGCTCAGTGGAGGTTTTTTACAGGAATTTGGGGAAAGGACTGAATGCAGGATCTAGTGGAGGGGCTGATAAACCACCATGCAGCTGGGACTGCAGCAAAGGAAGAGGAGGAGGCTTGTGCTGGAGTGTAGTTTGTGTGAGCCAGCCCCAGGCTGTCAGCATGCCACTTCAGGTGTGACAAATTCCTGATGATCTTGCTTTAGAAATAGCATTCCCCGTTTTTTTCACAAGCTGCCGTGAGAGGACTATAGGTGATTTCCCTGCCTTTTTTTACTTTTCTGTAATGGAAGATTTGGATGGGTCCAGGATTATATATCTTTCTACGTTGGCTGGTGTGTCATCAAATTTCTTCTGTCAGATGAAATGTTTTAGTGATGTTTCAGAGCTTTCACCAAGTTGTCCTAGATGCGAGATGTGTATTAAGAGAAATACTTTGTTTCCCCTCACCTATCGAAACTTTGTGACACTGACTGGGTCATAACGGGTGCATGAAGAGTATGGATGGAGTCTTTTCCTGACAGCATTTTGAGTTGAAATGGGTTGTTTTGCACTGAGATGGTGAAGTAACTGTAATCCCTTTGCACTGGCCTCAGTTTTTTAAGAGAGGATGAAAACCTTGGAGCCTATTATTAAATTCTTAGGCCTTTGAAGATATTTTTAGCTTATATTTTAAAAAAAAATCTCAACAACCTACCAAAAAAACCAAACCAAAAACACAAGGACTGAGCACAAAGTGTTTCAGGAGTGTAATGTTCCTATTAAAACAAACCCTTAGTTTCTGATTGAGGTGGTTTTCCAGCCCCTCTTACAAGCTGCTGTTGTGTCTAGGTTGGTTTTCCAAGAAGCTAGAGATCTTAATGGAAAAAAAAGAAGTCTCGTTGGTGGACATGAAGTCTTTTACTCTCTCAGTCTTTTTGAGCTACCCTCAACCTTCATGAATAGCAGAACCTTTACCCAGCAGCCAGTTTTTGTAGGTGACTTATCATGAAGTAACAATTTAGTGAGGTTATAATAAAGTAGCAGCTGCATCATTAGGGAGTGCAACTTCTTACTAAAATTATTCTTGTGCTGAGCCATAGCCCTGAAAGTTTTGACATCACTTAATTGTTACGATGTTGCATACAGACTAAGCATGTTTCTTACTGACTTGCTCCCTCAGCAGATTTTTTAAGCCATTTCAAATCCATCTTCTCTGGGAGCAAATTGTAAAGTGAGAAGTTTGTATTTAGTATTTGAAACTTTCCCCATCTTAAATTGTATTTCAGACTTGATGTGGAAGTTTTCACTGAGTGGAACTCCATAAAGTTGTTATTCCTTTACATTTAGAAGTGTCACACTCAGTAGGAAAACAAGTTTCAGAAAGCTTATCCAGGACTCTAGAGACTGTTGAGCAGTAGTGATACTGTTCTTTCAGTTCTGTCAGATGCCGAGGTCACAGATTGTATTAATTCCATGAGGTTTAATGTTTCCTTGAAGTGGAGCAAGAAGTATTTTGGTGGGAGTCTCTCTTATCCTGTCTATTTGAAATACTTCGTTTGCATTTGTAAGTACTTTGGCCTTTTAAAGTTGGATTTATGTTTATAGTCACTTTCTTGTTTTCAGCTAAGCCATAACATTAAAACTGTGACCTTACGACCAAATGGCAGAAAACTGTGCTGCCTGATGCTAACGCTAAAGGATACCAGCTTCCTGACAATTGATAAGGTACCATTTAAAGATGCAAATGAAATGCGGATGTATTTGGATGCAATCCATCAAGACAGGGTTCATACTGGTAAGTGCAATTGTTGTAAATCGTGTTATAACATTACGGAGAGGTGTTGTGTTTTCTTTTTTTCCATCTTATCGTGGTTTAACCGTATCCAACAACAGCTAAACCCTAAGCATCTGCCCGCTCTCTCTTCCCTGTGAGGTTGGGAAGACAATGAGAAAAGTGAAAATGAGGAAACTTGTGGGTAGAGACAAAGTTTAGTAAGTAAAGCAAGAGCTGTGCACGCAAGCAAAGCAAACAAGGAATTCATTCACCACTCCCCGTGGGCAGGCAGGTGTTCAGCCACGTCCAAGAAAGCAGGACTCTACCATGCGTAATGGTGACTTGAGAAGACAAGCACCATCACTGTGCCTCCCTTACTTCTTCCCCAGCTTTATACACTGAGCATGATGCCACGTGGTGTGGGAGATCCCTGTGGTCACTTGGGGTCAGCTGTCCTGGCTGTGTCCCCTCCCAGTTTTCTGTGCACCCCCTGCTTCCTCAGGAGTGACGTGAGCAGCAGAAAAGGCCTTGACTCTTTGTGAGCACTGCTCAGCAATAACTATAACATCTCTGTTATCAACACTATTTCCAGCACAAATCCAAAACATAGCCCCATAGTCACTACTGTGAAGAAAATTAACTCTGCTCCAGCCAAAGCCAGCACACATCTTCAGCACATTTTGTCCTCCTTGTGTTCCTGGCTTTCTTTGCGTTTCTGTAAATGCTTCTTTCTGGCCTCAAGCCCCTTTTTTTTTTTTTGTTTTATACCTTTCTCATGCTGAACGATAATCAGAGATTAACATACAGGATTTGTTTATGTTGTGTGTTGGTATTTGAAAGATTGTATGTTTATTGCCCATGCAGAGTCTCTTCCTTTTTCATTTTACTTATTTTATTATGTTCTTTGTAAGGATAGGAAGTCTTCTGCCAAGTGACTAAATGACCAGTAAGAGGGATATCCATAAACACGTGCTTATGTCTGTGCGCTCAGAATATTGTAGTCTGTTGGCAAGAAATCTAGCATGCCCTTTCCAAAATCAACTCCAGCTAAACATTTTGCAAATAAAAATCCCAATCAGTTAAATTACAATCAAATCAAATATTGTGTATTTTTCCTGTCAGCTGGGAAACCCTCACAAGGATCTGGCAGCTTTGGAGGTGTGCTGGGCAGCAGGACCACGCAGAAGGAAGCTAACAGGCAATTCTCTTATATAGAGAACCAGGTTTGTTAAATTGTTCAAATTTTTCCTCTCTAATTTTATTCTGTTCCTCTCTTCCTCTTGTTCTCTTATTGTATGTTGTAATAGCACTGTAAATACTTTACATCCAAAGTGTTTGTGGTCTAGAGAGCTTGGAATAGATGTGTACGGGGTGGTTGGCAATGTTGTATCTTGTGAGGGGATGTATCTTTTGTATGAGTAAGAAACATCAGCGTCTGGCTATAGAAGTCAGACTATGTTCTTCACATATGAGCTTTTAGGCAGAGAAGTAGAAGGAAAATACGTGATTGAGACTTGCTTCTCACATAGTTCTGAATCTCCCTTTGTTTTATGCTGAACACCTTACACGTGTGTGACCGTGTGTTAGTCAGCGTAGGTCTTCATGAGTTCAGCAGACTGCAGCCAAATGTGTACATCAAAAAGCAGCTGATCCAGGTTCGTGTCAGAATAAAGTTACTGAATTTGTGGCATTCTGCTCACATTTTTGCGTAAATTTCACAGACTTTTCCCCAGAAGTTTTTTTCCTTCAAAATATTTTTTGTTCTTCTTTTTCTTCCCAGATTTCATGGTGTATCTACAGGCTTTAATTTACATTGTTATCTCTGTGAATATATTTGTATTACTGCCCTGAGGGAGACTATTTCTGACATTGTCCCAAAACAAATTCTACATGCTACCTACAGGCAATCTCACAGTAAAAACTTTAGGCTGTGTATACAGTGGTGAGATTAGACATGTTCAGTTTTCAAGTCTAAAATTGACCAACATTCCTTAGTCAACCAATTATTACCTCTTTCCATTGCCTTACACATGGGGCTTGCTTGGCCCAAGGCTGTCAGGGCACTGTTTTAATTATGTGGGTTTTAATACAGCTTTTTAATATTTTTAATTGTAATACCACCCAGGATTGATCTGGGGATAGTTAGGAATCATGCCTTGGGTTTTTTAATGTCAAAGCTTGTAAAGGAGATTTAAAAAAACTTAATTTCAACTGACTTAGCATTGGAAAATGAGAAGGGAATGTGGTTACTGCTATAGAGTTTCATGTTTATGACTTGAATGATTCACTGAAAATTTAACCTGTGTCTAATTAGTGTGTAAACTCTCAGAATCTGTTACAAGTAGCATCTCTCTGCTTCTGGATGCTACACTGTAGCAAGTAAAAAAGTGGTGGAAATGAAAGATAAGACTGGTCCTGTTTTTTCCCTCTTGGGTTTTCTCCCTGACCCCCTCCACTTGGGTTTTGCAGACTCCTCCCAAAAGAGTGACTGTGGAGAGCAAGGAGGAAAATACGTTTCGCAAGGTGCTGGGTACCCCTGCGAGAGGCTCTGTTAAGAATTCTCCTGGAGCTGGAACACCCAGCAACAGGGTGAACATTTCAGCATCTCCTGCATCATCAGTCCCTCACAGGACAGGCTTGTTGGAGAATCGGTAGGAGGGTTTTCTTCTACTGTGATACTGTTAAAATTCAGCTCTTAATAGAACTACAGGTGGAACTCAGTACACTGAGAGATAAGAAGGGTATATAAATCTTCCTCTAGTTTTGCTCTTCCTTTTAACAGGGTGTTAATACATGCTTTTGTAGCTTCTGACTGGTACTGGCACTAGAGCTCTTAAGTACTGCTTAAGAGTTGGGCAGACCAAATGCTTCTCTGTATGTTATAAACGTGGAGCTTGCAGAAGATAGGTGCAAAATGCATGGAAAGCATTGAGGAGTTCTGTTCAGTTGGAAGAGGGTCATTTACTAAACTTTCTGAAAGAACGACCACAAATTTTTCTGTTGTCAGTGAAAAGAGGAAAAGAACACAACCCCCTGGTTCAGAAATGAGTGAAGATTATCCCAAAGAGAATGATTCTTCAACGTAAGTAACAGTTGTTTCTGGTTTTAAATTCCTTGTTCATTTGTAAAGGTATATTTTTCTGAAAAGAATGCTCTCAGCCACATGGACCAGGCCAGTCAGCTTGTGAATGCATTGGGTGCTTGAAATGAGGTATGTGTTCAGGAATAAGGGAAATACAGACTACTCCAGCAGTTGATTTGCATGAACTGGCACATGCAGATTTTGTGTCATCGTTCTTTTGTCAATTATGTCAGTCAGAATTGCACGTGTACTATATGTGCTTTGACCCTTTTCAAAACAAAATTGGTAAAGGGGAATTGCTGTTTGAAGAAGAAGCTGCATGTGTTTGAAGTCAGATTTAATTGTAAGTAAGAGGGCTTGTTTAAATGAATTGGTTAAACTTATATGTGAGTGAAGTTCTACTGTGGTCAAGTATTAAAGGTGATAGGAGAGAAATGCTTTAAAACAAGTTGTAAATACTGAGCAGGAATATCCTGTATCTTCCATAACTGCACTGCCTTCCACTCTTCTCTCTGTAGGAATAATAAAGCCTTGAGTGATCCAGCATGGAAGTACTTGAACAGTAGCAGAGAGAAACAGTTGAACCTGAAGCAGGCTGAGGAGAATAGGACATCAGGTACAAAAACAGATGTAAAGCCAAATGATACCTAGCCTTGACCAGTATGATTTTACCCCTTTGATGCTAGTTTAGCAAGTTGCTGCAGAGGTGTCTTTTCCTAATCTGCTTTCCCTATGCCACTAACTTTGTTGCTTCCTCCAGAGCTGTACATGAGATGCAAATAACTTGTCTTCATTTTCAAAGCCTGTCCTGCTCTAGTGTGGCCTTGACCTTTATTCTTTGGTGCTGATGCCAGCCCATGAGCCAGCTTGTTTGAAAATTCCAACAAGCAGCTTCAAACTGTTCCAAGCTGCCCTTTCCCTTGGGAGGGGATTTTTTTAAACTCCTTTTTGCTTACTTTCTTATTTATTTTTAAAACTTTCCTTTGCTGTTAATGCCCATGTGAACTGCAGGCTGGTTTTTGTGATTCAAGTGTGTACTGTTTGCTTTTACTTCCTTATCTTTTCCCCAGAACTTACAGGGGGAGCTCTTTGGGGCCAGGACTCTTGTCCAGTTTGTACCAAAGTTCTGTTGGATACTGTTGTGGGATAAGCCTTTATAGACAATACAGAAATACTGACTATATGTAGATAAGCTAGTAAGCAGCACTGTTCCTCAGTTTTATGGATAAATAGTTAGCTTCTTTCTCTGTAAAGAGGAACACATTCAAGGTCTTGTTTTTATGGGGAATGTTGGTGGATGCATTCTCTTTTTAGTGCAGCTCTGATGGCACAAATGTGTTGCTGGAACAGCCAGTAAGGTGAGTGTTTACCTCTGAATGGAAATCTGGTTTTGTCTTCAGAGTCAAAATTAGAGTCTGTGAATGTATCCCTGCAAGTTCTGGTAACTGTATTGCAAACTTCTTTCATATATCTGCATTTCTGAAAGTCGCATGGCTCAAACATCTTCAAGCTGGGAAAGAAGCAAATGGTTGTTCATTATTCAAACTCAATTACACTGTGATTCACTGTAATAGGTGGATTTTTGACTCTTGAGAGCATTTTTTTAATGTGGCACCATCTGAGGCATTAGAGTCTCAGGATCTGTTACAATGATACCATAGCGATGAAACAAGTATATAGTAATGTACTGTGGAATGAGGAGTGGGAAGAGAAGCTGTTTTCACTTCTGCATATTTACCTTGAATTTTGAGAGCACTGCATTGGAAATCAGTTTTCTGTACATGTGTCTTGTCTCTCTGAACAAGAGGTAGATATTTACTAACTTTCACATAGTTAAGATCATGAGTTTTTAATATTTCATATTGCACTTTGATGGAGACTGACTTGAATACCTTAAACTCCATCATGCCTTTACTTACATATCATTAATATTCACATTAGTACTTCTAAGCATATGTATTAGTAGTGTCCCAACCAGTTCTAGAAAACAATATTTGAGGATTTTTAAACCTTTTGACTAAATACTTTCAAACAAGTTGTTTATTGTATAAATAGCTGTGTAACCTGGAACAAAATGTCCTGCCTTTCTTTCTCTTTTAAAGGTGTTTTACCACTGCAGTCGTCATCCTTTTATGGTAGTCGGTCCTCTTCAAAAGAGTACTCCACTGGCAGTTCCACCCTGGACAGGTAGGGCTGATTCACTAGAATGAACTGTAAATGGCAGCTGTTTCACAGGAATTAAGCTCTTCAGTTTCCTGTGTCTTGATCACATGGTGCTTAAATGCAATACATAGTGGGTTTTGTTGGTTTTTTTCTTCCCTCAGGAGCACAGTCCAGTTCTTCAGTGTGTCTTCAACTGCCCTGCTTACATCTACAAACTCTAGTTACTGCTTGCAATAGAATGACTTTGTGAAATTACTCAAGTCTGTTATAGTTGTTGTGAATGACTCTAGATGGTTCAAATTCTGTAAAGACTCTGGAAGTTTAGTCTGAACCCTTGCTTCATTTTTCCCAAGTGGATAAATGGCATGCAAGTCTATATTTTGATAACAGTATTTTAGCAAATACTAAATCCTGCCGAGCTTGGGATTGTTCTTTGTCAGGTGCTGTGCAGTCAACTCTTGGTCTCTGCCCTAGATAGATGAGATTCAAGATCAAGGGAGAAAAGAAACATTGTCCATGTTTAAATGTTAGGAATTGAGGTCCATAGTGATTAGGTTACAAGAAAAAGAGACTGAAAATGAAGACTCTGTCCCAGATATGAATTTTAAGCATATCTTGGGAGGAGTGATCTTGTGCTATGTAATCATTCTTCCTCTCATCATACAGCATGGAGAATTGTTAAATGTTTAAGACCAAAGACTTGGTTACACTGCACGCACACCAGTGGATGTAAGGAAATTTAACCAAGCTAAGTATTTAAGTGCTCTGGAAGGAAGTGTTCTCTGTCACACCTCTTTTTCACTGTGATACATTCCAGTCATCTTGTATGATTTTACCAGTTCTTGTCTTCCATAGTGCTTCAATTCCAGTGTCATGGACTATAGCTCTTCTAGGCAGAACATTACAAATCATACCCTTCTTATGCTTTTATGTTTCTAGGTCTAGTGTATCCAGCCAGACCTCTTCAGCCAAAAGAAGCCTGGGATTTCTCTCTCAGCCTGCCCCTCTTTCTGTTAAAAAAATGAGATCTAATCAAGATTACACAGGATGGAACAAACCCCGAGTGCCCCTTTCCACCCATCCTCAACAACAGTTGCAAGGGTAAATTTAATTTTCTTTATCTAGCATGCATACTTTGATCATCAGAACATGCACA
This sequence comes from Edolisoma coerulescens, assembly GCA_013397115.1. NCBI lineage: Eukaryota > Metazoa > Chordata > Aves > Passeriformes > Campephagidae > Edolisoma > Edolisoma coerulescens. The sequence goes on along the minus strand of VWZW01000014.1, from coordinate 105,117 downwards.
TTCTTGTTATAATTGTTTAATTAAAAACATAATCCTGAAATTAATGAACACTGAGGCAGGGAACATTTTTCCTAGTTTGGAGGATATGTATTCTTGAATTCACTTCCTGGGAATTTCAGAGACATAATAATTTCAGGTAGTTCATGTTCCTTTAATGATGATTCATTTCTCTGTCTTTATGTGTGTGTTGTATATCTATGCATCTTTTAAAAGTTTGGTCATAGAAACTCAGGGGTGCTTTCCTGATAAGTGCTGCCTCCCATGAGTTTTCAGTTTAGTCTGAAGGGCTGGGGAGCAGCTCCAGTAAGAAACTCTGTGGGGAGTGGCTGGGGTGAATATCCTGTGGTTATAGTAGTGCTGTGTTTAACTTTGGCAGGTTTGCACACTGACCATTAGACACACCATGTTAAATTTTTTTTTTTTTTTTTCAGATTTTCAAACTTGGGAAACACCTGCTATATGAATGCCATTCTACAGTCCTTGTTTTCAATTCAGTCTTTTGCTAATGATTTGCTCAAACAGGGTATCCCATGGAAAAAAATTCCACTCAATGCACTTATCAGGTAAAATTCGCTTTCTGGGAAAGCTGTTTTCTCCTTCATTACTGAGAAACTGGTTTGGTAATACTGAAGCATCTTTGTAGGGGGTCATTTGCCTGTATAGATAATAAAGGAATCCTAGAACTCTCTGTATTTTGGAGCTTTACTTTTGAAATAGGAAATAGGCTCTTAAAACTTACAATACTGAGTCACAGGCATTCTTTTACTGTATTTCTAGTGGCAGAATGAAATGCTTCAGAAGAAAATGTAAGAAATTGCAAAATAAGTTAGATGCAGAAAAACTTCTTTTTAAAACTTTGCCAGGTAGAGTTTAAGCTGATCACTAACTTCACCTGATATGTGGGGGCTTATGCCTTTTGTTTAGTAGCTGTGGAAAGTGTTCAAGTTTTGCATACTTAATCTTTCTCTAAATTCAGCCATTTGGGATTTTTATTATACTTTATCTTGTGCATCTCATTTCTTTTCTGTCGCTAAATAAGATGCAGGATTATCAGAACCATTTGTGGGTTTTTTTCATCAGTTTTTAAAATATTTTGAGGTAATTTTCTATTTTTCGTGTGTCATCTTGAACTCTTTCTACACTACTTGAGATCGGAGGTTGTGTGCCTCTTGAAATGTCCTTTCTCTAGTTTTTGTAGAAAGACCTCTGAAGGTTGTGTTCCATATACCTAATGGGCAGTGTGTGATCCTGTACAAGTCAGAGTTGATATTCAAAGCATCTGCTTTGTCTTCTCTTGGTTTGGCTATATCATCTAACCTGGTGACTGTTTTTCTGGTTGATCAGTGATTGCTTATCAGCTGTGCTGTGGTTTCCTAACAAGCTTCACTGAGCAGCTGTAGAGGGCTAGGACAGCACGCGCTGTTCTTGGAGTTCAGCAGAATAGCAGAGACTTGTCAAGCTGCAGTAAACTGATCAGATTCTTGGGGTAACTGAGTATTAGTTGTTGGGTTTTGGATGCTAGGGGATTATACAGGTTTTCCCTGTCTTTGGATTGGGGGAGGGTTTATGTAATGGAATGTGACATCTTCCTGTCATCTTCCCGTCTATGCCGCATGACCGACTCTTGTGCTTGGAATATATTTGGTGTGTATGTCCTGTGAAATCTTGTAAAGCAGTTGTAAAAGATAACTAAATCCAGTAGCTGAGAGGCACAGCTAAAGTTAATTTTAAAAGTTTTGTAGCAAGGCTAACAGGAGCACTAGCTTGAGCCGAGGAACTCTTCATGTCTCTTTTTGCTACAGCTTTTTTCTCTGTTACAATGTTTTCACTGCTGAAAGAAGTAAGGCTTGAAAATGACTGGAAGTTTAAAAATGGAACATAAATAGAAACCGTTCTGACCATTCAAGTTGAATTTGGTGATTTTGTGTTGCTTATTTTGTTGCTGTGTGATATCATATCTCCTATCAGTACAAATATTTTCAAAAAGCATTATGAGGTTTTTTTATCATTGTAAACGAGCAGAAATAAGTTTTTAGAGCTTTAAAAGGCTTTTCTTTTTACCTTAAAAGATTGTGGATTGTTTTTTTTGTTCATTTGAGTGCTTGATGATGGCCTCAAATGAGATCTCTAAATACTTGAAATGGAAAAGGTTAATTATATATGGGATATTTTCCTACAGAACCCCTGAGCCACTTATCACAGGAGAGAAGCTTTTAGGAACTCTTAAAATAAGATATCATGAGTTGTGTTTTGTTTCTCTAAAGTCCTGGAAAACCAACCAGTGTTTCATTGCCTTGACTTCTGCAGACGTTTTGCCCATCTGCTTGCTAAAAAGGATGTCTGCAGCCCTGAGGTTAAGAAAGAGCTGCTCAAGAAGGTGAAAAGTGCCATTTCAGCTACTGCAGAGAGATTTTCTGGGTACATGCAGAATGTAAGTATCATATTGTCTGGAAACAGTAATGTGCAATTTGTTCGGTGTTTGGACTGCATTGAACACCTGTCAAGCTTCAGCTGTGTTTGACAGTGACTTATTGAATGGCAGTGATTGTTAGAGCAGAACTGCCTCAGTATTACTGAGTGCAATGAACTAAACATAATTTCCTCAGTCTGTGTGTGTTTGAAAAGTACTGAATGAAGTTGTACAAAGCCACTTTGTTGCGTTTACCCTGTTTCTAGGATGCACATGAGTTCTTGAGCCAGTGTCTGGATCAGCTGAAGGAAGACATGGAAAAGTTAAACAAAACTTGGAAGAGTGAACCAGTCCCTAATGAGGATAACTCACCAGGACGTGCTTCTGATGACCTCTCAGCCACCAAAGTTTATACGTGTCCCGTTATCAGTAACTTAGAGTTTGAGGTGCAGCACTCTATCATTTGCAAAACGTAAGTGTGCTTGACAGCTTTTCTCACACTTACCTTAAAAGACTAGGAAGTGTTCCCATCTGACGTGACTTCATCTGCAGGTTGTAACCAGAATTAAGAACTATGTTTTATCCGAAACTAGATAATTAAAAAAATGCTCTCTTGTCTAGAAATGCTGTAAACCTCACACCACGCAGTCTGCTGCTGCAGGCCTTCTCTAAACAGTTTCATACCACCTAGTTCTTCATTACATGTCCAGTGGAAAGCCTTTGTGCTTTGCTCTTTGTGTACCAATTGTATGGGAACAGAGAGAAAAGGGGGTTTCAGCCAAGTGATGTTTCCTCTTAAAAAAAAAAAGGGGAGAGGAAGCCGTGTTTTTAATTTGTTTCTAAGGACTTCAGGGAATGGCATTTTCTTCTGTCTCTCTACGTTCTTGCAGAAAAAGATATAAACCAGTATGTTTGGGCATTCATTGTGTGTGCAGCAGATTTCCATGTGGGAATGCTTCATTCCACAGAGTTTTCATGAACACAGATATTTGGGAATATTAGTTGGTGTGTATTTAATTAGTTCCATAGAACAATTAAAAGTAAAGTCCATCCAGGTAATAATTATGGAAGAAAAATGACTGTAGTAGGGTCTTTTTTTTTTTTCCTAAGAAAAATGAAATGTAAGAAAAATTAGGGGGCTTTGTTGGTTTTGGATTTTTAGATGGACGCTACTGTTTTGTTTCTGAGAACAGTTTGAAAGTATTTCTCGCCCTTCTGCTGGGCTGGGCTGACTTTTTTTCTCCTAAGAATACTGAATGATGATGTGTTCAGCTATAGCAGTCACTTTGATTTCCTGTATACCTGATCGTTTGCCTCTGAAGCAATCTCTGCATTTTTGTTCTTACCCTTACACAAATATTTCAGCTTCTAAAGCATCAAAAAGAAATTGCAAGATCCAACTTTGTCCTAAGCATCAAACAGTTCCATTTTGATGAGTAAAAATAGGATTGATCAAGAAATAAATGTTTACTGGGAAGTCACTTCACCCTAAAACATGCAAATGTTCATTAATTTCAAGTTTATTTTCCATCAGACCTGCACAAGCATGTTTCTTTTTTAGGTGCGGTGAAACAGTCACTAAACGAGAACAGTTTAATGACCTCTCCATTGACCTTCCTCGAAGGAAGAAATTCCTTCCTTCCCGATCGATCCAGGATTCCCTTGACCTCTTTTTTCGGGTATGTGCTTTGAGGGGTTTTTTATGCATTGTGGAGTGTGTGTAGGTTATAGGTACCATATGGAAATTCTGATTGTACAGCTGATTGTTAGTTTCTATGACAGTGGTTGCAGGCATGTGAGATAATGAACTTTGTGGTTTTTTGAGGTTTGTCCATTAACAGCATATGGAAGTTTTTATTGTAAAATGCTATGCAGAAATTAACTGATGTAAAATAGGTAAACTCACCAATTTTGTGGTGAAAGAGTTGAGGTATAAACAAATACAGAGGAGAGAATGTCAGATTAGGATAATCACTCAGGAATTGCTACCTCTGCTGGACTGGGATGCTTCAACAGCTTGTGTACAAGCCTTAATTAGCATGGAGGAAAAAGGTCATGCAGGTACAATAATTAAAAAAATAAATAGCTGTAATATGTGGATGCTCACTTTGTAAGTAGAGCTTCAAGGTGAGGCTTCTGAAAGCTAAGAATGAGCTGTACATCTGTGAATTGGTGTTGTATTTTGTCGTATCTTGAGACAAACCTTTTTTCCTCCCTGTATCGATGGTATTTTCAACAGAATAATTGACGTGCTTTTTCTTCTAAAAGCTGATGAGGTTGTACAGTTTTTAAAAATTCTAAAATTGTAATGTTGTAACTTGGCTTCACTTAAGATAAAGGGCTGTAGGAATGTTTGATGGGCAAGTTATGTAATTTCATGAAAGGGATGCTTCCCCTTTTCATGTCTGTTCAGAACTCTACTCTCATGTAGCATATCCTTGATAAGTTTAGATGAGGATAGCTTTTGAGGAACAAAGCAGAGGTTTTGAACAAGAGGGAGAAAATTTCATGGCACCATCCTCCACCGTAGGTTATGACGGGGAAAAAAAAATCCAAACAAATCTTGTGTGTAGGAGAGAAAACTGTAAACCTCGCAAGATTGTACCCTCCCTTTGGAAGCTAATTTGTCATAATGGTGGCTAATTCACTGGTCTGCAGAAGACTTCCAGGAAAAATCCCACCTGCATTAGTGGATGTGATGTCAAATTTTGAGGTCTGCTGCCTGTCCTCTTATTAAAGGCCCTCTTATTAGGTCAAGTTGAAGGTGATTATGGTTTTAAGTGGTTACTGCTGTTTTGAAGAGTTTGTGTGACAGATGTGAGGTACTTCTGGTTGAGATTTGTTTGATGTCTCTTTTGCTCCACAAGTCATTTCTCTGCTCCCTTAAACAGGCAGAGGAGATTGAGTATTCCTGTGAGAAGTGCAATGGAAAGTCTGCTGTTGTCACACACAAGTTCAACAGGCTTCCCAGGTAAATGCTGATACCTGTTCCTCTCCTTCCTGGAAGCATATGTTACAAAAGTGCAAGCAAAAATCTCTTGGAGAGTAAAGCTGGGAAAAGAAGCAGCACAGCGTGTACAGTGGTCAGCGTGTGAGAGGTGCACCTGCAGTCAGTCTTCACGCTGTTTTTCAGTTTCACTCTAAAGAAGCTCTTGGAAACCCTCAGCAGTACTTGTTTCTTCCTCCCTGTCGCTACACAAGGAGTTTTCCCCTTCCCCTTTCCTTGGGGTTTCTGGGGTGTGAATGAAGTAGATACAGTAAATATATTCTGGAATGTTAATGTTGTGTGATTTTAATATTGAGTGATGGACGGGGCAAAATTACCTGTGCCTTACAGATAAGAGGTGGGTCAGCATTTTGTACCCCAAAGTAATAATCTGGTTTGGTCAGATGAATGCCCTTCGGGAAAAAAGGATTACTTGGATTTTGAATAGGTTTTCTCTGACTTCTGTTTTGAGATTAACACTTGTCCTTCTCTCATCTCTCTCAGGGTCCTGATTCTTCATCTGAAACGATACAGCTTCAATGTAGCATTGTCTCTCAATCATAAAGTCGGGCAGCAGGTGGTTATTCCAAGATACTTAACCCTGCTTTCCCACTGTACTGAAAGCACCAGGCTGCCACTGACACTGGGATGGAGCGTCCATTCTGCCATGTAAGTGTGCAGCTTTGGTCCTCGCTGTGTTAATCATGTGTGCCACGAGTTAGGCAGTTGTCAGATCTCCTCCAGAGGATGTCTGGGCGAGGAAACATTACAATTATGCAGCTTCAGATGTGTGCTGCTAGTTTGTAATTTTACTGTCATAAGAACATGTATGGAAAGGAAGCATGATAGAAGCAGTAGGGAGAGATGGTTGGGCATTATCTAGGGAATATTTGGTAAGATAATATTCTTCACTGTCCTTGACAATAACTTTATATTCTTTTTAAGAATGCTTCTGTTAGTAATTTTTAAAATGTAGGCCTCTCAGTCCAAGGTAATCTAGATTGCCTTTCCCTTCAGAGCACCCTAACTCTGTTTAGAAGTCAAAACATCTTATCTTTTTCTGCTAATTTCCACTTGCACCTCCTGTGCTGTCATTCATTTTTCATTGTCTTTCCTGTGCCACTGTAGTATCTAAGCCCTTTGCATGCTGAAAATACTCTCCTTTTCCTTGTGACAGTTATTTCTGTACAGCTGCCTGACCTGAGACACGGAGATTAAATGTGCCAGTTGTCACATAGGAAGCGTGTGGCAGAATAAGGAACAAGAAACCCTCAGGTCTCTTGTAGCCCCTGACTAGGGATGTAGCCAGGGTATCCACAGTGAGCTAGGACACATCTGGTGTGCATGTTCAGCAGTGTGGCAGGTGTTGTGCCCAATGTTTTGTGGTGTTTGAGATGTAAGTGGATGTTTCCCACCAATTTCCTTTAACAGTAGAAATCTCACACACAATAAACAGTTTATGCTATCCAGAGCAGCAATACTTAGAAATAGGTTGGAAATAGCTTTCCGATGTTTGGAGTTTTTTCAGTCATGGAAACCATTGTGATTGGCCAGGGAGTGGAAGGGGAACTAGGCTGGAGAGAAGCAGCCCTGGTTTAGGGGGAAGATGATAAAAGATTTCTGCAGTGGCTGCCATCTGTTTGATAGATGTGTACTGATAGTGATGGGCTTTGAGGAGCCCATGAAAGGATTAAATGGAGCAGGAAGTTTGTTTAGAAGAATCTAGGTAAGGGAGGAGAAGTGAAGATGTGGGATATGCCAGAAAACTGGCTGATCCAGACAGCAGCAGGAGACTGTGGTTTGGGAGCAGGAACTCAAGTGTTGGTGGGAATAAAAAATGAAGGAATGAGTTGTCTTGACATGGGAGCTGAGAGCCTTTAATTTGTGAGCTGGTCCCTAAGGGTGCATTGCCAAGAAGTGAATCAAGTTTAAAGGATTATATATGGTTTTGAACAACTGTTGTTTATTTATAGTGTGATGAAGTTATTACTGTAAATCTAAGCAATTAGCAAGTACATAATGGTATTCTGCTTGTTCTTTTGGTCATGGATTTGCATGCATAGCAGACAAGTAAACACTTACTTTTTAAAGACTGTAACTACTGCAATAAATACTTTGCTTTTTTAATAGTTCCCGTCCATTGAAAGCCTCCCAAATGGTGAATTCCTGTACTGTAAGCACTTCCACACCTTGTAGGTGAGTTATATCTCTGAAATGTCCATGTCCAATAGCCTGGGGTTTTGTGGCATAGTTTCTAAGGCATTTTAAGATTTTCTAGTTCTTTTCTATTTTTTGTGTTGTAAATTATTTCAGCTACTGAAATAACTTTCATATCTGAATTTTATTGGTGTTACATGCTAGCTGAAATTAACATCAATGGTGCAATTTGCCTAGTTTAAGAAGCAAAATGATTTCTACTTCTGCAATTTAGCTCATTGTTCTGACTCTATGGAGCCAAAATGTGTGTTTTGGGAACAGATGGTTGATTCCTTAAGTTTATTTGCAAAGATGAGACAGCCAGTTCTTGATACTGTGAAAAATGTGATATCACACTGGATGGTTTTGTGTTGAGGGATGCTTAAAGACCAGATTTACTAATAAAATGGAAATCATGACTTCCCCAGACTCCCTTGTCTTCTATTCTAAAGAAGCAAGAATTTATCTTAATGGAAGAGCAAACAGAAAAACTGAAAAATCTGTGCATTTTTGTACTTTTTATATCTGGGTAATGATGTAAGAAGTCCCATGTCCAACTTAATAAACTCAAGAAATCAAGTGATTTATGCCAAATTCTGTGTTACTGTAGTCTTGTCTCACATGAGTTTTGTCTGGGACTGCAAGGTAACAAAGTGCAGAATCCTTGGCCTTAAAAGCAAGAGCCACACACTTAGTAACTTTTAATGTTGTAAGCTATTATTGCAGGCTTCCAGTAGATATGTCAGTTAACCCAATAAAATAAACCCTTCTGGGTTCTGAAAACCCTGACTGCCATGTTAATAAATTATCACTGTCAGTTGTTGCAGTTGGTTCCCCAGTTGAACAGTGTGAAAGCACTACTTCAACAGTTTGAAACGTGTTTGTACGATGCTACAATGCTGTAAAGTTTTATAGTCGTGTTTTTAATTTACAGAAAATACACTTTCAAGTCAAAGAGCTCTGCAGCACTCTATGTAGATTCTGACAGCGATGATGAGCCATTGAAACGCTCTGTTGCCCATAGCCAAAGGTTGTGTAACATACAGAGTAGAGATCAGCAACAGCTGCAAGAAGAGCCAGAAAAGGTAAGGGAAAAACCCACAGACTTTCATGTACTAGATCCTGTATGTGCTCATGTCTGCTGTGTGCTTTTTTTAGCATAAACTGAATGAAATTGATGTCGGATGAGGTTTTTTCCTCCTAATTAGCACTGCGATGCCAGAAGGGAGTGCTTTGCTAATTGACCTCTCTCTGCAGTTGTCTTGGGTTCCCACTGGGAACAGAGGTAATTGCATTGCAATTGAACTTGAGTTTTCAGGTTATGTATACCAGCTGCTTAGCAGTTTGGTCAGTCCTTTGGGTAACTTTTGCTAATAATGTTCTTGGGCTGAAATATAATATGCTGTCAATAATAAAAGTATGCAGTGAAGTCCTTGATTAAATTAGATCCAGTACAAGTTGGGCTAAGCAAAGAATTCAGTTGAGAGAATTTCAAGCACATCCAATCTGTGTCCTCTTTCAAGCATGGCTTTTAAAATGCGTTTAGAATCTGAAGCTAACCATCTTTGGAGGCGGACACATAGAAGTGTGAAGAGATCAAATTCATTGGTGTAATGGCACAGTTAATTTCAAATTGCCTTTGAGCTTTTCCTTGTGACTAGTGTTAATGCTGCCAAGATGCTTTTTTGCCTCTGTCAGGGCAGTGTATTAGCAGGTAGATGAGTTGTGTGGGAAGAAATGATGACCTAGGAGGGAATAGAAGCAGCTTAGAGGATTATCTTGCAGTACCACTTTCTTCTGTTAAGAGTGGTGCAGGCCTAGTGCTTAGGACGAGTCTCCTGCATCTCTGCTTCTATAAAGCTTTTGCTTCACTAAAGTTTTTGACAATGCTCATAGGGTTATTTTAATCAAGCAGAGACTTGCAGCCTTGATTATGGCATTAAGGGACAGGTGTAAATCTGGATGAATAGCAGTAGGTAACAAGAGGAAGATGTCTACAGTTTCTGATCTGATGGGAAGATCAAACCAAGGGAGGATCCTGACCCAGTATTTAATAAATGATAGATACTGAGTATTAAATTTTTAGAAGATCCAGAGCTAGGAAGAGCTGCCAGTTTGATGAAGCTCAGAACTACAGATAAGAATGATCTTGACAAATCAGAGAAACTGCATAAAAACAGGAGGGGTTGTTCAGTAGGAACAGGCTAAAGGTGCTAATCTTATCAGGGCTAATCAACTATAAATGTGGGATGGGAACAGCTGGGAAAACAGTGGGCCTTCAGAAAGGGCATGAAAGGTGAGGGTCAGTCACAAGGTCAGGCAGGTTGAAAGTAGGAGTATCTAGACAGAGCCATAGCCTGCACATTGTGTCGTGTAACCCTCCTTTTTTCCTCAGCATTGAGCTTTAGCTGGAGTTCTATATCCATCTTTGGGCTCTGGACTGAAAAGAGTTAGAGATTAACTGGAGAGGGGCCAGAGGAGAGGAACATGAGTGGTCAGAGGTCTAGAAAGGAAGATTTTGAGAGAAAGAGCAGGCAAGTGGTCTTCAGTTTGGTCTTTAGTTTAAAGAGAAACATAAGCAAGGCTTGTGTCTTCAAGGAAGGCGAAGAAGTTAATAGAAACACTTGAGCTATTTTCTGTGCCTGTGGTGGATAGAACAAGAAGTAATAGACTAAGTTGCAGACAGTAATTTTTAGATTAACTGTTAGGGAACACTTCCTGATGGTCAGGATATGGAGAGATGGAATGGATTGCTGTGGGAAAACACAGAAAACCTTTTGCTGAAGGTCCTGCGACTGCTGCACTGCATGGCACATCTATGCCTGGCTGCAGCTGGGGGAAGGAAACAAGCTTGTCTTTGAAGTCCCTCTTATGTACAGAAAAGGTATTTCAAAATGTCCTAACTGATTCTTCCTGGAGTTTTGTTTGTGAGGAAGAGTAGGTAGTTCCTATCACACAAGCCCTGTAAGTGCAGAAATTGTGGGAATAAAGCATGCTAATTTGAATAACAAATTAATTAGAGGCTTTACAGCCTGTTGTGGGAAAGAAACACTGGTGGTGATAATTCCACATAAATTATTTTATTCTGGGGCCATGCATATTGGCCACTTCTCAACCACAGGGCTGACCAACTGTCTGTTACCATTAACCAGGTTCTCTGACCACCTCAGTGTTGCTCTGGGGAGCCTGGTCCTGGTTTTTGGAAGTGGCAGCACTGCTGCTGCACCATTTCTCTTGGTATGATTCTCAAAACAGCTGTGGATGGGGTTGCGTTTAGGACTTGGTGGTCACTTTGTCTGGCCAGTACATCCCTTGCCAGGCACTCCTTACAAAATGTCCCTACCATGTGGGAGAACAGCTGGAAAAGCATCTGGATATGGCACCAGGTTGTAGGGGCAAATAGCAGTTATCCAGCTAAACAGGGCAGAGCTGCAATTTCTGTGATCTCTCTTTCTGCAGATGAAGTAGTATTTGAAGGACTTCTTAAAAATGCTTACTTAAAGCAGCTGTCTTAGAGCCTAAGCTATTTAAAATCTATGCAAATAATGTCTAATAGAAAAGTTGTATTCAAATAATGCACAGATGCTGCCAAGTCTTTAAAGTCCAGCCACTGAATTAGTGGTAGCTGTTGGCAGAGAGCCTGGAACTGAAGAGCTAAACCAGTTTTGATGATGGTAGCCTACAGGTGCAGAGAGAGAAATCAGAAAGCTTAAAAAGCAGGTACTCTGCTTTACTTATTCAGTGCATAAATAGCTGTGAGGAGAGAGGTTTAAATTTGTCACTTCTAATTCTTGGAGGGCAACATGTCTAGAACAAGCAGTTTAGTTGGCTAATTCATTTGCTAATCTTGTTTGATAAGGCAGTTTTAATACAAAATGCTTGCTATATTTGAGTAAAAAGCAGCAGTAAAAATGTATTTTTGTTCATTTTAACAAAGTTCTGGGATCCATCCTAATGCAGTTTGGATTAAGACCTGGATAAGTACATTTTAATAGAAACTGTCTTACCCTATTTTTAACATAATATAGGAAAAGAAATTCTAAGCATATGGTAAATAGTGTAATTGTGTCAACATGCATACATGGAGGTTAACCTCCTGATTAATAGTTAATATCAAAATGATTGAAATAACTATATTATTTGCAAATCACTGTGGTGTAGGAGTTGATGAGCATCAGCTTTAGGAAAATGAACTATAAAAAGGAAAATTGAGATTAAGACTAAGGTGTTTTTTCTTCCCCCCAATTTAAAATCATTCTGTTCTCCTTGGGAAAGAATAATTCCCCCCTTTCCCTGTTAAACTGTTTTCTTACTTGATTTGCAGTCCTGCCCTCTTCCCTGTACCCACATCAAGATTTCATATGGCAAATCTGCAGCACGAAACCTAATTTTAATTGCTCTGCATACCAGCTCAATTTCAGTTTCTATTCTTCCATCCCTATAGTCAAGTTCAGTTACTCTCATGTTGCTGCTTCATCCTTTATTAACAAACGTGCAATTTCCCTGCTCGTTTCTCGGCGCTGACTTTGCCAGGGGCTTGAGAATTCATCAGAACCTAAAGGGGAAACATTTGTTGAAGGAAAGGAAGGAGAAGGCAAGAGTTATCTTGTGTATGTTAATCCACAAGGCCTGTAAAAACTGGTTGTAGTATATATTTAAATATTATTCTGTGGAGTAAGTGTAGCTACAAAGGCTGGCTCTCCATTGAGTCTCATGTAACTATGTTGAATGTTGACAGCGCCAAGCTCCCACTCCCTGGGGTTAAAAAAAATAAATCTCCTCAGAAATGTAAAACTGATGTTATATACCTGTTTATTCAAACACTTAATCATAACTCCATTCATCTCTAGGGTTCAAAAAGAAGTAAAATGGAAGGTGATAAACCCGAGCTGGGTAATGCTGGTTTTGATGGGATGAGCGAAGATGAGCTGCTAGCAGCTGTCTTAGAGATTAGCAAAAGGGAAGCTTCTCTGTCTCTGAGCCATGATGAAGATAAGCCCACAAGCAGCCCAGACACTGGTTTTGGAGATGATGAAATTCAGGAATTGCCAGAAAACCTGGAACCTATGGAGATGGAGAAACCCAAAACAGTATTAGACTCAGGTAAGGCAAAGTAACCGTCTTAAGTGGACTGTAGCAGGCTAAAGCAGGTTACTGATAACATCAGGTTGGTAATGGCTGGTGGTAGGAGCTAGATGCAAGTGCACTGCTGAAACTGCCTCACTTCCTCAGAGTTTTAGGAACTTAAACTTTATAATTTCCTTGTGTATAAAGCATTTAATTCATCGAACTGTGAAAATGTATTTTCTTGTAAGTCTGTCACCTCCATTATTCAAAGTTAATTTCCATTTTTTTTGTCTCTTGATTAACACATGCTTCCGCAGGTTCCTGTGCCAGACAATTCAATTTCCTAATATTTGGCCATGTCTAGAACTGACTCTTCCATAAGCAGAAAGTATTTTCATTTCTGTAGCTGTTGTAGCTGGGGCAGCACAGTAGCAGTGTTCACGTGGCTGATGTGCAAGAGGGCTGCATAAGACTAGAATGCTTTCATAAATGCAGCTGTTTTGTCATTAGTTACTAATGAATTTAACTATATCTCTGTAATTTTTTTCTAAAGCTTTTTATGTGAGAGTAGACCTCTAAGCTTAATAGACTCAAGTGATTTATGGCCTCTGACAGAGACACATGGTTGAGTACAAGGAGGAGCCTGTGTGATCTCAGTGTGCGGAAGTTGAGTCTTCCTTTAGCCAGCTGAAGGAAGTATACGTGGTTTATCATTTATTGTGTGCTACATGCTGTTGGTCAGGTTTTTAATTCCTCTAGCATGGAAAAAGAGACCAACAATATGCTCGTGTCCTCTAAGAGCCAGGAAGTTAATTTAACAACAGAATACCCCTCTGTTACCAAAAATGACACTTGTTTCAATGGACAACTCTTGACAGCCTTGATGGTCGAAGGCAGTGTATAAGAATAATACTATGTATGTGATCAGCATGGTTTGTGCCCTCCTTTTTATACAGTAATGTTGCTTATGGTGGTGTGAGAGGGAGCTGTGATAGAGTGCAGCCACATAAATGTATTTCTCTCCAGGTTTTCTTTGGAAAGTACGATGTAATTATTTGAAGGCTCTTTTGTTACTCTTAAGCAAAAAGTATGTGTTTAATGTAAGTTCTGTATTTCTTCTTACATTGGAAGTTTTCAAAGGTCATGTGATAAATTCTGTTGTTTTTCATCTTAAAAGGATTAGACAGATGGATTATGGTTCTGGTGCTGTTGGTCTTGTGTTTAAGGATTCCCAGATACTGAGACTGCCTTGTATTATCCCTGTTAATAACTAATCAGGAGATACTGAAGTCTGCACAGGACAAAACCCTGAAGTTTCACATGCTGCTGCCTGATAACTGTTGGAGCAGGTCCTGACACTTTCTCAGTTGCAAGCAAGAATCAAAGTGTCCTGCAACTGCAGGAGTTTATGCAGGGGTTGAACGAATGTTCATTCCAGATGTTTCATAAAGCACTTCTGCCATAGTGTTTACTTCAAAGGTGAACTAAAAAGTTATAATCTTCATGCACCTTTAAAGCTGTACATAGTGTTCACAAGATTGAGGCTCTTACCTGAAGCAAAAGGTGGCACGTTTAAACAGTGCTTGAGATTTGTGCTTTTTTCCATGTTGCATATGGTTTGGCTTTAAATGTGGCTTTATCTGTAGTACTCTGAGGTATAATATGCAAGGCAGATTTTTATAATCCATGGTGTTTTACAGAGAAATTCAAGTGTCAGCTTCATGGCTGCAGAAACCTAGTGGTGTGTGGCTTCTGTAGTTAAACTTGCTGTTTCTGAGTGAACATAAAAGGCTAAGAAGAGAGCAGGTTCAGGTATTAATCAAATGGTTCATTGTGCACCAGTTAAAATGAGTATAAAACTGCGCTTTGGAACTTTTTCCGTTTGACTCTTGTGTGGGTGTTTTATGGTGGGTGAGCTCCCTGTCAGTAGATGTCACTATGCTGCAAGGATTGTGGTGATTTAAAGAGGACTTAGCTGGTAACAAACAGAAGACCCAGGAAAGTATAAACTGTACTTTGTGATTCCTCAGGTCCTGCCAATTTCACTGAGATAACGAAAGATTTTGATGAGAATAAGGAAAACAAAACTCCAGAAGGCTCCCAAGGGGAGGTTGACTGGCTGCAGCAGTACGATATGGAGAGAGAGAGGGAAGAACAAGAACTCCAGCAGGCGCTGGCTCAAAGCCTTCAAGAGCAAGTAAGAAAAATAGTTTGCTTCCTTAAGTTATCTTCCCCAACACTGGAAACCTGAAAGCTAAAGGAAGAGCTTGCATTCAGGCAGTAAGGGCAAAGAGATTCTTCTGGATTTTTTGAGATAACTAGATGGAAAAAGGTTTGGGTTTCTTCTATCTCCGGTGTCAGTAGAGGGATGACACTGGATACATCTGGGCACATTTTGTGTGTGCTTTGGAAACTGTTCATCACATCACAGACCCACAGATTTCTCAGAGCTCCCCACACACTTTTGTACACTGGTTTGTCACGTTATATTAGAAACTGTGATAACCTGAACTAAACTCTTCCTCTCTGTCATCAAGAAGCCAGCCCACCTTTAGCTTTCCTGGCAGTTGCTTCTTGCAGTGTGTCCTGTCAAGACTCAGTGAAAGAGGCAGGTTTCAAAGCCAAGGCTAAGAATGGCCATGTCAGGTCAGGTTAAAAATGTGTCTATCCTAGCTGTGTTTCTGGTGCTAGCGAGTAGGGGATGCTTAGTGAAGAATAGAGGAACTGAGTATTTATGTGACCCTTCTCTGTCAGTGAAGTGGAAAAAAGATCCCAAATAATTTAGTCTAAAACAAGTCATTTAAATTAGGCTTGGAAAGAATGGGGTTCTTGAGTTGTGTGCTAACTATCTGTATTCCATTTGAATTGCAAGACTGTAACTGATTTCTACAAGTTTAACCAAGCTGCTGAGAATAAAGCAAGCACTTAGCCAGGTCTTTCTTTAAATAGGTGCCCTTGTCTGCTCTCTATTAATACCAAAGCTGTCATGGTTTTCCTTATGAGATCTGATGTTTCCATGGCTCTTGGATTTTTCTCTCCCATTACTCATTATGAGGTGCTGGTTGGTATGTTCCATGCCAGATGTAGCTTTGATTCAGCGGTGCTGAGTAGTTGAACAAAGATTTCCAAATCCTTTAGAAATAGTGAGATAAAAGGCCTCATGCTAATAATGTAAAACTGCCCTTTGAATGTGTTTCTGCTAAAGTTCTGAAGCAAAAATCTGCTATTCTAATGATTTGGGCATGGAAATGCAGTAGCTGTGGTTATCTCGATTTGAAATACATAGTTGAGGTGCTGCATTCAGGTGTGCTGAAAGCACTCAAACCCTGAATTAAGAAGCCAGCTCATTAAATATTATTGTCTGGCTTGCTGTAGTTCTGGGCTTTCAAGAGTGGTGGGAGGAACAGGGGCAGAATATTATCCAAACATTAGAAGTGTTTGTTGACTTGAGGTTTCTTTGCTACTTGGTCATGGTAATATTTTTAATACCTGGTTGTTTAGTGGTGTCTTTTTGCATCCTGCCTTTGTGGATTACACCTGTTACATAGAACCACTGGCTCTACTTTCAAATGGCTTAAAAATAACAAAATCTGTCAGGATTTAATGACCGTGTCCTCAGCTGGCTTCGGTCAGAAGTAGACTAAATTTTGCCGAAGTGTGAGGAGCTTTGTGTGGAAGTGACAGCTTTCCTGAGCAAAGGGTTGCAAATTCATTCAGATGCTTTTCAAATTAATGATCCAGGGAAAGCATTTGGTGTTACTGGAGACTCGCTCTGCTGCATACCAAACTTCAGGAGCTTTGACAAGCCTTAATGAAGGTTTGTCCCAGGTTCTGTTGCACGGGAACATTGGACTCTCGCTGGTTGCAAACATTCCTTCACACAGAACCTTTAATTTACAATGTCAAGTTTGTTGTAGAAACCAGAGCAGCACAGTTTCAATGGAAAAAGTGCACCACAAGAATTTTAAACAGTGAAATGTCTCAATGAGCTAAGTTTTGTTCTCTCCCCGTTAGGAGGCACGAGAACAGAAAGAGGATGATGACCTCAAACGAGCCACGGAATTAAGTCTACAAGGTGAAACTTATTTAAGTTCTTCCAGTATGTTGCTTTTGAGAGAAAATTGATATGTGTGCATGAGTGCAGCTCCTGACTGTCAGTAAGACAGCTGGGATTCATGTTCTTTTGGTGTGTGCTTTGTTGTGTTTGGCTGCACTCAAGGTCAGTTTTTCTTGTTCTTGGTTGTGAAAGCAAATGCCAGGAAAAACTTAATCTGAAAAATTACTTACTTCAGTCTCTTGAGTTTTTACTTAGATATAGAGATATATAGAGAGATATGTGTAATATATTATATGAACCACATATAATATACATATTAATTATTATAGAGATATAATATAATATACATATTAATTAATTTAGAGAAAGCACAATGGATCTTGAAGCTTCGCATTCCCTGCAAAAGCCAGCATGCTCATGGCTCTAGTCAGAACATAGGGATTATTTGTTACTTGCATTGGTATTTTAGTGCTGATTAATGAATGCCCTGGCCTTGCCTGGAAAAATGAATCAGTGCTGTATCTGTCAGGTACGGGATGGGAGGGAGACAGACCTCACTGCAACGTATAGCTGTTGGGGGTGAAGAAAGAAACCCAAAACACACTGTCTGTCTGCTCTAAATCCAGACAGTGCTGTAGGCCTCCTCAGGCACTGTTTAACGTTTGTGTGAGGCTGGCATGCAAGTGATTTCATACAATCTGGCAGAGCAAAGCATAACTGAGAGAAAATTCCTGCTCCAAAGAGGGAGAGGGAGGGATAATAAAGTATTGTGTTAAGATACTTGTAGTTACTCAGGGCCTTTTAAAGGCCCTCAGTTGTTACTGGATCAACCTGTGTCAGCTTCTGAAGGGAAGTAAGTTGAATGCTGCTTAGGCATCCCTCACCCTGAGCTCTGGCAGACTGAGTGACCAGTCCCTCTTGGCTTTTCCTTGATTCATACCCAGGAAGAATTCAAGGCTAGAAATCCTTCATCCCCTTGATTTGCAGTTGCTTGAGTTAAACATGAGCATTTCCTTGCTGCTGTCTCGTTTGTAAGGCATCAGGAAGCAGTTGTTCGAGATGAACTTAATCTTGAATGTAGAGCTGGTAGCATTTGTCTTATGAGGGATCCAAGTGATGCTGTAACCAAAGGACCAGCAGCCATCCTGGCACCACTGGTGAAGTGGCATTTAGCAATTCCTGTGGCAGGTGCTTCATGCAGAGACCTTCCGAAGTGGCTGTGTTTCTAGGCTGTAGTCTACCTTACAGCCCAAGTAAGTGTGGAAAGCAGCACTAAAGGATTCCCAGTTACGCAAGGGAGCCATCTATGAACTTCCCAAGAAGATTATACTAATCCAGTGACTGATGATTTAACAGGACAAGCAATGTGAGAATCTTTTTGGCAAAACATCTCCATCACAGCTGGCGTGATAGTCTCTTGAAAACAGACCAGAAAAAATTCCTGAGCAGTGTCCTGTTAATCTCAACTTCCCATCCACCCAGGACTCCATAGCTTTAATTTAACTGGTGAAAGCATAGCTACTTCTCCTAATGAGTACTGTACAAAATCTTAAATTAGTTGGGTAGCTGCAGAACCCCGGGACGTTTGGAACAGCGCGTACGGGGAGCAGTGGTGCCTTCCGGCTCTTTACAGAAAGCTGCGTGCATTTTGCTCAGCCAAGCAAACTGGAAGTTCCTGTGGTGAGCAGCCTTCTTACCATGGAAAACAATGAAAAGATGCCTGCTGCCAGCAGTAGCATTTTGATGCCAGTTTTAATTCAAAAATGCACTTTGTTAATGCAACTTACAGTTAAAACTGTAATTCATAGCTTCTTGTTGCAGGAACTCGCAGTTCACTGACCAGACTGGCTGTCCTTCTTTTGCTGTCTGTCCTGTCTGCAGCCTGCTGGTGCTCCAGAGCCATTTGGGTGTTAACTGCTCTTTTATCACCCAGCTGTCATTGCCATAGTGTCCTTTTGGAAAAGTATGAGGGAGATGGTGCTAAAATTAATTCCAAGATACTTAACTGTTGCTCTGACAAGCTGGAAAAGGGAAAGAGCTTTTATTTGGAAATTCCAGTATCCCCTGTTTTCCTTGAAAATGAAGCTTGAAATTTTATTATGCCTATTTATGTGGATAGAGATACCTCAACCTGTTGTGAATTCCTGTGTGGTCCACAGCTTCTCACCCAGTTACCATTGTTTCCTTGCTATCTAGAGTTTAACAGCTCTCTCCTGGACAGCGTTGGCTCTGATGAAGACTCTGGGAATGAGGATGTTCTTGACATGGAGTATTCAGAAGCTGAAGCAGAAGAGCTGAAAAGAAATGCTGAGGTGTGATCCACGATTTCAAAAGCCAAATGAGAAATATAGCTATTCTTTATAGTATTTGAGGTAGTTTTACAGAGCAGGTGTAGAGGCTAGTAAGTGAAAAAAGTATATTATTCTGAATATATATATATTCAGAAGTGAAAACAGAAAACTTCCTATCCATAAATCTTATTGTGTTATTTTTATTACAAAAAAACCCCAACCCAAACCAAAGCAAACAAAACCCAAAACAAAACAAAAACCAAACAGCTGCAGAGACCTTCTGAGTTTCTCTAAGAAACTCTCTTTAAGAGTATTGTCAGTGAATTCTATGAGTAACATTTCCTGGTCAAGAGAGGATTAAAAAATAAATTGTCAAAAGCCATTGAATAGATAGAGCATGTTTCCTGCATGTGAAGAGGGTGTTGTCCACTGACATTACAGGTGCAGGACAGGAGAATTTGGGCTACATATCCTGTATTAGCTGTTGAATCTGTGTACCATTATCAATGGTATGTCTTTGATATTTCAGAAGTAAGCATGGTGTTCCTTTTTGGCTTTTCTGTTTATTTGCTGGATTAATTCTGACATCAGTGGAAGTTGCTCAGGAAATGGTTGTTTAGAGAACTTTGCAGTGTAGAGCTCGTGTCAGCATCTGTTCTGAGGTCAGAGAGGCTCCTTTGCATGTTCACTGGCTTGCTGATAGATTAAATACACATTTCCCACTTCTGGAAGGACTCCTTGTTCGGTGTGAACCAGAGTGTCTGTTTCTGTAATCCTTCACTGGGTTGCAGCTTTGAATACAGTAGCCACAGTTGATATCACAGGTATAAATCATCTTGTCCATAAGCTATGTGGGGAAAAAAAATAATGTCTGAAAGCTTTAATTGTACTTTTCCCCCCCCCAGACAGGAGAGCTTCCTCACTCCTATCGTCTCATCAGCATCGTCAGCCATATTGGAAGCACATCATCTTCAGGTAAAAGATGCCACATTTTAGTCTTCATCTCTTACCTAGCTTGAAAAATCTGTAATACAGAATTACCATAGCAGAATTACTTATAGGGAAGAATTCAGGCAGCAAAGCAAGTCTTGTGTCAGGACTTGCTGATGGGGGAGCAGGTTGGGGATGTCATGGTGCCTAACCACAGCATGTAGGAAGCGTACAGCTTACGGGCTCTGGAGAATTGCTTGTCCTTGTTACCAGCTGATGGAGGGACCAGGATCTTAAGGGCCTTTTAGCATTTAAATCTGACAGGGTGGCTGGACCAGGGTACCTAGCTAACTAGCTCTCTGGTCGAAGTGCAGCATGGAAAGGTGTGCAGAGAAGTTGTGGCTGCCCTGTTCCCAGAAGTGTTCAAAGCCAGATTGGGTGGGGCTCTGGGCAACCTGGAGTAGTGGAAGTGTCTCATGGCAGGCAGTTTGGAACAGGATGATCTCTGAGGTCCCTTCCAACCCAAACCAACCTGTGATTCTCTGTTGTTAAGGTCATTATATCAGTGATGTCTATGATATCAAGAAGCAGTCCTGGTTCACCTACAATGACCTGGAAGTGTCTAGAACTCTAGAGACCACCGTTCAGTGTGACAGAGACCGAAGTGGATACATCTTCTTCTACATGCACAAGTAGGTGTCTTGGGGAATTTTGGTGCTAGAAATTACCTGCTGATTGTGAGGAAATCAGCTTCTCTTCTTCCTCTGGTCCTCTGCTGGGATGAAAAATATCTCCAGAATGACAAAATTGAAGTGCTCTGAGTTCAGAGGTGGGGGATTGTATGTCAATAATACATAATGTTTTAACAAATACATTAAATTGTATTTTAAGAATGGGATTCAGTGTCTCAGTGCATGTGTTGCACCAGGAGTCATAATGGAGCTTGAGTTTTTTCCTTAAGTGCTGTGATATTTGTAAATGCCCTTACCCCTGCTCCTAACAGTTGTGTTGTTGGTGTTGTTGCAGCCATGGTCATCTCAGGACACAGACAAAATGAGGTTTGTAGGTGGAAATTATGTATTTTCAGGCACACAGAACTGAAGAAGGTTTGTCCCCCCTCTTCTGTCTTTACAGGTGCTTGGAGATGTCAGATAAGACATCTCTCTTTGCCAGGACCTGTGACGCTTAAGTTTGTGGAGTAAATCCAGTTGCTGATTCCCTCAGGGCTGTCTTACATAGTGGTTTGTTGTTGTACAAAAGTTTCACTGTCGGTCTTTCCTTCTGTTCTAGGGATATCTTCGATGAGTTACTAGAAACGGAAAAGAATGCACAGCCACTTAGCATGGAAGTAGGAAGATCGGTTCGTCAGCCTCTGTGAAGAGTAAAACACCTTGTTCCTCTTGAGGGGCAAGGAAGATTCTGAACTTGTGCCAGACATGCAGGAGTAACAAACAGCTCAGGGCCAAAACATGAGACAAAAGGTAGAAATATGGGACGCTCGGTTTGTTGAACCATCTGTGCAAGTCCTGGGCCTGAACTACGTGTTAAAACCTTGACATCCAGAGAGATCCTCCTGTGGTGAAATTTTTAATGTTTCTCAAATAATTTTGTCAGCATGGAGCCTTAAAGAGTTGTAACAAGCCACAAGACTACAGCTGCTCATAAACTGGTTTAAAAAATAGTGCAAAAAGAGACTCGACTTTAAAAGCCCATTCACCCAGAAGACGTGAGTGGCGAAGATTTACATATCACTTGGCGCTTTTTTTCTTTTCTCCAAGAGCAATTTAAGCAATAGACTGTAACCTGGCGTGTGTTGTGTTAGTAATATTCACTGGAAAGCCAGATCACTGAGCAGGCTCTTGCCAGTCATCTGGCTAACAGGCATTTTGGAATCACTCAAGCTGATGCGTTGTGACATTCATGGGTTTGTGAGCGCTCCGCTATTTACGTGCGGTTCCAGGAAACAAACTGTCGGTGCTGTGGAATGTATTGATACCTGGTGGCAGCTCTGTTATTTTTTTTTTACACCATTCACTGTCATCCTCATTTAGACGTGAGATTATATATGTGATTTCTTTTGTTTTACAAGTTCTATTATTTGACTGCATTTTCTCCACGAGGTTGTTGCATCAGTGCCGTTTGGAGAGGCAAGGTCTCTCGTTGGGTGTGCCGTGTTTCACACTGGAGTTGTGTTGCTTAGGGCTGCTCCGATGTGACTCTGGGATAGCTGAGTACCTGGAGCAAACAGAGCAGTGGCAGGAGGTGAGCACAGCCTCTTTGCATATTCTGGGAGGGAGAGAGCGTTCTGGCATTACCCTTCCTGTGCAGCACCTGGCACTTGAACTGCTCTGTGACTGAACCGTGGTCTTGCCGTGCTCTTGTGTCGCCCCAGGGTAAGAGGCTTTGTACTGCAGCCATGCCTCCGTTCTCCTCTCTGAGGAGCATGGAGTGCTCAAACTGTGAAACTAAACCAGGTGGAAAGCTTTCGGAGTGCCCTTGTTCAGCGTTAACAGAACATGGTTAGGAAGAAGTGATGCTTTCTGCTGGGTTTAGAAGCATGATGCTCCTTTTATAGCTTGTTTCAGCAGTGGGGGGAGAAGCCTATTAAGTTCATTTTTTTTCAGCACCTTTGCACTAATTTAGCAGGGGCAGATGTTTCCTTTCACTGACATTTACTCATTTCAGAGAAGTTGTTGCTGTAAGCAGAGTAGTTGCTCTTGTTTTGGCCTCTAGTTCTGATTTTTGCAGCCTGAGTTTTAGAGGTGAAAGACTTCCTTAAGAAAAAAAAGAAGAAAATCACCTTTTTTGCCATTGAGATAGTTTCTGAGTTTTTTAAACTATCATTAGGAGTTTCTCAGGAATAAATAGGCTGCAGCAAAGCAGACAAAACCGTCAATTTAAGAGACAGCAGGCACCTTTCACAGGCACTTCCACACTAGAGCTTCTCCTGGCAGGCTGGCAGGGCATGCCACTGCCTCAGGGGCCTCTTCCCACACGTGTGCGCAGCAGCAAGTGCCAGCGAGTGCCAGCGTCGGTGTCTTCCCCACCCCGAGCACTTGGGGGACCCTGGTGTGGTGAAGACTGACCTCCCTCCCAGTCCCCTGCTGTGGGACAAGCACAGGGGCCCTGCTCACGGTGGCATCTTCCTGGTGTCTGAGCCAGGAGCGAAGGTTTGGTTGTAGACATGCCAGGGCATTGATCTGGTGAGATGCAGCCCGAGGGGTGTGTGTGTTAATTTATTACAAAGCATTATACTTTTCTATTGTCAGTACTAATTTTGGTCGAATTCTGGGCGATGGGAAGAGGTGGTGACGTGGGAGTTGTCCTTTGAACTGATCGCCCTGCGAATGTGATGGACTGCTCCGTCCAGAGGGCAAACCTGTTTTCCCCAAGCACATCCTATGCTTGTGCTGTAAATAACTGGTTTTCCTGTAGTATCAGAAGTCAGCTCTGCTTTTTTGGGTGGCAAGGTTGTTTTTACAAGGCGCTGCACTCCAGTTAATTTATAATAAAAGCAAACATTGCCTGATTTTTCAGTGCAGTAACTTTTGTTTAAAACCAGTTTTGTTTGGATCAAGGTGCAAAAGCTGATGCTTGAAACTAGTGTTCCTTGTTTTATGAAAAGTTCTTGCTTGTTATTCTAGTCCTTAAGAATTTGCAGACATATACTATAATTTAAGCTTTTTTGTTTGGCATACAGCAGCTCAGTTGCACCTTCACCCGGGCAGGAGTGTCCACAGAGCCCCTTCCTTGCAGAAGCCAGCTTTTTCCCTGCCCAAGAGCAGTGGGGGAGGATGATAGTTGTGTAATCCTCAAAAGATGTGCTGCCCACCAGTTGTGTCATTCCCACTGCTCACGCTGTTGCAGCAGAAAGTTCAGTATGGTTGGCCCTTCCATGTGGGATACCTGTCCTTGGGTATAGGTAGGTGAAGCTTAGTTGTGGGCCCTGAACATGTACTAGCTCTTCCTCAGTTAAACATTTACCCACTTCTGAATCAACCTAGTTTAGTACAAGTGTGATTCAGCACAGAAACTCAAGGAACTCCCATCCCTCTGTTCCTCTCGTCCCTTCGTTGTCTGACTGCGATAATTTGCTCTTGATTTACACCCCTAACCTGAGAGGGGCAGAGCTTTCGTGTCGATGAACTGGAGCTTGTGTGCGGGTCCCTGGGGAGCCCTGGCCAGCAGGGCTGCACAAAGAGCCTTTGCAAAGCAAGGACTGGTTTCCCAACCAGAGCAGCAGAGTGGGACTGACAGGAGAGAGCGGAGCTCTGCAACACCTGTGGCCTCAGCCTCCTCCTGTGGCCTCGGCCTCCTCTTCCCCCCTGCTCAGTGCAGCACAGATAAGATTGCCCATGCATCTTCCTTCCCGTCCTGCATCCGAGAAAGGGCTGATCGCCAGCTCAGCGCTTCCTGCTGCGGCTCACCCTGGCACGAGGCACGTGGGGAACATCGTGCTCCGGGGAGGGGGCTGGGAATAACTCATCTGCTTTGTTTTTAATGGAGCTAATTATCCCTGTAATTGCCCGCCAAAGAGAGAAAAAGGGGTGCAGGACCCCTGGCAGCTCTGTCCCTGTGGTTTGCTGCCAGACTCCAGCCTTGCCTGCCGCTGGCTTCTGCCTGCACCCCGACTTTCTGGTTCTTTACACTGTTGATGTGGAGCAGTGTTTTTCTCTGTGTTTTAGCAGACCTGTTCCTCTCTATTCTTTACAGTTTTTGCTCTTGGGTTCCCCCTGCCCATTTTTAAATGATGTGTAGATAGATTTTTGTGAAATTAAAACCTCTTTATTAACCCTCTACTGATTTGGAATCTTATTTCTGCTGGCTCTCGATGGGCACTGCACCTCCACCTCCCTTTTTGCATTGGGACTTTGCTCGGCTGCCTGGGACGATCCTGTGTGTGTTCAGTGCCCCTCAGCACAAGTCCATCCTGGCTCCCCTGACAGAGATATGTCCCCATGGGGGACACCCCAGTGCCTCTGAGCATCCCTGTAGAGCCCAGGTAGAAGGAAGATGCCCTCCTCCCCTGCCGGTTCAAGGACAAGTGCTCCCTGGTGCGTGTCCCCGCAGGCACGCTGTCCCCTCATTTACCTTTGGTACCACACGTGTTTACTGCAGTTCAGGCGATAAGGGAGGGAGTGGCTCCAGCTGTATACTAGACCTTTAGCCCGGAGCTGCGGGTGGGATGGGAGAGTCCTGGCTCCCCGAGCATGCCCAGCCTGTGCATTGCCTCTGAGCACAGCAAGGACAACGGAAGGCCTCAGGGAAAAGGAGTTGAGGGTCCTTCCCTGTGCTGCTGGTGCCCAGTCAAGATCTGTGTCTTCCTCTGTGCTAGCTCTTTACCAAATAACCCCCACATTTGGGGCTGGGCCCTGGGGTTGGAGGGGAGAGACCACAGCCCTGTTGTCCAAATTAATTTTATTTACTAAAGAAGAGTCCTAGAAGAGTCCTTTGTCCTTCTTGAGCTTCTGTTGTTTCCACAAAGGCAGGTTGCTGAAGGCAGAGCGGTTCATGCCAAAAACAGCCTGGAAGTCCTGATCAGAGAGGTGGTCCTGGGGCCAGAGAAAGGAGGCTGAGCTGAAGAACTGGGGAGACTTTCCCTGTCTCCCCCTCCAGCAGCTCCTTGGCCTCATCTTACCTCCTTCCTGCTGGGATCCACACCCCGGGGCAGGTCCTCAGCTGAGGTGTTCACCAGCACGTCCAAGGGGAAGGTCTCCAGTTTGGTGGGGACAAGGGTGGTGGAGGCAGTGAAGACCTCTTGCCTGGATGTGAGCATCTGAATGGGGGGTGCAGAGTCACGTCAGGGCCTGGCCCAGGGATGGAGGCACCAGGCTGGTGATCTGTGCTTGCAGCTCCTCCTGGCACCTGCCCAGGGGATGGAGGGGCTTTCTGTGCCCCCACCCAGCCCAGCTGCCCTTCTCCTTGTGCCACTTACTGAGGTGAGCTCCCCAAGGCTGCTGTCATCACCCAGCTCAGCTCTCAGCGTCTCGTAGGATTTCTTGTCCTGGGAAGGAGATAAAAGTGCTCAGCCCCTTGGCACAGGCACGGGTCAGGCAAGCTGCTACTGCCCACACCCTGGAGATGTTCCTGCGGCCAGGCCCACATCTGGTCCCATCTGCAAAGGGACTCGCTGGTCTTTCAAGCCCCCTCCATGACTCACGTCCCAGTTGAGAGGGTCCCAGGCCAGGAACCAGCCGGTGAAGGTGGGGGGCTCATAACCCTGCTTCACCACAATGATGGGGGTGTCAAGGTCACGCCCACTGGGGTGGCTCCGCAGGTACTCCTGTGCCATCACTGCTGCTGCCTCCTTCTCTGACTCATTGGCGCCTTTCCCAATCCAGAGGAAAACCTGCAATAAGGTTACCGTGTCCACCACTGGGGTGAGATGGAGCCCTCTAGGGCCATGGTTGGAGGCACATGGGCTCTGTCCCTGGGGAAGGACACTGGAAGTCCATCCTCAGCATTCCCTGGAGCAAGAAGGCTGGAAAAAAACATCATGGGGCCACGTATAGGCAGGTTTCCAGACACCCACCCCACCAACTGTGGCTGATGCAGGTCTTCCAACCCTGGGAACATCAGCTTGTGGGATCAAAGGTCTGTCCTCCACTGCATGATCCCCCACCTCACCTGGTCCCAGGTATCCAGTAGGTAAACATCATTCTCCTCCAGGTCATCCTGGGTGAAGTCTATGATCTCTGTGGCCAAGAAGGTGCCTGTCTTGTTGGAGCACTCAAAGAGTCGGGGGGACACAGAGGGGTTCTCCTCCTGCAGCCTGAGAGGGGTCAATGATGGGAATGAGGCTCACCCGGCTTGGGAACTGGTGGCCCATCTTACCCCTGGGTGTGGATAGGGACAAGACTGGTACCTCTTGCTGCTGGCATACTGGGACTTGCCCCCCAGGGCTAGCCAGAACTCAGGTGGCTCCTGTCCTTCTGCAATCACTGGCTTCTCCATCTTGGAGATTATGTCGGCCACAGTCTTGGCCATCTCACGTTCGTCCCCGCTGCAGCCCTGCCAAGCAAGCACAGCTGCTCCATCACTGGCCCAGGCCGAAGAGGAGGAAGAGGAGGTGGGGGCACTTCTCTTGGGGGCACCCACGCTAGTGCCCAGCAGTACCCACCTTCCCATACCAGAGGTAGCAGCAGCTGGGGGTTTTGAGCACAAAGACGTCATTGGAGTTGAGGGAGGAGGCGCGGACGGGCACCTCGAAGGCCTTGGTGTTGTACTCGTTGGTGCCGTGCACTTGGAAGAGGCGGGTGGAGGGCGTGGGCTCTGTGCTGCCTGTCCGTGACGTGCCACCCTGGGGGACAAGGACAGGAGGTCACCACCGATGCCACGGGCTCACTCGCCTGCCCATGTCCTAGCAGCCCCGTGCTCACCGCATACACCACCATCTTGCCCTTGAAGATGGCCATCATATGGGCCGGCTCCTTGCCCATGGTGACGCGGATCTGCACGGGCTCGTTGTTGTACTTCTGGTCCAGGGCAACGGCGTGGTAGGCAGAGGCAGCCAGCTCATCCGTGCTGGCGTGGCGGCCCTGGGCAGGGCACAGGGGGCTCAGCACCCATCACAGCCCCCCTTTCCCTCTTGGGAAGAAGCAACTCTCCTGCTGCTCCCAAGGGGCAGAGCACCCCCAGTCCAGGGAGGTACACCCCTGTCCCCCACCCATGGGGCAGTCTCACCTGCCAGAGGTAGATGATGCGGTTCACCTTGGGCCCCACAAAATAGGTGTAGAGCACCAGGTAGCAGTCCCCGCCATAGAAATGGCCCAGCCACTTCTTCTCTACAGGCACCAGCTCATTGTTCTCCACACGCCAGACCTGGTGGGACAGGGATATACTGCTGTCAGGGCTGGTGCATCCTCCTGCCCTGCAGACCCTGGACCCCACAGCATCCCCTGGTATAGCAAAGGGGGTGCCTGGGAGGCTCCCACATTCTTCCATGGCAACCCTACCTCCACTTCTCCGGATCCATCATCCACCATCTTCTGCTGGGCAGCCATCTGGGGCTTGGCGTGCAGCGTGGTGGCATCAAACTTCACCTGCTCCACCTTGGCTGGGGGGAAGGGCAGAGGGGTGAGCCAAATCCCTCTGGCCATGGGGGCTCCCCGCAGCCTGCCCATACCAATCCAAGAAGTCCTGCCACACTGGAGGGAGACACTCACCCACTTTGCCCACAGTGTGGGTCTTGCCCAACCCACTGCTCTGGTTGGGGAGAGTCCATTTTTGGAAGAGCTGCCTGAAGATGGCTGACTCGGACCCATCATTCTCCGTTTCCACGCTGGTGCTGTCTGGGTAGTTCTTGGCTTTGATGAAGCCCTGGTGAGATCCAAACACAGAGTGTGGGCATGGAGTGCCTGGCACCCCAGGGAGCAGCCAGGCTATCCCATAACAAACCCCTAACCCAGCACCCACCAGCGCCCTGCTCATCGCCTCCTGCTTCTCCTCCTTGTTGGCATTCTTGCCCTTCCAGACGAAGATCCTGGTACCTCCTTGATCAAGGATGTAGCAGTCCTTGGAGAAGGGGCAACAATAGAAATTAGGACTTTAGGCAAAGTCCACCAAATTCGGCTTTTGAAGGACTAAAGCTGCCAAGGAAATTGGGCCCCCCCAAGCATCCCATGGGTGACAGACCTCATGCAGGAGCATGTCTTGAGATAGGGGTCGAATTGCCACCTCCTGTATGACCAAGTTCCCGCTGGCGTTGGAGACGCTGACAGGAGAAAAAGAGAGGAAAAAAAGGTTGGAAAATGGGTTGGAAAACCCCATCCCCATTACAGGGTGGTGGGGTTTAGTGGGGGTTTCCCCTCCCCCTCCCCTTCCCCAGCCAGATCATGGCACAGGTGGTGCCCAGGGACTCTCTTGCTGTGCCGTGGTGGCAACCTGGTTTGTAGCTTGCCCTGCCAGGCAGCTCACTCATGGCCACAAGGAGGGACAGATGGGTGTCAGATGTTATGGGGCCACCGAGGGGCATTGCCACAGCGTCTAAGGGTGATGCTTGCACAAGCATCTCTATCGGATACCAGTCCTCTTGGCACCTGGGATTGCTCTTGCTCCAATGGCACCCAAAGGACCTATCCCCACCTCTGCTGTGGCCTTGACCCTTCTTGGTGTCCATCCATGGGGCTGGCAGCTGTGTGACACAGCAGAGATGGCTGCTGGCTCCCTCTGGCACCATGGAACATGCCCCCGTGGGTAACCCACCCCCAACTCACTGGTAGAGCTTGAGGGAGGACTTGAGAATCTGGTCCACTTTTTCATCAGGAATGGCCGGCCGGATGTCCCTCTTCTCACCGAGCACATGCATAAGGACCTTCATGAGTCCTGGCGAAGCATCCTCATCCTCACCGTCCACTACACCCACCTTGGCACGGCCCCCACGTTCCCGGTCCCGGATATCCTTGGCCAGGGTCATTGCCTGCAGCCAGGGGAGAAGGGGTAAGCCCAGATCAAGGAGGGGGTGGCTGGAGAGCCCCCTTCCTTCAGGAGGGGACTTTGGGACCCCCTGGCCATACCCTCAGCCTCTCATTTCGGTTGCTCTCAGGGCCATTCCACTGGATGATGAGCTGGCCCAGGTCCAGCAGGAACACGTCCCCTCTGTTGAAGCTTTTCCAGCTCATCTCCACCTGTGGCAGGACAGGATTGGGAGGGGTGGGTGTCAAGCAGCAGAATGCCTGGGTCCCCATGCACCCCTCCTTCACTGCAGCCCCCTTCACTTGGGAATATAGGCCTCCAGCCTACATTCCTCCTCCCTACCCTGAGAGGCACTTTTTGGGGAGCGGTTGTTCCTAAGGCAAGGCAGCATCATCCCACACCCACTCTGTGCCCTGCTTGAAGGCAGCTGTGTCTGGGGGAGCTCTGGCCTGATCCTGACCCAGACTCCACACATCCCACGACTCACCTCTCCTGCCACCACGTTCTTCTTGCCCTTCACATGCAGTAGTCGCTGGACGTTGTAGGTGTTTGTCTCCACATGCTTCATGCCTGAGGCCACCCCACCCTTCTTATAGCTGGGAGGGGACAGACATGGTGTCACCCCTGGGTCCCCCTCCTCACACCACTGCGGTCTCCCTCCCGCCTCTGTGCACAGGGAGGTGTTTGGGGACCCCCATCCACACACGTGGTAATGGATAGATGGACCCCAGCTCCAGATCCTCCTCCTTCCTCCCCCACCTCCCTGGGACAGAGCTGTCCCCATCCCCACTGGGGATGTCTCCACAGGACCCCTCCCCACTGTCACCCACCATGGGAGCAGGTCCCCACGGGCGACCAACGTACATGAGTCCTTGCTTGAAGTAGGAGCGGAAGGTCTCGCTCTCATGTCCCTGGACCTCGCGGTGCTGCACGGCCACTGAGCCCAGGTGATCATCCATCTGGATGGTGTAGATGGCGGCTGCCCCCTGCTCATCCTGGCTTGACTCCTTGCCCAGCCAGTAGTGGATGTCATAGCTGAAGTTGCTCCCAGACTTGCGCGTCTGCAGGACACCGGTCCCCGCTAGAAGAGCCCCTGTGTCCCCAGGCCACGCTGGCCACAGACACCCCTCCCTGCCCCCAGCCCCCTCAGGGCAGAGCCCGTTCCCAGTTCCCTGTGTGACCCCTGACTACCCTACCGACAGCAGGACGTAGCAATCCCCCTCGTAGAAGTTGCCATAGCTTTTGGTGGGCACTGGCACCATCTCCATGTTCTGCAGAAGGAAGGGAGACATCAGCCCTCGTGGGGAACCCCCCAGCCCAGCGCCATGCACCCCACTGCCCCCAGCACCAGGACCTGCTGGGTTTAACCCTGGATGCTGCACTGAGACCCCCAAACCCAGGTACTGAGGACACAAAGGGAGTATCTTCCCTCACAGAGACCCCCCCCCCAAGCAGCCCAATGATGTGCCCCTGTCCCCACCTCTATTCGCCATATCTGGATGCCCGGCGTGGTCTTGTTCAGTGTCCTGGTGACTTTGGCGCTGAGCTCCACCATGGTGACAGGTACCACGGGCAAGGGGACCTGCCAGCATCGGCAACACCCTCGTTAACAGCAGGAAGTGTCATTAAGAGCTGGGACACAGCCAGCCTGCTGTGCCATCTGCTCCCCTGCTTGCTCTGCAGGGAGCCCAGCTGTAAACCCCTCCTGTACGGAGCTGCAGGGTTGAGGGGACCCCCAGCACCGCAGTGTCAGGTCTGTGGGCACACAGGTGGGGCTGCCATCCCCTCAGCTCGGCTGGCACTGCAGCTAATGGGTCCGTACCAGGGTCCAGGGTGGGCAGGCGTGGGGTCCCGTAAGTGCCCCAGTGCCCTGCCCTGTCTCCAAGCAGGGGACAGGGCTGCACAGGGCACCCACGGCGTGGCAGCCGCAGCTGGGTGACACCACCGCACTGTGGCCTGCTCCTCCCCAGGACCAGCAGGAACTGGCCCTGCTCAGCCTTGTCCTGGCACAGCTTGGCATGAAGTGGAACAGCATGGCATGCTTACATGCACAAAGATTCACACAGATACACACACACTGCCTGCTTCAGACCCCCCCAGCCGATCCATGCCCCCCAGGGAGGACACATCCTGGCCCCATGGGGGTGCTGAGAGTGCCAGTGCTGCCGAGGTTGTCCACAGCCATCTCTGCCAGGCTGATAGTGCTCCCTGCAAGCAGACAGAGGGGCCAGGGAGCTGGTGCCAGGCAAAGCCACCCTACGTGCCCCGGCTGGAGGCTGGCAGGGAGTGCTGGCATTACCTCGAGGGGAGGTCTCTGCTTCCCCAGCCCTGCAAAACCCCACCTGGCCCCACTGTGCTGTCCCAAAAGCACCCACATCCCATCCCTCAGACCCAGGGGGTAGCATCCCCCACAGTACAGCCCCAAGATGGGGCTCAGGTGGGTCCCCAAGCCCCATCCCCAGGCTACCCTGATGCCAGGAGTGATGGTGGCCATGGGATGAGCTGTCCACCCCATGCCCACCCTCTGCCACGTCACCCTACCCCAGCCCCTCACCTTCCCTGCAGAGCTGGGCGCACAGGTGAGCGTACCTAGGTGGAGTGCTCAGGTGCCAGCACCCAGGAGACCTTTGTTCCCTCACGTCCCAGCCTATGCTCCCATATAAGGGCAGGGACAGCCCAGAGTCAAGGTCCCCACAGCCCTCCAAGACTTTGTGGCACCTAAGAGCCCCGTTACTCATGGGGTGTTTTCCCCCCCCCGGGTGTTATTGCACCCTGCCCACAGGCTGGCTGTGCCCAGGGTGGTTCCTCTGCCCTCCCCAGGCCTGTTCCCTTCTTGGCCCTTGGCACTGAGCCCATGCTGAATTTTGTCTTTTGCACCTCACCAAGTTCCATAAAGTGATAGCAATGGGCTGGACCAGGACACGTGGGCATCAGCCACAAACAGGGGTGTCCTGATGCCATGAGGATGGGCTTTGCCACTGTTCTTCACTCCCCAGACCCTAAAATCCCCCAAACCTCCCAGACATGGAGCACTAAGACCACGGAAATGGGGTTTTTTTGGTGCCTCCTCCCCCCTGCAAAGGTTCCATAAAGTGACAGCAATGCAGCACCATCTTCCTGGGGCATCCCCTTCCCACCCCCTGACTGGCACATCACCACCCTGCCCATGGGACTGTGCCCAGGCTGTTTCACACCCCAGCTGGATGCCAGATCCCTGGTCACTCCTGGCTTTGCCTTCCTGCCTTGGGGGTCTCCACAGCCCCAAGATCTTCTTGGGCATGGAAAGGGGGTACAGGGATAGGACATGGGGCTTGGGGGGACAGGACAGGACATAAAGTGGTGGCACAGCTATGTCCTATGCCCCCAGGCCCCAGTCCCAGGGGTTGGTATCTGATGATGTCCTTGATGTTGGTAGAGAGAAGGGACTGAAGTGGCTCCCAGGCCCGAAGGTGGTTTTGGGGAACGACCATGGCGTTCATAAAGCTGGGAGGGGCAGGTGTCAGCAGCGGGCAGGTTCCCGGGCTTCCTGTCCCGTTCTTATCTCTTCCCCAGCCCTGCGGGATTGCCGCAGCTTTATCTTGGCTGCCCTGCTGAGCCAGCAGTCCTGGCCACAAACGCTGTGGGCATCCCGCAACCCCGGCCTGGGCTGCAGCGAGCCCCAAATCCTGCCTGACGGGCCCCCCCTGCGAGGATCCCCCAAGGGATGACAACGGGCTGAACCAGAACGGGGGGGCGTGTCAGCCACAAACAAGGGGGTGTCCTGATGCCATAGGGATGGGTTCTGCTCTGCCCTCCACTCCCTTGTTCCGCAAACCTTCCTACCCGTGCCACCCAGCTCCTACCTCCTGCACCCCACACGAGTGCCCCCGTGGGACCCTTACCTGGGTGCAGAACCCCCGCTGGGGCTGAGTTTTGGGTGCGGTGGAACACGCGGGTGGCCGCTGTCGCCCTCTGCTCAGTGGCCGCGTCCCAGGGCTGAGTCCGGCAGTGTGGCACAGGGGTAGGGGACCCCACGCCGGCCCCAGCGGGCTCACCCCCTCCCCGGGCCCCCCAGCCGGGCCACTAATGAACTCAGTAATTAGTGCAGCCATCAGGGAGGACAGAGACTTCGTTAATGAGGGGAGGCACAGGGCCAATGAGGGCACGGGGGAGGGGGGCAGCTGAGACATCCCCCCCAGGAACCCAGTGCCTGCACTGTTGGCAGCAGTCTGCCTAGGGTGGAGGGGGTCACAAGTGCCCCCCAAGTGCCCCCCAATCTATATGGGGAAGGCCTGACACTTTCTTTGGGGCAAACTCATTTGAAGTCTCAAAGCTGGGAGGGGGGCACAGCCTACACGGTAAATTTACCCCCTCCTTGTTAAGGGGCAGGATACCCATCCCCGTGGCACCGGGGACCTTTTCCCAGGAGGAGGGGGAAGGAGTTAGGAAGGAAGTGCCAGGGCAGCCCAGGGTGGCTGTCCTCGAGCCTGAGGGTGTCCCCTTGGCACCAGGCAAGGGGTGACACCTCAACCTTGCAACCCAAGGGTGCTCCCCTGGCACGGACCTGCAGCATCCCCCACTCCCAGGGGACTCAGGCAATCCCGGGGGCTCCGTGTCCCCCGTGCTGTGCACAGCCACTGGCAACACA
Source organism: Edolisoma coerulescens (assembly GCA_013397115.1). Taxonomy (NCBI): domain Eukaryota; kingdom Metazoa; phylum Chordata; class Aves; order Passeriformes; family Campephagidae; genus Edolisoma; species Edolisoma coerulescens. The sequence goes on along the minus strand of VWZW01000014.1, from coordinate 71,139 downwards.
CACGTGATATGTACCCGTGCCCACGCATGCACACACTCGGGACTACTCTTTCCAAGATGGTTTGACAGCTTTAATCACATGAAGGCACTTGGATCTGGTACCCCAGCCCTCCCCAGCCCCACGATGCAGCCTCTGCACCCCCCAGAGCTCCCGAGGGTGCCCAGGGCGGGGGCCGTACTCCTCGGGTGCCGCAGCACCCACAGGCACTCGCTGGGCAGCGGCTGCGCTGGCGCCCTTTGACTTGTCTAATATAAAGTGCTGAGTTCAGCCCTCCCGGCGGGGCAGGACGAGGCCCGGGGCTGGCAGGGATCCAGGGGGCTGTGCTGCACCACCCCCCATCCCACCTCCCACCACAGGGCAGCGGGTGTGGGCAGGGCTGGGGGGATCCCTGCTTATCCCCAGCATCGGGAGCAGGGCAGTGCCGGCAGGAGCCGGCTGAACAGCACCGGAAAGCTAAAACCCCTCAC
>VWZW01000014.1:52529-62965 GCA_013397115.1 Edolisoma coerulescens | reverse complement strand
CGGGGGGGGTCCTTTCCCGGAGTGGGGGGCGCGGGCTGGGGGGGGTGTCCGACCCCCAAAATTCCCCCTCCACCACCCGGCCGGCGCGGGTCGGGAAGTGGGATTTTGGAGTGGGGGGTCCTGGGGAGAGGGGGGAGCCTTGAAACAGCCAGGGAGCGTCTCGCAAGTGCGGACCCCGGCGGGGGGCGAAGCGCGGTGGGACGCCCCCTTGCCCGCCGTGCGGGACCGGGGAGGGGGAGACGGCCGCCCCCGGGGAGGGCCCGAGCGGCTCCGCATCCGCATCCGGCGGCACCGGCAGGCGGGAAACTGGGCATCCGGGGCGGGGAGGGCACGGTGGGGCCCCCCACCGCCTCGCTCCCCCCGGGGGAATGCAAAAAGCTGGCGCTGAGCCCCCCGCGCCCCCACGGCCACGCGTTGGCAACCCCGCCCCCTCCCCCGCCCGGGGCAAAGGGGCCGTCCCCGGGGTACGGGTGGGCCGGGGGGTCCCCGCCCCGCACCGGGGCCACGCAGCAGCAGCGAGGCCGAGGCCAGGTTACAAACACGCCGTTTATCAGCCGCCCCCCTCCCCCCGAATTTCGGAGCCCCCCGTGGGGATGGGGCCGGTCTCGGGGCTGGCCCCGGCGACGGCGGGCGGTGGGGGGTGGTTAGCGGTCCCCGGCGGTAATTAGCGGTCCCCGGCGGTGATTAGCGGTCCCGGGGGCCGGCGGTTCCTGGCAATAATGAGCGGGGGAAGTCTCCGACGTGGTTCATTCACTGAAGCGTCTGTGCCAAAGGACGCGGGCACCTCCCGCTGCTATCGCGCTCCCCTGGCATCGAGCCTGGACCAGCACCCCGGAATTGGCGGGGGTTGGGGGTGGGAAGAAGCACTGGGCTCTAAGATCTTGGGGGGAGGTCTGCCCGTCTGTTAACCCTTTCCTTGCTGGGTGCATCTCTGGCTAGAACATGCCCGGGCTCGGAGTGGCAGCAAATCGGTGTTCGGTGTTCGGAGGCCGCGCTGGGCAGGGATGTGGGGTTAATAAGCAGGGGTGGGATCTGTCACCGTGTCTCTGTCAGGTCGAGGGCGAGACCGAAATTGAACCGGCTGTGGTGGCCCCGGGCCAGGAACCGGGCTCCATGCGCGATGCTGCATGTCCAGATCTGCAGGGGCAAAGAGGACAGGTCGATGGGCACCCACCAGGGACGCTGTCCCACCCCTCTCCCGCGGTGCCAGCCCTACCAGGTAGGCGACGAAAGCCACGTAGGCAGCCAGCAGCAGGCCCAGGGGAATGTGGTACTCCAGGCCGTGCAGCGTTGGCAAAAAATCCACCACGAAGTAAATGTTGATGGCGCAGACCAGCCCCGTGATGAGGGTCATCAGCACCTTCCCTGGGCTGCGGGCAGGGCAGTGGGCATCAGTGCCAGGGCAGGGCCCCCACCCCATGTGCCACTGGGTACAGAGGGCTGGGGAAACTGAGTTTGTAAGTGAACAAGACCCCAACTGGGACATCTCTGCACCCCACAGCTATATTTCACCCCGTGGTGGGGCTCTTGGTGGGGACTTTGGCCACCCTCCAAATCCAGGGCTGGCAGTGCCAGGAGGATGCTGAGGATCCAGGGGTGCCCAAGGAACCAGATGTGTCATTGGGAGGAGGATGACGAGGGTGGTGATGGGGTCTGTCCTGCTCTGGCTGCCCTGGGCAGGTGGGAGTGAACATACCCCTCCAGTGTCCATACACTAATAGCCCCATGGCACAGTTTGGGGGGGCAGGGCCAAAGGGAGGGTGCCTGCAGCCAGAGCTCCCCACTCTGCCCCCTTTGTGCCTCCTGTTCACTCACAGGCTGTTGGTGAAATCCTGCATGAGCGGGTGCAGGCTGGTGAAGGTGAGGACAGGCAGGACAGCAAAGGGCAGCTGAAAAGAGAGGGGGATGAGGTGGTCATGGCTGCCAGGCTGGGGTGTTTGGGGGCAGGTGATGCCCTCCCACCCCCTTACCAGGATGCTCTGCAGGACATTGAGCAGGTCATTCATGCCTGTGAGGTGGCTGACGTCCTTGAAAGCAGCCACGAGGACAGTGGGCAGGATGGCAAAGGAGCGGGTGAAGAGCACCCGGGCGAAGCGGGACCAGCGGAGCTGCAGGAAGCCCTGGAACACGGCAAGACCTGCACCCTCGCTGTGCCCGGGGCACCATGTCGGACCGACCCCCGAGGCCCTGGCTGGGAGGAACTTGGGGGGGCATCTCCCCCTCCTTTGTGCCAGGGCACTCAGCAGGCTCTTGCAGGGCTGCCGGGCCCCACTAGGTGTCAGCTCCGACTCATTAACAGAGGATCTAATTAGAGAAATATTGCGTGGGGCACCCACTGGGTGCGGGGGGTGGGCACTGTCTCCATCCCAGCTCCTGGGGAACAGGGATGCTGGTGCTAGCAAGCTGCCACCCACCAGCTCCCTGCAGGACTGGCGGGCAATTAACTCTTCCAAATACTCCTGGGGGGGCATCTCTCCCCGTAGAACCCCTCCCGTGACCCACCCGTGATTTCCCTGCTCCCAGCCGCTCCCTGCGGGGGCAAGGGCCAGCATCCCTATCTCTCACCTCCATGACGAATTGCCCTGCGTAAGTCCCAGTCATTGTGGAGCTCTGTCCTGCTGCCAGGATCCCGATGCCCCAGATGTACAGTGCCACTGCCCCGAAATAGCAGCCCAGGATGACGCCCTGTGTAGGGACACTCCAGTGGGCACCCTAAAGCATCCCCTACCCAGGCATTCCCATCAGCTCCCAGCTTTCTAGTGGGGTTATAACAGCCCCCAGTCCTGGGGGTCAGTGGGGAGAGTGATATATCCCCCAAATGGATTCCCAGCCCAGTGCCACTCACCCCCTGGTAGATATCCACAGAGACTGTCTTGTTGTTGGTGGGGAAGATGCCAGCGTAGTGACTGATGCTGCTGTTGAGGCACTTGTTGTGCTGCAAGGCATGGCAGGCACAGGTGTGACAGCCACCCAGCAGCTCCCACAGGCACGGGGGGATCCCCACACATCACGTCTCAGGGAACGAGGACACGCACTCCCCAAGGGATGCTGGTCCTGCCCATGTCCACAGCTGGGCGCAGCCATCATCTCCCTGTGGGCATGAGGTGACACTCACCACGTCCTCATTTCGCTGGTGGTAGAAAGCCTCGCCGAAGACGGCCATGACAAAGAGGTTGATGAGGAAGGAGACAAAGAGGGCCAGGCAGGACTCGGTCAGGAAATACGTGTTGGCCTCCCGCACTGCCTCCTTCTTGGACCGGTCGATCACCCGTGTCTGGGCGTGGCCAGTGACACAGGTGTCACAGGGTCAGGTGAGCACCTCTGTCCCACAGCCAGGACCGGCTGGTCCCCATCAAGTGTACCCTGAGGCACCCTGGCAGAACAGTGCCCACGGCAGTGCCCTGATCTCACCTTGACCAAGGAGGAGTGGAGGAAGATGTTATGGGGCATAATGACGGCGCCAATGATGCCCATGGCCTGCAGCAGCTCCTTTCGCCCACAGCCTGGGCAGCTGGGCAGGAAAATGCCCTTCAGCACCTCCACCTGCCCCGGCCTCACCACCACGTACTGGGAAGCATTGAGAAGGGGCACTGTGAGCTGCCACCCCCCTACCACAGGCTGGGGACACCATATGGAGGTCCCTTGCCAGCATTGCAGGAAAAGGCTTGTCCCCAGCTCCCCCCTTCACCTCGTAGCCAAAGGTCAGGACCATGATGGTGATGAGGAGGCCGAAGAAAGCCTCCAGTTTGCGGAGCCCTGGAGAGGTCAAAAGATGGGGTGGAACAGAGCAGGGGACAATGGTGCCACATGGGCACCAGGGCTGCCTCGGTGGCAGTACCCCCAGCCCTCATCCTGGCACTCACCGTACTTATCGAGGAAGAGGAAGAAGAGGGTGTCCACGATGGTGATAAGGACCCCACCCCAGAGAGGGATGCTGCAGGATGGCCAGGGATGGGATTAGATACACGTCTCTCTGTGGAGTAGGGCCATGGGGGAGGCTGGGGGTCCCTGGGGGGAGGCTCACCGGCCAGCCGAGAGCAGGCTGAAAGCGATAGCTGTCCCGATCACCTCCTGCATGTCCGAGCCAATGATGGCGATCTCAATCACGAGCCAGAGCAGCACGCGGGGCACCTGGAGGGGACAGGGCACCATGAGGTGCCTGAGCCCACAATGGCTCGTAGCTCTGGGCAAGCTGGCACAGCATCCTGGGTGCAAATCCCTGTCTCCAGGCTGTAGCAGCCCACCCAGAGCAGCATGGGCACCCCAGAAGACCCCTCTCAGCTTCTTGCACAACACAATCTCAGGATGAAAGATGGATGCTAAATCAGGAGCTGAGGACAGGACCCATCTCTCTAGATATGGGGGGGTTGGTGGAGGCGGAGCAGAGGGATGCATCCAACCCTCCTTTTGGGGACCTGTCATTCAGCCAACATCTCCTTGCTCCTGCCCCCCATCAGGATCTTGAGANTGATCCCTCCCCTCGACCCCCCCGCTCCGCAACTTCCTGCCCAAACACGCCCAGGCTCTCCCCGCGTCCCGGCTTCGCGTTGCTGCCCCGACGCCTGGGCTCACTCCCGCGTGTCAGGGAGTGACACGCTCTCGTGTGTCCCCAGGTCAGACCAGGACACTGAAATAGCTGCTTACCACCTCTCACCCTGGGCCCCTGTACTGCAGGGGTGTAGGCACTAGGTGGGGGGACACAGGGGGTGGGGGGCTTTGGGGAGCCCCTCGGAGAGGCAGGTCTCTCACAGCATCTTCCTGCTCCTCTCCAGCCCTGCAAGTTCCTGCTAGGACCGTCACCAACCCAAGCACAGGGTCCCCCCCCGACTGTGACCCCCGGGGGCCTCCCCGTGGTTGCTCACCTTGGGGTAATAGAAGTAGCAAATCTCGCCCAGGTCCTTCCCGGTCACCACGCCCAGACGGATGGCCAGGCGCTGGCACAGCAGCCCCAGGACGGTGGCCCACAGCAGCACCCACAGCAGCTGGCGGGCAGGAGGGAGGGAGGCAGCAGGGACTGAGTACTGGGCAGGAGCCGGCCGCCCGGGGGTCCCCAGTTCAGCCAGGGTTGCAGGGAAGAGAGGGGGTGCAGGGGCTCGCCCAGCCCGGTCAGAGGGGTGCCCCTCTGGCACCCCAGGGTGCCCTGTCCCTGTGCCGAGGGCCCCCGTGCCCTTCCCGTTCCCGGGCTGGGGAAGCCAGCTGCCACGGGCAGCCGTTGGCGCTGGAGAGGTTACGAAACCCCCGCCGGCTTCCTGAGCCCGGAGCCGGGCTCACCTTGAATCCCGCCAGTGCCCCGCACTGCAGGTCTGACTCCACGTTGCCCGGGTCCAGGTAGGCGATGCTCATAAGGAAGCCGGGACCGGTGAAAGCCCAGAGTTTCCTAAAGCTGAAGCCAGGCTGGGACAAGGCAGCGGGTCAGAGCCAGGAGCTGCCGTTCAAAACCGGTGTCTCCTAACTGCACATCCAGTCCCCGTTAGCCCAGTGCTGCCGGCAGGGAGTGTTTGGCACATGGAGGACATTTTCCTGACAGTTCTGGAGAGGGAGCTGCTGCCCCCAGCCTCTCTCTGTTGGCAGCAGTGCTGGAGGGGCAGTGAGCCTCCTGTCTCACCCGTTGGACAGTGATTTGCAGGGGGTCCCAGGGCTGTCAGGCACCATTAATTGCATTCTGTGGGATTCCACTGCTGACCTCTGCTTTTGCTACTCCTCCTAACTAGGGAACCCTATTCCGTCCCTTTCTCTGTTCCACTGCCCTGAGACCAGACAAGGATGGGGGGGCTGGTGGGGTGCAGGCAGCCTTGGGGAGCCCCACTGGGCTCATCCATGGGTGGCCTAGGAGGTGTGTGAGCAGTGGGGTGATCCTTGTGGCCGGGTAGCACCTTGCCCCATTGTCTCCATTGCTTCTCCATCTGGAAAGCTTTAAGTGTGGAAACACTCAGCCCAGGGCTGGGACTTGCCTGAACTGGGTCTGGCCAGGGCATGACAAAGACACATATTCCCCACTGCAGTGGTCCTTTGCCTCCCCACCTCCAGCTCCCTGCAGCACTGCTCCCCCCACGCCCTCTGCCAACCCTCAGACAGCCTTGCAGCACCTACCCCACTGCCCTTGGGGATGCTGATGAGCTCATCCAGGTAGGTCTGGTCCTGAGTGCCAGGGTGCTGTGGGGGCATGGTGCTCTTGCCAGTGCTGTAACTCTGCTCTTGGCCCCTGTTCAGGGACTTGGTGAGGCCTGAGGGGGACAAGGAAGAGGAGGGGAGGTGGCAGCTTGCCAGGAGGACAAGGACACTGGTGGGCTGGCAGCCCTGGTACGAGCTTCCTCCAGTCCCACCTGACCCTGCCTGATGAGCCCCATGAGGGACAAGCACCAGTTTTCCAGGGGGGCCGTGAGGATGGCTATATGGGATCTATCAACAGCTACCCAAAGGGGTCAGATGCCAGGTGTCCCTAAAACTCCTGGTCTCAGCCCCGTCTTCACCAGTGCAAGAGCCAAGTGCATTTTTGGGCAGCAGGGACAGGAGGGGACTCTGCTCAAGCTCCTCCTTCTGGGTGGGCATAGAGTGAGGACAAGGGGCTGGTACTGATCCTAATCCCCCCTCTCCAGCCCACCTACATCCCAGGAATTGGTTGAATCACATTCCCAGGCTTGGGGGAGCAGAGGATGGGGCAGGTGGGGAATCCAGGACATGCTGAGGAGGAGGGTGCCCACTGAAAGATGGAGCACAGCCAGGGGTCCCAGGGTGGAGGGATGGGGATCTAGGGGAGGAAAGGAGGCACAAGGGGACCCAAGCATTGTGAGGCTCACCTGGTTCCAGGGATGCCATAGGTGGACCCGATCCAGCCAGGGTGCTGAGGCTCCCTGATTTCAGCACTGAGTGCAGTGCCTGCCGCCCAGCTTTTAAAGGACCCCCCCTGCAGTTGCCACCCCCCACCCCGCCTGCAGGAGGAGAGGAGGAGGATAGGAGAAGGAAGTGCTCCTTCCCTACCCCTATGAACACACAGAGTCTCAGTTCCCCCCCTGTGCCAGGAGGCCCCTTCGCTCCCCTTTGCCTCACACACGTGCAAACACGAGGCACCCTCACCGGGGCGTGGGAGCACGTTTGTGTGTCACTCTCCATCACATGCCAAGGGTTCTGCTTGGGTGACAGGGGGGACAGGCGATAGTGTCCCACAGAGCGGGAAGCGAGGGCTGGCCCCACAGGAGAAGGGGAAATGCCATAGAAGTGGGAGTGAGGAGGAAGCAGGCACGTGTTGCATAAGGAGATCAAAATGCACCCTTAGCTGCTGGGGGAAGCAGCCAGCCAGGCAGGCTCACATCACCCTCGGGTGCGGGGACCTTCACACCAATGATGGGGTGCAAGGTTGGTGCAGTGTCAAGCTGTGCCAACAAAAGTGGGGCACCCCATCCCCAGGACCCTCATGGCTGTGGAGGTGGAAGGGGGAGCAGCTCAGGTGCTCCCATGGGTGCCTGGTTAGTACCGGCTGCCCCTCTGGGCCCTTCTGCCAGCCAGGCTGTGTCCCACAGAGAGGTGGGGAAGGGGTGTCCCCCAGGAACGTGTAGGGTGGTGGCAGGCACAGGGATGTGAGCCTGGCCCTGCCCCAGGCACCCCTCACCCCCTAAGCAAGGGCTAGAACAGCTGGGAGGGGGCAGGGTCCCACCCAGAAGGCATGGTGGGGCTTTAGCACACAGCTCAGCCCCACCTGCCCTCCCCGAGCCTCAGTTTCCACAAAGCAAACAAGACTGGACAGGCAGCGCTGGCAGGTTTATTTGCTGTTAGCTGAAGGGTGGCCAGGTGGGGAGGTGGGGAGAGGGCTGGCAGCCCCACTGGAGGCAAAGGGGCTCCCGATGGGCCGCTGGTGGGTGAAGAATTCCGCAGCAAAGGAGATGGGGTCATGGGGCTGCTGGAAGAGCAACGCCTGGAGGAAGTCAGACAGCAGCGCCCGGACCTCGGGGTGCTGCTGGAGGTAGGCAGCGTGGGATAGTTGCAGCTCGTCCTGCAGTGGGGTGGGCAGGCAGGGTGAGGTGGGCATGGACACACATTTCCCCCCTGGGCACTCTGCCAGGGTGAGGGGGACGGGAGCCTGGGTCCTTTCCCACACTTAAGAAAGCATGAGGAAGGATGCTGGCCAGCCTGCCCCCTCAACGTGCCTCCTGGGCACCCCAGGGGAGACCCTGCTGGAGACTGGCACAGCCCCATGTCCCTTTGTCCCCATGTCCACCCATCTTACCTTCCTGTCCAGGAACCAGGAGTAGAGCTGGATGTCCTCCTCCCAGTCCAGGGGCTCTTTGGGGAAGGGGAGCTGGGGCTCGAACCTCCCTGGCAGCAGAAAGGCAGGGCAGGGTGTTCCCCCTTGCCTTCCAGACAGAGGGCAGGGGCTGCCTGTGCTGGGGGGGGCACAAACCTTCCCTGCTCAGTACCTGACTTGCTGAGGATGGACTCATCCTGTAGAACCATCAGCACCGGGGAGCCAATCTGCATCAGCTGAGCCAAACGCCTGAGAGTGGAAGAGCCCTTGAGCTCCCCATCCTGGGTCCCAGCAGACTGGCGGGGCTGAGGTGCCTCTGACCGGACCCCTGCTCTTACCCGTTGGGGAGGAAGCTGCTGTGCCAGACAGTGGAGGCGCCGGCGCTGCTGTGCACGGCTCGCTCGATCACAAACACCTCTGTCTCTGCCGAGCCCACCACCTGCCGCTGGATGCCCAGGGCAGACTGGGGGCCGTACAGCAGGGGTCAGCCTTGTCTCAGAGTCACCCCTGCCCCCAGGTGCCATCCCCATGTGTCCCCCCCATGCTGTCAACCACATTCTGCCCACTCCCACTTCCCACATCCCACCCTGGTATCCCCTGTCTGACCCAGACCCCCCATCCCGCAGGCCCTCCTGGCTGGCAGCTCACATAGCGGGAGGTGCAGAGGTCGCCCTCGGTGTCGATGGCTGGGAAGACAAGGTCGGGGGGCATTGTCTGTCGGCGTGCCAGCACCCGCAGCAGCAGGAGGCTGGCACCCTCCAGCAGCAGCCCCTGCAGCTTGGCCCGGCTGTAGGAGAAGCTCTGGCACTGTGGCTCTGCCTGCAGAGAGTCAGCAGGCTCTGCCTGCTGTCCTGGGACAGCCACAGCTCCAGCATCCCCAGGGACAGAGCCTGGGGCATCCCTGGTGAGACAGGCCAGCTGTGCTGCCCCCTCCCAGGACGTGACCCTGCCCTCAGCCTCACCTCTCCCTCCTGCAGGGTCTTTGTGACAGTCATCCCATGCTGGTGGCTCACAATGTGGGTCCTCTTCTCTGTGGGGTGTGGTGTGAGCTGCGGGAGGGGTGGGAGGCACGGGGTGGAGGGTAGAGCCAGGGCACCCCTCCTCTAAGGTGGCACTCCCAGCACCGCTGTCAATTGGGGTACCATACCAGATGCATTGTGGGAAACTCCCTACCCCAGCTGCCACCCACAGTAGGGGATGGGGACAAGGCTGGTGGGGCAGAGCTGGAGTCTAAGCATGACAAGGGACACCAGACTACCCACAGTGGCCTTGCAGGGCGCACAGCCCCCAGGAGGGCACCACTGCAGGGCACACCCCAGGGCAGCGGGTAGGACACAGGGAAGGGGACATGCCACCAACACATCAGTCACCTCCAGGCACTCCTGCTCCTCCTGCTCCAGGGTCTCCAGCTGCCAGGTCACATAGGCTGGCAGAACAAAGCTGTGCTCAACCAATCCCGTTGGCACCATCCCCATTCCCAGCCCTGGGGGCCGGTGGACAGGGATGTTCCAGTCCTGGGGAGGAGGGAACCCCCCAAGCCACCCCTGGCTCACCTTTGAGGGTGCTGGAGACAGGCACACCATCCTGCTTGCCTCGGAACCTGGTTTGCACCAGGATGGAGCTCTGCACCGGTTCACCTTCCCCCTGGTAGGGTGCCCACTGGGCTGCCATCCACCATTGGCCCTCTGCCTTGTCCCTTGGTGGGGCCCCCACTGCCAGCGTCTCAGCAAACAGGCACCACTCCAGCTCCTTCAGCCCTGCACAGAGGGATGGTCACCCCTGCCCAGAGGGACGGTCACTCCTACACAGAGGGATGGTCACCCCAACCCAGAGGGACAGTGACCCCGAGGAGATGGTCACTCCCTAACATAGTGACTGTCACCCCGGCCCAGTGCCTCTCCCCATCTCCATTCCCCCCGTGCAGGCTGGGCCGAGCCCCTCACCATTTATCCTGCTCAATGCCCCACTATCCGTCCCCCCCCTGCCGGACCCGGTGCCCTCCCCCCCTTGCACCGGGCACGGTGCGGCGGCACAAGCGGGAGGCCGNGCCGCGGGGCTCAGCGCCGGGGGGGTCCCCAGCACGAGGAGAGAAAGGGACGAACAGGTATAAAATCGATCCAGTCTTTTATTTGGGGCGTGGGGGTGATTGTGGCTCCGATCCCCAGTGCAGCAGCACCCCCATACCCCAGCAGTGTGA
>VWZW01000014.1:15197-43303 GCA_013397115.1 Edolisoma coerulescens | reverse complement strand
AAGGGGCCAGAGGCATCTGTCAGGGTGAGGGGCCAAGTGCTGACCCCCCTGTCTCTTGCAGGTCTATGCCATCATCTCCTTGCAGCTCCTGGTGACGGTGGGAATCATCTCTGTGTTCACCTTTGTGTGAGTAGAGGGTTCCTCCTTACCCTTGTCCTGCAAAAGAGGGGAGCTTGAGTTCCTTGGGGGGTGTTCAGAGGGGGCAGCAGCTGCTGTCTCCTCTCCCTCACACCTGTCCCTCCTGTCCCACAGCCACCCTGTCCGCTCCTTCGTCCAGAGGAATGTCGCCATCTACTACGCCTCATAGTGAGTAGGGGCTCTGCTGGCTCGCACCCCCCCCAGCTCGTGCCTCCACATCCGCAGCCTCCCAGCCCAGGGGCTGATCCTGGTGGGGGATTGTGGGGCTGACACCCGCTGTCTCTCCTTGCAGTGCCGTGTTCCTGGTGACCTACCTGGTGCTGGCCTGCTGCCAGGGTCCCCGGTGAGTCTCTGGGACCTGCAGGGTGGGGTGTGTGGGTATGGGGGGTGTCTCCAGAGCATCAAGATGGGTTCATGCTGGGGGCTGCCCCTGGGTGATGGGGACCAGGGGGATATGACATGGTTGCTGTCACTAGCTCACCTCTCTCCTGTTTCATCCTCAGGAGACGCTTCCCCTGGAATATTATCCTGCTGAGCATCTTTGTGAGTGGGCTTGGACTGGCAAGGGGTCCTGGTGGTGCCCCCGTGGCACCCCAGCTCCCCAGGTGGGCTGGGAGGGATAGGAGGACTTATGGGCAGGCGGGCAGCCCACTGAGCTCACCCTTCTCTCCCACAGACGCTGGCCATGGGGCTGATGACAGGCACAATTGCCAGGTACGCCCTGGGGACCCTGGGGTGATAGGATCTGGGGTCCCTCCTGTCCTCCACAATGCAGCCAGCTCAAGTGAGAGGCTGCCAGGAGCCAGGGGATTTCCAGTCCCTTGGGCTCAGGGACTGTGGGGTTCCTGTCCAGGATTGGGGCTGTGGGGGAGGGTCACCAACACATGACCTGGCAGGGGGATGCTGATGTGTGAGGTGACTTTGTTGTCCCCTCTCTCTGTAGCATGTACCAGACGAAAGCTGTCCTGATTGCCATGCTCATCACCGCCATTGTGGCCATCGTTGTGACCATCTTCTGCTTCCAGACCAAGGCAAGGAGAGGGACGCACTCTGCCCTGCCCTCTGTGGACCAGGTGTGGGGACACCCTGGGCTCTCCTGTGACATCTGTTTGTGTGTCCCCATCAGGTTGATTTTACATCGTGTCCGGGGCTATTCTGCGTGCTGGGCATCGTGGTCATGGTGACCGGGATCATCACTGCCATCGTCCTCTCCTTCCAATATGTGAGTGGGGAGGACAGAGGGGCTGTGGGGTGCCATGGGTGTTCCCGGCTGGGTATCCCCAGGGCTGGTGCAGGCAGGGGGTTTGGGTGGTCCCCTTGCTGGGAAGCAGGGTGTGGTGCGAGCCATGGAAGGCAGCTTGCCGGCAGGGAGAGGGTGCGTCGGCATCAGCAGCAGCTCCTCAAGAGCTGGGTGCGGGCAGGACCTGCCCGGCCTTGCCTGCTGCCTGCCAGCACCCCGGCTCACCCTGCCCGTGTCCCCTTCCTGCGCAGGTTTCCTGGCTCCACATGCTGTACGCGGCCATTGGGGCCATCGCATTCACACTGGTGAGTCTGACAGCTGGAGCGGGCAGAAGGTGTCGGGCAGGGACTGGGGAGGGACGAATTCCCCCTTGATTCTTGCCTGACACTCTCTGTCCCTGCAGTTCCTTGCCTATGACACCCAACTCGTGCTGGGGAACAGGAAGAACACACTGAGCCCCGAGGAGTATGTCTATGGTGCCCTCACCATCTACACTGACATCATCTATATCTTCACCTTCATCCTGCAGATAGTGGGCCGGGATTAGCCCTGGGACCCCTCCTGTCCCTCTCCGGCTGCCCCTCACCCCTCCTCTGGTCTCTGTACAGGATAGTCCGCTTACCGTGACTCCTAATGCTTTGGCATTCCTACCTGTAGGCTGCTAAGGAAAGGGCTTCCCTTGATCATCCCCCAACAAGCCTCTGAGGACAGTGGGGGGGACTGGCTGCCAGCGTTTAGGCAGTTTAGCCCGGCTTTGGCACTGCTGACCAAGGCTGTGCCAATGGCGTTGGGCTGGCAGCGGAATGTCACAGCCCTGTCTGGGCACAGGGAGCTGGCAGTGGCTGCTGGCATTATGTTGGGATTTTTTGGCAGAGAACAGTTGGTGTCATTCACTCTGTGCCTTAAATGTGGCTCTGGCCATGCCCCCTCCCCGAGCTGTGGCTGTGCCCGGTGCGGGCAGGGGGCAGCTGGGACCTCCATGGCAGAGCTCACATTGCAGAGGCCCTGCAGCCACGGATGTGGGCAAAGTTGCACTTGCTAAATAAAACACTTCAGTTTTCCAGACGGTCCCAGTTTTACTGGTATGGCAACTCCCTCAAAAAACCTTTGGGCAGCCTCAGCGGGGGCTGCGACCTGGGGCAGCACAAACACTGCTTTGGGATGGGAAAACCAAGGTCAGACTGCTCCAGGCCTGGCCTCCCTCCCCTGCCTGTACCGCCTGCCCTTGTGGGCAGAAGCCTGGCTGCAGAACAGCTGGGGCCCCTGCTGGTGAGGCAGGCAGAGCCTGGGGCTGAGCACTGAGGGAGCAACCACTGTGGCACTGAGCTGTTTCACTTTATTTATCCCTATTCAGCTCCACAACCACTTCATGGTCTGGAGAGGCAGGGCAGGTGCCACTGTCACGTGTTCCATGGGGCTGTCCCCTTGGCCAGCCCCTCCGAGGTGCCGCAGTGACCGCCTGGGGCTGGGGGGCAGCTTGGCTATGCCCCCCTGAACACCCTGCTGTATCGCTCCGTCTCATACTCGCCCTGGTTGGCTTCCATCATCGTTCGGCGGATTTTGAGCTGCTCAAGGCGGTTTTTGTCCACTTGCCGTTTGGCCAGGAGGAAGAGGATGATGCCCGAAGGCAATCCAATGGCCCTGCAGGACAGCCAGCAGTCAAGGAGATGGAGAGAGTTGGCAGGGAAACAAGGGCACTGTGCCACTCTGGGGCTCCATGGACAGTGCCCTGCTCAGTGCACAGCCCCCCTAGTCCCCCATTCCACCCCAGAGCCCCACAGAGCAGCGCAGCCTCCCAGCCGACCCTCTGCCACCACTCGAGCCACTCACCAGGCCACCCCCACCGGCTTCATCGGGTTCTTGGCCTTCTTGCGCGTGGGGATGTACTCCACCCCCTCGGGGAGCCCCCTGCTGCCAGGCTCCCGACTGGCCCGTTGTCCCGCTGCCCAGTGGCAGCTTTGCCCAAAGAGCCTTGTGCCCCGGGGGTCCGGCCTCCCCCAGGCCCTGGCAGGACACGCTGAAGAGCCTGCTGCCACCAGCAGTCCTGCGGGGAGAGAGGCATTAGGGAGGGGCAGCCATGGGGTAGGGTGCGGGGGGCTCAGCCCGGGCGGCCTGAAGCTCCTGTCCCTGCCCTTACCCCCGCCCTTTTCCCTGCCCTTATCCCTGCCCTCCCCATACCGGTCCCCATCCCCCGCCATAGCCCCCGCCCTTCCGCCAGGGGGCGCTCGAAGGCGGGGCCTGAGGCGGGCAGGGGGTGCTCAAGCGCAGCGGGGACGTGGCTCTACGCCCTCTCCTCAGCGGGGCGGGGAGGGGGCGCCTCTCGGGGCGCGTGTGCCGAAGGCCGCGGGACCGTGCCGTGAGGGTGGTGGCGGGACGGTCCCGGTCCCCCCGCCCGGGGGTTTCCCCCTGCTCCCGCCGGCCGTTACCGCGCAATCCGCCTCGCGCCGCCGCCATGGTGCCGGTGTGCGGCGGCTCCGCTGCATGCCGGGAGCTGCAGTCTCGCCGCACGGGGACGGCCGGTGGGCGTCCCCTCACGGCCCGTGCGCAGAGAACTACATCTCCCAGAGTGCACGACGCAGGGCGGGGCCTGCTCGCACCGCTGGCGGAAAGGGCGGGATCCGCGCGCGGACTCGGGCCGTGGTTGGCTGGGGCGGGCGGGGCTTGACCGGGGCCGGGCGCGCGGCGGAAGCGGCGGAAGCGGCGGCGGCAGGGTGGGTCGGCATGGAGCCCGGGGAGAGCCCGGGGGCGCTGGGCCTGCACGGCGACGAGGAGATCATCGAGGTGGTGGAGCTGGGCCCGCCCGGGCCGGGTGAGACGGGGCACCCTGCGCCGCGCACGGGGCGGGGCCTGCGGGGTCTCCGGCCTCTCGCCGGGGCACCGGGAGCGCTGCGGCCCCACCCCAGTGCCAGGCCCGGCCGGTGCATACCCCCGGCCCGTGGCCTCTCCCCGCGTCGCGCCCCGTTCCCCTGCGGTTTCCCTGCTCTGGGTCTCGTGGCCGCGGCGGCATCGAGCATCCCCCCGCTGCCCCGTCCCGCAGGGACCGCCGCTGTCCCGCCGAGCCCACAGCCGCCCCGGGACGACCGAGCCGGGCAGGCCGCGAGCCGCGCCCTGACCTTCGCCCTCTGCAGATGACCTGGCCGAGGAGATGGAGGACGTGGACTTTGAGGATGAGGGGGCAGAAGAGCCCGATGCCGAGGCTTGGGAGTCGGAGGATGACGAGGGGGTGGAGGACGGCATGGAGGCACAGGACGACAGCGAGGTCACGTTCTCCCTCCACTCGGGTGAGTGCTGGGTACAGGCAGCTGGGACCCCCCTCGGGACCTCGTCTCATCTTGGCTTTCTGCAGAGTCCGGGGGTGCAGAGGGCCTTGCCAGGCTGCTGTCTCTGAGCCTTCCTGGGACAGCCATCAGGACTCAGAGCTGCCCTGGGCTTGTTTCTGCCTTATACTCTGGCAGAGGAGCCCTTTGGGCCTCCCATCATGGCAGCTGGCCCTAAGCTCAGCAGAAAGCCTGTACTGCTCCTCCCCCAGAAGAATTGATTCCCACTGGGCTGAGTTGGGAGTTCAGCTTGCTGACATCCCACCCAGACCCAGTGTTGCATGGGGTTTGGATCCTGTGGGAATGTCAGGTGAGGCAGGATCGGCACCATAGTTATGTAGCCTCTCCTCACTCTTTTTTGAAGCTTCTGTCTTCTGTGTGAGCCTTGACCCCAAGACCAACACGCTGGCAGTGACAGGCGGGGAGGATGACAAGGCCTTCGTGTGGCGTGTGAGCGATGGGGAGCTCCTGTTTGAGTGCTCAGGTGAGGTGCAGTGAACAGCTGTGTCCCCTCCCAGCTGTGTCTATCTGGACACATTTTTCTCCAGCTGATGCTGTGCTGCTGACCATCTTCCATAGCTTGGTCTGAGCAGTCTCTGTCCCCTGATGTTTTTAGGACACAAGGACTCGGTCACCTGTGCCGGCTTCAGTCACGACTCTGTGTTCGTGGCCACAGGTGACATGTCTGGGCTTATCAAAGTGTGGCGGGTGGATGCCAAGGAGGAAGTGTGGTCCTTCGAGGTGGGGGACTTGGAGGTGAGTGGTGGAACCCCTGGTGCTGTGGGGATCTCCCCAGCCAGCATGTGGGGTGACAGCTCTTCTGTGACACTGCCTGTCCCTCTCTCTGCCCAGTGGATGGAGTGGCACCCTCAAGCCCACGTACTGCTGGCTGGCACAGCTGATGGCAACACCTGGATGTGGAAGATCCCCAGTGGGGACTGCAAAACCTTTCAGGGTCCAGCATGCCCAGCCACATGTGGCAGGATCCTGCCTGATGGTGAGGCATGGGGCCTCTCTGGAGTCAGAAATGTCACCTGCTCTGTGTGGGCCATCTGCCCTCCTGCTTCTACCAGTCTGTGCTGAATGGGAGATGGGGGGATGAGGGGGACCCTGTCTGTATCTGCTGTCTCTGTCTCACCCAGGGAAGCGAGCAGTGGTGGG
Organism: Edolisoma coerulescens; assembly: GCA_013397115.1. Classification (NCBI taxonomy): domain Eukaryota; kingdom Metazoa; phylum Chordata; class Aves; order Passeriformes; family Campephagidae; genus Edolisoma; species Edolisoma coerulescens. The sequence goes on along the minus strand of VWZW01000014.1, from coordinate 37,447 downwards.
GTATGAGGATGGGACCATGCGCATCTGGGACCTAAAGCAGGGAACCTCGCTGCATGTCCTGAAAGGTAAGGAAGGGCTTGATCACCTGGGCTACTCCCTAATTGGCGAACAGCCCCTTCTAGTGGGCTTTGACCTCTGCCTGGGTGGAGAGGCACCTCTGAGGGTAGGAGGCGGCCTGGCACTGGGTTTCTCTGTCCCCACCGGTGGCTGTTGCTTGCCGGGGTGCTGACAGAGCCGGGCAGGGTGGAGGCTGCAGGAGGGTGTGTTTTGAGGCTCACTGGGTCTCCGTGGGGAGGACACATAAAGCTCATACCTGCTGCTCATCCCCCAGGCCAGGATGGCCATCAGGACCCCTTGACGTGTGTGGCCAGCAACCAGGATGGCAGTTTGATCATGACGGGCTCCGTGGACTGTCACGCCAAGCTGGTCAACTCCACCACGGGCAAGGTGGGTCTGTGTGGGCAGGGCAGAGCCAGGAGTGCTGGGGAACCCCAAACCCAGGGCCGGTGTGCGGCCATTGGCAGCCGGCAGGCGGCGCCCTCGCGCCGCGGGTGGAGCGCGGGCTGGGTGGTCCCGCGCGGCTCCTGGAAGGAAGTTCACTCGTTTGCTCCCAGGAGCTGAGGATTTGGGGCCTTGTTCTGATGACGGTGCAGGCTCGGTACCGAGTAAGAACGGGACCTCTGTGCATCTGGGTCTCCTTCCCTCGGGGTATAGTCACCCTACCTCTACCCAGGTGGTGTGCGTGTTCAAGATGGAGAGTGTGACCCCCAAGGCACCCATCGGTGAGGGCGAGGAGGCAGAGTCCAACTCGGTGGAGTCGCTGGGCTTCTGTAATGTGTGAGTGTTGGGACCGCCCCTCTTCAGTGCTAGATCTCATAGGTCTTATCACACAGATCCATTTGCATCCCTTGCGCTCAATCTACTGTATTTCTCTTGTCTCCATCCTCCCCTCACCTGGGTGTGAGGCCAAGGGACAGTGGCTGCTCAGTCCTCTCTGCAACTGTTGGGATTCTGGGCTAGCCTGATGGACCACTGTTTGGCTGGGATACTCTCCAGACAGCTGTTTTCCTGCCAGGACATTGTCATCTTCTTCACAAACCATGGGCTGATTGCTGATGTGCTGTACTGTTGGGTTTCCCAAGCAGGGTGTTTGATGGCTCCAGCCATTGGGTTGTCCCTCATCTTCTCAATACACTGCAACCTACAGCATAGGGTTTGCCTTTTACCTGGAGCCTTTATGTGTTTCCATCCCTGCTTCCCTATGTCCCATGTAATGCCTGTTCCCCTCTCTACAGGATGCCGCTGGCTGCTGTGGGCTACCTGGATGGCACACTGGCTATTTACGACCTCTCCACCCAGAGCCTGAGGCATAAGTGCCAACACGAGGTACTGCCCTACCCCCTCTGCCTAGGCCTGGGAGGTGGGCTTTGGGCCTGTTGGAGATCTCCCTCAGAGCCCAGGGGCCAGTTCCCAATTTGTACTTCTCCCTTAGCCTTGGGCTTCCCCAAAGGGCAGCCGCAGTCTCTGCACGGCGGATGTGCTTGGCCCTGGGGTCTGCCTCTCCTGTGGGCATGGCAGACACCATGAAGGGGTGGGGGTACATGGGGGGAGCTAAGACTTGCTGGAGGTCCCCACTGTGGTCTCCCCCTGCCCCAGTCAGGGATCGTGCAGCTGCTGTGGGAGGAGAGCTCGGCCGTGGTGTACACCTGCAGCCTGGACGGGGCCGTGCGGCTCTGGGACGCACGCTCGGGGAAGATGATCAGCGAGTACCGAGGGCACTCCGCTGAAATCCTCGACTTCGCCGTCAACAAGTGAGCGCGCAATCCCTAGCCCCCTTCCCTGCTGGGTGGAGGGAGCAGTGATGGCAGGGGCCTCCAGCCTAGGAGCTCAAATTGCAAGCTGTCTCTTGGAGTGCCCTTGGGCTCTGGTCCCTAGGTGGGGGACAGACCCAGGTCCATGCTGAGACTTGAGGGTCTCAAGGGGAAGCGCAGCACTTCAGAGCTGCGCCGGGGATGATGGTCAGGGATACTGGAAGCCCCAAGCCCCACCTCTGAGCCCTGTCTCCCCACAGGGATGCCTCCATTGTGGTGACCACCTCTGGCGACCACCAAGCCAAAGTGTTCTGCGTCCAGCGCCCTGATCGCTAGAACTGTGTCAAGGGATGGCGTCCCGGCGCTGCCCTGCGCCTTGTGTACAGAGGGACGAGGGACATGGTTTCACCACCCTTCTCCAGTGCGTGCTTTGTAATTTTCCAGCCTCCCCTGCTTTGCCCTCACCACCTAGGGGCCAAGCCGGGGGTTTTGTATGAAGATGTCTTTAATTATATAAATTATTTCACTTAACTGGATGCCATCTACTCTGCTTGTTTTGGGGAAGAGGACCTGGGGAGCTGTGCTCCCTCCTCAGGGATCTCCCCGGCATCCAACCATGGCCTGAGGATCAGTGGCAGAGACTCCCATCCTAGCTCTCCCTGCCAGGGGGAATGAGGGAGTCACGGTAGGAGGGAAGGGTGCAGGTTGCTAGCTGAAGGTAGGAGAATCCTGTACAGTCCAAGAATTCCCTAACAGAACAGGCTATTCCCAGATCTGGGTACTGCACCCCTAAGTTCACCAGAAGTCGTATGTTCCACAATACAGGAATTATCTCCCTTGGGGCTGTGACTCCAAACACCCCTTCCAGGGCAAGGTCACATGCATTGACAAGCCAAAGCCCCACAGCCCTTTAAGATAGAAAGATCTTCTTTATTAATGAACCCCAACAGTATTTCTTCAGATACAGGAGTTTTGAACTCAAATACTCAGAAGAAAACAAGTTAATATTGCATTATTCTCATAAGAAATACTGCAACTTATTTCCGGTAACATATTGCAAAGCGAAACAGCTTGAAAAGAAAAAAAAAATTAAAAAAGAAAAGAAATTAAGTCAATCAAACTGGAATTAAAGTTTTGTTTCTTGGAACGATCGAGTCCTCGCAAGCACAGCTCGTTTCTGCAGATTACTCCCCCAACTGTCGTACAGACCCCGATTGCTTGAATTCCTTATGAGCCCACAGAGGTGCAACATTAAAAGCTACGATTATCGGGTAGCAAGTGCCCCAACCTTCGTCCTCCACAGTGGCCTCAGTGACCTGGCATTAACGGGTTGTGAATGTCTTCCCCCTGAAAGGATGCAGAGCGGGGTCAGCACAGCCCCAGGGGGCTGTGGGGCTTGTGGCGGGGCACACGTAGCCAAGCTCTCGAAGCCAGGCAGGCACTGCTGGGTCGGAGCTCACAGGGTCTGTGGCTGCAGAACCAAGTCATGGGGCTGCAGGGAGAGGCTAGCTTTTGCAGAGGTGCCAACCCTCCTGCCCCAAAGCAGCATGCAAAGGGCACATGACAACACAAACAGAAAAAAAGGACACCAAGGGGCTCTGGGATAAGCAGAAAGTAAGGGACCTGAGTGAAACGTTCACACAACTGCTCTCCTCCATCCACTTCACTGTGGGCTGCTTGTTCACGAGAGGGAGCCAGCATGGTGGCCTGGCCCCAACCATCAGCTGGCCAAGGGCAGCCAGTGACTGAGGAGCTGCAGACACACTGGGCAGCAAGACGTGGTCCAGTGCCCACAAACCCCAAGGAAAGACGTGGCTCCTCTCCCTGCCATGAGCTGGAGCTGCCCCCAGAGCTGGACAAGCCAGCTCTAATACAACAGGGAAAAAACCCCAGGAATGCCACCAAGGGCTTGGTGGGGGGAAAATGCAGACACCAGGGCTTGTAAGGCCATGTATGAGCCTTTTGTGAAGGACCTGCCAGCACAGGGTTTTACCTCAGACCCAGCTCCTCACAGGACATCTGAGGCAGTAAGCTGTGGGTCACCCCCATGGCACCCCAACCTGCCCTGGACTGCGGTATGCCAAACTGAGCAAGACCAAGCTTATGGCTGGCAGAGAAGCCCAGAGAGCCAGGCCCCGCTTTGCTACTCACGTGATTGTTTTCATTTCTTTCTTCTCTGCGTCTGGACGGGCACGGTTGAGCACCTTGAGGAAATCTGACGTTTTCGCCCTCATACGCGTGTGAATATAGGCCTGTGTTTCATTAGGACAAAATGGGGACACGTCAGGGTCCTGTCGTCATAGCTGAGATTTCAGGACACGTCAAAGCCAGGTCACTCTGAACAATTACCCTAATTTCTGTTCTCAGAAAGGAAAAAAACCAGATCCAAAAGGGAAAAATGCTACTTCACTGCTAGAATGGAAAGAAAACAGTCTCGTGTCCAAGAGCAGGGGGAAGGCAACAGTGCATCACTTGCCACCCCCTGCATGACTGGGGAGGGCAGTGGCAGACCCTAATGAGTTCTCAGAGGCACCCCTGTCCCCTGCTTCTCCCCTTCAGCACCCAGGTTAGATGGGCTGAAGCCACCCTGCATCCCCTGGCCCTCATACCTTCGAGCACTTGATGTGATAGTGCAGGTAGTCCCGGAATGTGTGGATCAGGTTTATGGTGTTGTCTCTGGCTGCAGCATTGGTGTGACGGGGGAACAGCACTGAAAGAAGAGGCCGACACAGACCATTAGTACCTCCTGAGGCTGCCCAAGGCCTTCAGGATCAGTGCTGGAGGCTTCAGGGTGTGGTGTGTTGAATCCTTGCCTTGCTCTCTATAAAGAACCCTTTACTCTTGACACATACCAAGATTAAGCAGCACTTGTGATTTTAAATACAAGGCTTAAGAGCACTTTTCCATGTTTCCCACAGCAGCCTGTGCACTCTGCAGGATGCCAGCAAGGCCAGGTGCCCAGAAACAATAGCACTGTAGGAAACTGCATGATGCTGTATCAGTGCTTGGGAGATGCAATTGGAGAAGCAAGCTGGGAGGCAGACCAGGGCACCCAGGCTGCTCAACCAATTTCAAGATCCAGTCTGCCCTGGGCTCTTGAAATTGGTTGTGGATCTTTGCCTGGCAGCTTGCCAGCCCTGTAACAGAGACAGACTTGGATACAAGCAGGTAGCTTTCTCTTTCCATAAGCTAGTGCTCTGCTACGTGTCTCAGATCCAAGGGCTGAAAGAACATTTTGTTTGGGTGATGATCTCACCTGAGACTGTCAGATCAGATAACTGGGAAATTTAGTCTCAACAAGAACAAAGTATGTGCCATCCCAGACCTCTTCTTTCCATAGCTGACAGCTCCCCAGGCCTCAAGGCACCATTCCCAGCATGGGAGGGGGGCAATGCTATCTTCACCTTTCCCTGCAGTGTCTGTGCTCCATCTCTGAGCTCCAAATTACAGGAATGCTGGCCTGAGACACCCTAATAACACACCCAACCATCTGGAAGAGACCTATCCCTTTGAACAGGGCAGGGTTTGGACTCTTCAGCACTGCTACCCAGGGGGAAGTCATGGCTCTGTTGGCCACCAGCTCTGCAGACAGGGGAAAGTGGCTCATCAGTGTTTGGCCTAGAGCAAGGAGGCAGAACTGGAGAATGCACTGCCCTGCTCTGCTCTCTGACTGCCTCTGCTGAACAAGCACTGCCCAGCTCCCTGCAGCTGGACAACCTACAAGTACAGCTGCACAAAAACTTTCACAAGAAACCTCCAGTTTCCACAATATCACAGCAAAGCCACTCTTCCGTTTGCTTCCAAATACTGAACTTATTTTGTAGGCGGACACTAAACAGCTCACTGTCCACTTCCACATCTTCTTGCCCACAGCAGAGTTGAGGTGACCTGATACAGAAAAGGGACACTCCAAAGGGGGTGCACAAGACAGAATGCAACTCCAGAGTCCCTGCAGCCCTCAACGACCCACTTCAACACTCAGGGAAGGTGAATTCCTTTCTGTTTTTCATGCAGCAGCAGGAACCTCTCTCCTCCCCAAGCATCCCCAAGCCTCAGAGCTGCCTGCTTACCAAAGGTGATGTAGCCAATATTATCGCCAACGGCTGCGTCCGTGTCCTTCAGCTCCAAGGGTGGCTCCCTGTGGCTGAAGAGCACCTGTGGGGCTGTGTGACTGGCCCGGCGACCCTCCTTGAACTCCTGAACAAGACAAAATGAAGTTGAATCCCACTGCAACCCTTCAGCAACATGCTGGGAAAGCAAATGGGGTTTCCACACTCCCAAAGGGGAATGAGCAGAAGGTTGCCCAGGTTTCCCTGAATGGATCGAGTTCATCAGGCCAAACAGACAGAATAAGTGTGTTTTCCCAGCAAAACCAGCCCAAAGTGCATGGCTGTCCTGGGTTTATACAAGACTGTAGCGCAGCCCCTCAGCTGGAGTGGCTTTCAGTGTGTCACACCCCTGCTATGAGTGTTTTGTGGAAGGGACACCTCAGTCTGAGCAAGCACACGAGACAGCACAGCTCCTGCTGGAACTTCAGTGCTTCCAGTGAAAGTGGGCAGTGCCCATCACCCCAGAGGAACAGAAATTGTTTGGAAGGGCTGGAAGATCTCCATCACACCTAGTGTAAAGGTTCTGCCATTTGAGAAACCATCTCCCACCAGGAGTCTGCCCAGGCATCAAGAGGCATCTGGGGGTTTGATGCTTGTATGTGAAGCCTGCTCCTCTTAATGCTTCCCTACACCTTGAAACGATACCTTCAGGCAGGGAGATCCCTTCCCCCACCTCTGACAGCAGCACAACCTCCACCTCACAGGAAATGTACTGGCTCTGCATTTCAGGAACTGTAAGGACCATCTCTGTGTGGGGCTGGGAATGTCCAGAGACCATTCTTCTGCCCAAGGAAGGGCAGTCTTCCCTCTGCCTCACTGACCTCCATCCCAACCTACACATTATCAGCTACCCTTGGGCTCTCCTCTGAGCAGTTTCCCCTGGGAAAGGCAGGAGCATCCATGTCCCTTTTAGAGTAGATCACTGGGGTTTCCTTAATGAAATGCTTAGCTTGCACTTCTGCCTGCTTATGCCACAGGGTGAAATGGTTCAAATGGCTTCACTGGTTAGTTAATGGTCACATTTTCTCCATGAGAGCCCAGATGAGCAGACACCATGCCCAGCTGCGTTATGCAAGAGCAATAGCTGGAGGGAAAGAGCCAGTGTGACTCAGAGTGGAAATTCCTGTGGCTGGGCAGAGGCAGGGTTTGCTGTTGTAAAAACCAAGAATTCGGGACATGGAGACTCCGGGACAGCTGCTGCCTTGAAGCACTGCCATCTCCCCAGGAGCCTCACTATCCCCATTTTGTTCACATCATGCCTCCGTTCCCATTTTAAAAGCTGAATTCCAGGCCGAGGGATATGCTTGGTGGGGGAAAACCTCAAAGCCAGAGCAGATGCCCTGTCTGTAGCTAATGAACACGGTGAACAGAACTGTGAAGTAAGACTTCCATTGCAACAGACCCTCTTCTGATGACACCCAACACAGGTAAACTGGTCTGCAGCGAACTGGGCCAGTAACTTGCTGTCCATGAGTCTGTCAGCAGCACGGCCTGGTACCCTTGAACGGGTGGGTTAAAGCTTCCTGGAACACCCTGCAGGCCCTGCTCCATGGCCATACCCACACAGGAGGCTCCCCAGGAGCTTCGGCAGATGAGTGAGGTGGGCCAGTGGCATGGATGAACACAGGTACCAGCATGCACTGAGCCTCCCCAGCTGCACACAGATGTCTCATTCCCCACAGGCTGCACACAGTTGTTCACAGACATGCAAAGTGTTTACTACAAGTCTCTCAATGCTTCCCACCTGAACAGCAATTGCAAAAGGTAGCTGAGTCCATAACTTGGTGTTATGATTGGTTTGAGCCCACAAATTCAGTATATTCATAGCTCTAAACAGCTCAAATCTGAGAGCTGTCACACTGAGCTGCTGAGTCTTTCTGCAGCATTTGAGCATTAGCAGGAAGAAACTTCAAGGTGAAGACCACTCTCAGCTCCTCCTCAGGCATGGCATGACATTGTCTCACCCCTCCTCTCCCTTTACAGCTTCCTCAACACGCTCAGCTCCTCAGCTGGCTGCTGATCCCTACACCATAGCTATCCAGACTACAGGGCCTCAGCGTCGGGACTGAAGTATTCACTGTGGTGTTATCTCATCTGTAACACATAATACGCTTGATTGTCCAAATGAGCAAGACTATTGATAATACAGATGCCAATGCAAGAGCCAGGAAAATACACTGTCTATGCCTATTAGCATGCTCTTCCATCCCAGTGCAGCATGGAGCAAAGCATTTACATGTGTTAAACCGCCTTTGTGCTCGCTTCTGCAGCTTATTTGGCAATGCTGCTTCAAGCAAGCAGGAATCTGAATTGAGGACCAGACCCTTTCCCTGTGGTTCAGTTTCCATACCTGCATAAACACCTTTCCGATCACCACGTCATCGTCGTCCTTAAATACCGTGCTGAACACAACCGTGACACGGTCCTTCTTTGCTTCAACATACCTGGTGGGAGAGAGATAACCTAGCTGGGAACCGGAGCTAAGAAGTTCAACTGGACGAGGAAGCAACTGCGTGACAAGGTCAAGTAGATACAACAGCCATTCCCAGGCCTGGCTGCTGAAAATTTCCCCTCCCTTGAGACAGTATTGACAGGGAGCAAAACACTTATGTCAGGAGTGGCCAGTTCCTCTCCTGCATGCAGCCACAAGTGCTGCCACTAACAGAGACTCTTGTGTAATACCCCAGCAGCCCGAGGCATAAGCATTACCCTCATGGGATACTTGTGGCAGCCTAGGACAGGCCTTTATTACCCTGCCAAAGCATGGAGTGGTAGGATTTCCTGACTTTCCACCAAAACCTACAGCTGTGCACAGGAGCAGACTACTGATCACTGTCCGACCCCCATGCTGTTTGGTTTGAACACTTACATTGTCTCATCGTCCCTGTAGTGGATGACTGCTCTTTTTTCTCCTTCTTTGCCCTCTTCCTGGAATTTGAAATACTTCTCAAAGACTGAAGCAAAGCAGTTGCGCTTCAACATGCCGGCTTGGTGCACAATGGCATCCTTGTCTGCAGGAAGGTTCTCCAGGTCGTAGAGCAAAGAGACATTGTAACCTGGGAAGGGACAGCCACTAACCTTAATAATCTACATAGGGCCTTAATGAAAGCAGAGACATTTTCTTTAAAATCCCACTTTTGCCTTAAATCTTCCCCAAAGCCCCAGGAGTGAGTTCTTCCCATTCCAAGCACTGCCAAAAGCCATGCCTGAACTCGGTGCGTGGCCATGGCAATGTTCCTGGGGCTCCTTCCCAAGCTCCCAGACACACATGCTGGCTGAACTGCTCCCAACTTTTTGCAGTGAGTAGGAAGAGATGTTGTCACAGGTAACCATGGTTTTCCTGTGTCTCACAAAGCATCTTTGAGAAGAACAAAGACCCCAACCGTGAGGAACAGAGGCTTCCCGGAGGAGGACTGCATAAAGAATTACAGCTTGTGCTGCAAGCTACTTCATCCTGACGTGTCTGAGCCACCTTTTAAATTGGCAATTTCAAATTACCATTCATTATATAGAGAGCCTCAGATATCAAGCTCTTCAAGTGCAGCCTTAATATGAGCATTTCTCAGGTGACTTAAGTAATTTTGGAATTGCATTCACACACACACACAGACACAGAGTGAATGTTATTGCAGGGTTACCTGATTCAGGATTTACCAAGTAGCTTCCATAGACTTTCTTCAACACCTAGAAAAGAAATTAAACATCGAGAGCACAAGCTATCAAGAGTTGTTTCCTCCTGCACAGCCTAGGCCATGTTTGGTCTTCTTTTAGAAGTATCAAATTAAAGCACCTGTCTCCCCTAGTCTAAGAGACCTTAGACAAACATTAAGTCATCAACTTCTAGTACTATTGGCTGTTCCTGCTCTGGGGAGGGCTCCATGAACTCCACTGACAGAGGACAGACTGCAGGAGAGGACTCAAAACTGGACCTTTTTCAAGTTCTTGCTAGTCGGATTTGTGTGGGGAAGAAGCCTTATAGCTCATACCTTCAAAGGAGAACTATCAGCAGAGCCTGACACAACAGATCTGAGGGCTACCACTTTTCCTTCCATTCAAAGGCAGATGCAAAGTGTGCCCGGTCCCTCTCCTCACAGGACGGCAACCCTCAGAGCACACCATGGCCTGGTGATCACACCCTGTCTCAGCCTATTGCACAGGCAGATGGGGAGCGAGAGGAGACTGCCAGGCAGCTTGGATGCCTCCCAGAAGCAGAACCGCCTACAGCACAGCAAAAACCTTTCTTCAAACATAATCACTGCTGAATTTTACATCAATGGCAATTTCCAACTGAGCCATAGCTCTGTGTCGATGAGGGGGCCGGGAACAGGAGGTATTTTACAGAGAAGAACACAACAATGCTGTGGCAGAACTGGCCCTCCTGGGATGACACCCACTACCACGTGGAAAAGATACACAGGCTCTCTGCATGCCAAAACCTCCTCTCAGCAGAGAGCCTGCCCGCAGCGGCGCAGGAAGATGCCCTCTCTTAGCAGGAACCCCACTCTGCATTCCTCACAGTGGGGTTTCACCAAAGACAGAGCAGAAACAAGCAACATTGTCTGTAGGGAAGTGCAGAAAGCAACATTACGACAACTGGAGATTTAAAAATGTAATTTCTATTTAGTCAGCACTTCCAAGGCATTCCTGGACAGACCCCATTTTCCTCTAAAAGTTTATAGGAAGTTGCCTTCCACCCCTACCACAATGGCTGCTGGTGCACAGTGCTGTCAGCCACTTGCCCACCGCAGGGGTTCTCTTGGGATCACACACTGGACTGATCCTCACTAAACATGCTGGGAAGGCTCCACCCTTCGGGCTGCTTGACACTCCTCATGCCAGCAGCAGTGCCTTCAGTAGTGGGCAATGCTGCTCCTAGAAAGCTCTGCATTCAGGAACCAGGAAAGCAGGACACTCAATCATATCTCTTCTGACTTAGGTGGGTCTTGGGGCAATTCGCAGGAATTCACTTTGGGTTCAAATAACTGTTTCTCACCAGACTCACAATAAACTGATGGAGCAGTTTCCTCGTTTTCTTCCAAGGACAGACACCCAGAGGCAAAAGCCTGCTGAAAAGCCCTGGGTGAACCCCATTTGCTACTGTGCGGAGATTTGAAAACTGACTCAGGAACTGAGTCACACTTCCTGCCTTGCCATCCAACCACAGCTCAGAGAGGCTCTTTCTTTCTACCATAAATGGCCCTCTGCAACCACAGGGCCCAGTCAACAGGAACCGAGCCGGCGACTTCACATAGCAGCAGTGAAAAGGGAACCAGTCTGCAAACCAAGGTCTACACACGCAGCAGGAGCCCAGCACTTGCTCTCAAGTGTGGTTAAGAGTCAGAAGAGAAGCACCACAGATCTGTCTTGGTGCCTTCCTTCACTTGTGGGCTCAACATATCAGTCAGGGAAACTATTTCTACATGGTCAGGTGTTGCTTTGGACTTGCAAAATTAGTGGTGCCTTCTGCCTTTCTGGCTGCAGGGTCCTACAAGATGACTACTTTTTCATGAGAGAGCATGAACACACTTGCCCTTGTCTTTCAGCAAAGGGAAGCTCCTGGTTGGCACAGGGCTGCTCCTTTGACCAATGTGTGATGGGAGCACAGATGCTTCTCTAAGGGTCAGATGTTAGATCCATCAACAACACAAGGGCATTGGCAACACAGTATTTGTAGGCAGAAGGCCTGGAGATGCTTACTCACCTCATCAGCACCGTGTTCCTGGAGTTCCTTGTAGAATTTCAGAGAAATACTGACCATCACTTTTGTCTTGTCTCCATTGGGGTTTGAAATATGGTAAAGGACTCCATCAAAGTCTAAGAAGCAAGCAAGAGAAATGTGAGGGAACAGGAACCAGCTCCTATTTCTGAGGAAGGTTTTCCCTACACGTTCTAGTAACTGCATAAAGTGACACTGTTCCTATTGTTCCAGCCGTCACACACACAGCAAGAGAGAAACCCGCAATTAAAGAAGTGGTAATGTCATGTAGGGGGACCTGCTATCATTCACAGGGCTAAGACAATTTCGACACCTGTCCATCACAGAAAGCTTTAGTCTAGTGTCATTTAACATCCCTGGCAAATCCACTTGGGCTCAATGCACAAGGATACAAACAAGCAGAGACGGGAGCCTTCTGGATGGCCAGCACAGAAAGTGACTGACATGCCCACCAGGCCAGAGCTGCAGCCTGGAGGAGAAAACCTCTCTGCCAGCAAAGGCAGCTCAGCCGCTGCCTGCTGTGATAGCTTCCACTTCACTGCAGAATGGGCGGGGAGGGCAGGAGGCAGGGAAAGGCAACCCTCCAGCTACCTAGCAAGCTCCACTTCCCCACAGAGCTTTGCAGCTTACACAGATTCCTGATAACAGAAGCAAAAAATCAGTTGCTGAATGAGTACTTGAACATCCTTGGCATTTCTCTTCCTGGAGAGCAAACTTGAGGTGATGAATCCATTTTGCCTGTCACCCTAAGTCAGCTTCCTAACAACCCAAACCAGATGGTGCTAAAGACCTCTTAACAAGTAGCACTAAGGGCAGGACTGGAGGACAGATGAGGTAAAAGAGAAGAGCTATGTAGCAGGCACACACCAAAGCACTACCACCACTGAACTCAACGCTCTAGGGAAGTCCCAGGGAAGGCAGACAGACAGAGAAATAGTGGGGCAGCCAACAAAGCCCCAGCTCTGGGGATACTGCAGGGTCTCCACACTGCCCCTGCCCAGTGGTGTGGGCAGACTGTTCAAGCCAACCCTTGGTTCAGAGAAGTCAAGAGAGCTGTGGAGCTTACCTGCAAATGTTACTTCTACTGCCTCTGGTTTATTTCTAAAAAGCAAAGAAAACAAAGGAGGTAAACGAGAACTCAAACAGCAGCCTCCAAGCTGTGAAGGAAAGAGGATTAATTTCCAATGCCTTATTTCTCACAGGCAGCTCTTCCTCAAAACCCTTTTATCTCCTGCTGTTCGACTAGTAGTAACCTTTGACAAGAGATCTTAGACTTCTTCCCCTTCCTATAAGCACCAGTTTTAACCCAGATGACATAAATTAGACCTTGAAGCTGGCACAGATTGTTATTATTTGTAGTTTATTAATAGATTTTGACATCACAGATTTCCAGTTAGAAATGCCTAAGAAAGCTACTCCTTACTAAGAAGTTTGTTTTCACAAGCACACTCTCTGTACAGAACAGCCACGACACAGGTTTTGGGACAGAGGGTCTTTTGTAAGGCCCTGCAATACCAGTTCATGGAAGGAGCTGACTAATCCTTCCTGACACAGTGCCCCCTTTGCCATCAACACCAGCTCTGCAAATGCGTTGCTGTAACTTGCTTGCAGAGAAGACCCTTTTTCCAAGTCCAGTGTTAGGAGTAAGCCAAAGAAGGAAACTTTCCAGATGTTCATTTCATCCTGCCCCCCTTCCAAAACACCCCAACATTTTGCCGACAACCTCTGCAGAAAAACTGTAGCTCTGGGTGTGCTCTAACACTGTCCTGAGCAGTCTCTGGGACCCATGATCAGCAACAAAACGCCTTGCGAGCTAAAGGCACATCACATCTTGCACTGTGGCTATGAAGACTAAACTGCTTAATAAACCCTATTTTGACATTTGTCCATGATCTGTAGAAGAGTAGGACTCCATGAAAGATGTAACTGCTTCTGGAAGGTCATTTCATTGGGATTGGCACTACATAACTGCTTTCACAGCTCCAAGGGGACTGGTATTAATAGGTCATTCTTCAACAGGGAATGATGCAAAGGTACCTCTACTGCTGAAAGCAGGAGTGGAAAATGAGAACAGGATAAAAATGCCAGTCTGATACTGCTGTTTCACACCATATCTCCATTTATTTTTCAAAAGTGGATGATATTAGAGTACAGACTAATGCTGCTGCTAACAGAAATCTAGTGTCTAACAGCCCATTTGCACCTGTCTGAACCAACATACTGAAATAACTTCCCAGAGTAAAGTCAGTGGTCTCAACTATGCTGCTGCTGCCGCCCAGAGACCAGCTTCAACCTTTTTGCCAAAACTTGCTCTTCCACACACTTGTGTGCTGCTGGGTACTGGCGACACCGTGGTACATACACTGAGAAAGCTGGGGGGAAGTGATGACTCAATATCTACTTTCCCTCACCATATTCTGTAACAATTTAAATTATTTTATCTCAGCAGAAAGCACTGTTTTTCCATCAGCTTTTCTGCAGTCAGCCTCATTCCTGGAAGGCAGAAATTATCACAGTGTGCTAAAACTCAAGCTGGGCAATACAGGGAGATGAAGGCACTGCACTGCACTGATCCCAGACACTCACCAGGTCAACAACATTTTACTACAGTAGAAAGGGAGAAATTAACCCCCAGATGGAGATCCTAAGTAGAAATGAAGAGGTGTTCCTGCTTCTTGAAAGGCAACAGCTCTTTTTTTGTCTGAAGGCTGGGGAGCCTCTGTCTTTTGTGCTGCATTGCTGAAGATAAAAACCACACACTTGAAAGAAGCGGTGTGAGTGCACCCAAAGCAGGTCCTTTAGTTCAAGAGCTGTGCCAGCTACCTGTGACCTCTCTTGGTTTCATCTCCCCTTCCCAGCTGGACCTGAGATGGGCTCAGCAGGCATCCCTGGCTGCTTATTTAGCTTGGGCTGTTGGAAAGGGAAGCAATTCCCCAAGCCATGTCCAAGCCACTTCTGCTCACTGAGGATGGCTCAGAGCAGAGATGAAAGAAAATCCCAGAGATCCCACTCGGTCAGTTGATGCAGACGCGTTCTTCTTTTAGAGCAGCACACTCAGACGTGGGAATCAGCTTGGATGGCAGTATAAATTTTTATAAAAAAAGAAACCTATGTAGGAAGCTTTAAAGATAGCACAGGCAGGCACACGAGAGCTAGGAATATTAAACAGGACGCATCCTTAAACCTCTGTTCCATCTTCTCAGAGTTACACCTTCCAAACCCCATTCCCCACATACATAGAGCTGACACCTCCCGGAGCCCCCGCTCCCAGCAGAGCCCTCCAAACACAGCTCCCTCCGAGAAATGCAAGGAAGTTGCTGACAGCCAGCCCACTGGAGTGGTTTTGCCGAGGAAGGATGATTCCCCATTTGATCGCTGTGTACCCAGGGGATGGCAGGAAGATCACTCATCACATTATTGAAGAAGCCGAGCAAGACCACGTACAGGAGCCAGTTGATGGCTCTGCACGAGAGCCTTTGTTCTGCACACAAAAGCTCACTGCTAACACAGCTGGGTTTGAGCCTGGTATTGTGCAAACGTCATTTCTTAGAGAAGTTATTTTAACGCTGATTTCCCAAGTGGCTCAGTTCCGGTACTCGGGGATGGTGAGGAGGGGGAGTATTTAAGGGAAAAGAAGGTAACTGGGCAGAACTTTGGGTGCTGAATATTCAACCACTTCCCGGCACAGCTTCAGTGAGGCAAGAGCTCACGTGAGCAGCATACAGAGCTCCTCACAGCCACACTGGCCCTCTCACCTACTGCACAGTGGGTTTTCTGCCTCACCAGGCACACACTTAAGTAACCCAGGCCTGGCCTGGCCCAGGGGAGAACAGGGAAGCACACTGGAAGTGTGGCTGGGAGCAAAGTGAGCTCCCTTAGCCTTTCACAGTTCAGGAGCTTTACAATCACAATGTTTAAAGTGCTTCTATTTATTTCTCTGGCTCACCTCATCAGAACTACCCTGGCTACTTAAAATGTTCCTCCAACAGAAAAACCACCCCTTCTGCTACCCAGATTGCTGTTCCCACATCAAGAAGTTCCTAGGAAGAAGAGAGAGGAGCTCTCACCTCCAGCGTTCTGTAGTTTCTGGATGAGCAACAGTGCTGCGGGTCACACACACACATTCACTTCCCTCGACCTTCCACTAACCCCATCTTCCACCACCAGAAATAGCCCTATGGAGGCACAACGTGTCCTCTCCGTGTTCAGCCCTTCCTGCTCTTGTGCAGGCAAAGGCTCAGTGCAGAGGATCGACAGCAGGCCTGGGATGGGGCTTGCACCACTGAGGGTGGGTACCAGTTATTGTCAGGTTACTGGCGTGATCCCAAAGAGCTCTGCCTGGTCTAGCGTGCTCCAGTGTCCCTTGCCTCCATGAGGAGACCCTCCACATCCATAGTGAGAATTGGCAGTTTAGCAGCTTGGTGCTGAATGACTCTAAATCCCAGCCATCTCTAAATCCCAGCCGGACTGTAAATCCCAGCTGGGCAGCCAGGAGCTCCTTTGGGGTTCACTTCTACCCTGATCCAAATCTCTGAGAAACAGACTAAGCCTAGCTATACTGAGAGGATTTCAGACAGGGCAGTTCATCCACTCCCGGGGCAGAGAGCTGCTGTGACCCCTGCAAGCTCCTTACCACCAAAGCTACCTGAACCACAGCGTCCCTCAGTGACCATCCCTGTTTGCTACCCTCTGCCCTGAATGGACAATGAAACCAGCTCATACTAGGAATAACCGAGATGGCTTCTCTCTGCACTGAACACTGCATCCAGACCAGACCTTTCTGCAAACCCCTGCCTGAACTCAGACGCTAAAATGGCAGCTGTTCCCAGCAGCAGTCTGGTTTGTGATAACACTTATCAGGTCTGAAGTCAAACCCACACCAAATCCCATCTGTCCTCTGCTTGTAACAATAAAAGACCATGACAGATTTTACATCTTCTTGCCTGTGTTCCTCCTATTTATCTCCAAATGGCTCCTACGCCCTGTCTATCTAATACAGAGCCAGTTCCAAATCAGATTTTTCACCCCAGCAGAACATACGTGAAGAGTCACAGTGCCCATGGAGAGACACCAGCAGGCACTTAAGAGCAAAAGTAAATCTTTCTTCTGACAGTATTTCCTCAATTTTAACTCGGACAACTTCCCAACTTCCCCGTTTCATTCTCAGGCCACAAAGGCTCTTAGTGGTATGTTACAACAAATTTAAGAACAGAAGAGTGAAGACTAATTATACAGAGCCTTCATCTTCTGTATTAAAATGACCTAACTGTTAACTTGGCTGACAACCATACTGAAGCATCTCCCCCATCACAAATAATGGAGAACGGCAATTATTTCAAAAGCTGCAGGCATGCAGATACTCTAATCTCTTGCCCCATAGGAGAGGGAAAAAAAAAAGAGGTATTTCGAAGCTTGAAGCTCTGAGCAGAGCTTTCAGATCACCAGAGTCAACACACGATTTGGATAAAGTGAGCCAGATTCAGTGACAGACTGCAGGCTCTCGCTACAGAAAGGTCACCCCAATAAAAAAAAATTATGAGCTATGTCTAAAATTATCTGAACAGTTCCTCCACTCCTGGGCCCCACTCAGCTAACAAAAGCCTCCCTGCGTAAGCTGCGGGAGCATGTGTAATCAAAGAGCTCCCATAGCTCTAGCAGCACACCCACCATGAACTCGAGCAGGAGTGCTCTATCAGGTGGGTGGTGCTGAGCGGTGTACGGCAGCCCCTACACATGCCAATTCTCCCCTCTCAGTTAGGTGACCCCTCCATGCCCAAGCTTTTCCCTTGCTGTGTGCCCAATCGCCTGGAGGAGAGGGCTGGTAGGAAAGCAGTGGGATTCACAGTGGACAAGGCACAGACGGTCCTGCAGCATGCTGGCACTGGCAGGTCCCCTTCCAGGCAGATCTTTGTCCTGTGCATCCTTAATTGTAGGCAAATAGCCTGTGGTTCCCCACCAGAGTGATCCAGAGCTGTGCCAGGTCTCCGGGGAAGAGCCTCATTTTGCACACACTTTCACTGTGTTTGCTTAGCACAGTGATGGATAACTACTCCTCTCTGATGTCAAGCATTGGTGGCTGCAGTGAGAACCACTCTCTGAAGATAAAACAGAGCAGGCCCCTCTTAGGAACCCGAGATGAAAACTGAGGCTGGAGTGATGACAGAACCACCTGTGAAAGCCTAACACTTTTCAGATCTGGCTTCTCTTCCCTCCTGTTCCCTGTGCTGTTGCACAAAAGCAGAGCACTGCCTACTTCCAGGCAGAGGTGGTTCACGATCCACCGTTAATGCAAAGTCACCTTCCCTGGTGTCTGAAGCAGGATGTGCTGTGACAGCCCAGGAGCTATGCTCCAACACCTACAGCACCCTCAGTCAACGTGGACAGCCAGGGCATACCACGAGCACTGTCTGTGCCAGCAAAATCCAAGGGTACCTCTTTCTGCCAGCAGCATTTCCCGAGCGCTCCTCAGTCAGGCAGAGTAAGTTTCAGCAGGTGAGGTTGTACCTGGAGAGATGTGCAGCTCCACACTGGGCTTGTGAGGACACTGAGCCAGCACCTGCCACTGCTGCTAAAGAAGGGAGATCTGATCCCTGCTTCATGGCTGCACCATGGTGAGCCGCCATGACACGATGAATGGGATGAGGAAACTCATATAACCTAAAAATACCCAGTTTTGCCTGTTTAATTTTAACCTAGGTCACTTCCCCAATCCTGTTTCCCTTGAAGCCACAAAAATGCCTGTGTCAGCACGAAGGAGGGGGTGGCAGAGGAACAATCTCTGGTTTTGGTGGGGTCTCTGAGCATCCCTGAAGCACTGGAGCCACATCTAGCCACAACCACTCCTGAAGAGAGTTCCTCAGTAGTGCCTAGCAGGATTCAAAGCTCCTCTACCCTCCCAGCACACCAACAGCCTCCAGACGCTCCTCAGTCTCCCCACGATGAACTCACTTCAAGTCATAAGATGAACACAAAATTCTCACTGCCTGGTTTCAGCCAGAGCTCAGCCTCTGTCTGAAAGGCTCAGCTCTACGGCCCACGAGCATCAAGCGACCGCAGGTGGGAAATACCATAAAGCGGGCGGGTGCAGCTTCAGCCCAGCTCCTGCCGGCTCACAGGAACCACTCTGCATCAGGGAAGTTCAAGCTTCAGCTGATTTCCTATGCAGCTAATAGTCACGAAGCCCCACAGATCTGTACCTACTAATGGCTGTTAAGAAACCAACAATCTAATTTGAGATTTTCTTCCCTCTGCCCCCAACCCAGGAAAAGGCATACTGTTCCCGAGCTATGCAAATTTGTGTTCTTTTGCACAGTGGGTAAATAATAAGTAACAGTTTGAGACAGATGATTAATTTGCTAAAGATTTTGGGTAAGCTATGTATGACTGGAAAACCAAACTCTAAGACCAAAGCCCTGTGCCACACTTTCCCTGGGGTCAGTTAAATCAGAGCAGGACAAAACTGGATGGAAATCTGTTAGTGTTAAACAGAAAGAGTATTCACCAGACACAGAAGACAACCATCAAAATGTTTTACACAAAAAGTGTTGGTGGGTTTTTTTTTGTCTGTGCGATTAGCAAAGGGAAGCAATGATGACAAACAGGATCTTCCAACTGGTAGAGCTCATCTCTGCACACCACATTTCTATCAGAAACGGGAAAACGCACCTGTGACACCAGCTTCTAGGCAACATCTCAAGGACAAATGAATTGGTCAAAAGCTTACGGAAGCTTTCTCTTGACATGTAAAAAAAGCTCATGAGCCAACCTCATTTCAACAAAATTATTTCCACATACTGACCAGGTATTCCCACACTGCAGCAGTTCAAATGCTTGACAACTTCAGTAGCAAATTCCTAACTCAAGTTATTTCAACAGATTCTAGTAGCTTTAGGTTTTTATTTTAAAATGTGGTTGGTTTAAGAGAATAGATTTAAACAAAGAAATTACTAGAACTGAATAAAGAAAAAAAAAAAATCAGATGCATTGAAGTCCATCATCTGTTACCACCTCGATCTAAATATCACCTTTCAACAGTGGCTGTCCAAGGAGGTGAGATTTCCATGGGGTTTGCCCACAAAACCAAATTAAATTTGAAACTACCCTATTTACACGTGAAAGTGTTGGTGGGCCAAGGACCTTGTCAAGGAAGGACTCTTAGAGGTGGGTTAGGCCCTGCCCCAAGTGCTGATCTCTGTCTGCAGTTCTGCCAAGGTCCCTTTCACACTGGGAACTCCAGGGACAGCTGATGGACCTCCATGCAGAGCAGATTTTGACATATATGACAATAACGTTATGGCAGCGAATGAATTCGTGACCTAGTTCTATATGACAAGGTGAAATGTGGAGTGTCTCCCACCTGATAGCCCAGGAAAGCTCTGCAGGGACCTGCCAACTATGGCTGCGCTGTAGTAGAGGGGAGTGACACAGCCCATGCCACAGGCCAAGTCTCTGGCAAAGGATTTGGAAATGAACCCTGCCCTGCCCCACTTCCAGGCTGGCGCTGAAGCCACCAGGCACACCTGGCTCTGAGACAACCACTGCTGACAAATCCCTGCACCGCATCTGCTGCACTCCTGGGTTAAAGCAAATAATGTAAACCCAACTCTGCCTCAGCGTCCAGACTCATTCCTCCCAGTCACCAAATTCTTCAAGCCTTGACCTTGCCCTGACTGTCCTGTGTTTGTCCCCAAGAAACACCTTGGAAAAACCATCACCAAAATAGCAAAATACAGATCCCTTCCTGCCTCCAGGCTGAGCACCATAGGGATAACGCCAGAGCTGTGGCCATAGGAAAAAGAAATATCACTTGAATGTATGTTTCATAACACTCATTCCTTAGAAGACTTGAAACCAGGAGAAGCCTCCCTGCACCTCACCACCCTGCACTTGCCTGGACAGGGGGACCTCAGAACAAGTACAGAAGAAAATTCAGAAGTAAATGTCTTCCTCACCTTCAGCAACACATTCAAGGCACAAACCTTATCTAGAAATGCCATCTAAAGAACAGAACATGCCATAGATGACTAAGAGGCAGAAGCAGAGCACCATCAGCCACGCTGCGAACTGATCCAGGAACAATTGGTATGTCAGGCACGCGTGCCAACACACAAGTGAGGTGGCTTTGCCATACAGCAAAATGGAAATCTCAGGGGCCTGCAGGCTGGTACAGAGCAAGCAACCCCAGCTCTGCTCACGGAGTCAGGGTTTTGGGGTGCATTGAAACCTGCAAACTGCCCCCTCCAAGTCACATCAACACAGAGACACACGAACACTCTTCTCTCTCTGTCAGGAAGAGTGCCGAGTATGGACTAGTGATGGACAAGCTGCTCTGACACTCACTATGGACCTCTGTACATGCCATATTTTCTAATGGATGCAGCTGCAATACCATAGTGGTCACCTGGGAGCTCTCTCTTCCCAGTGCGGTGCCTGTGCTCCAGGGAAACTTGTTGCATTAAACGATCAGGGCTCAAGAAGAATCAAAACCTGGGAGCAGCTCAGCTGTCCTCCAAGGCAGAGCAGCCTGTGAGACTATTTTATGAAAAAAACCCACCAAAACAAAACAAAAAACCAGTCTGAGCAACAAGTCAACTGAGAGTGGGGGGAAAGCAGAGGAAGTGGCCTCTGACAACGTTCTGCATGTGAAAGGCTGAGAGCTTCAAAAATCGCTGGAGAAAAAAGGTAACACAGAAAAAGGCACCTGCCTGGGGGGTCCTTTCCTGGAGCAGCCTGGGCCCTGCCTTGCGAGGCGCCAGGGCAGGCTCCACCCCAGAGATAACACCACTGTGCTTTGCCTCTCAAGGCTTTGTCTGGGTACAAAGGTGTCTCAGCAGGCAGTGAATCGAGCCCACAGGCCACTGGGTTGCAGATAAGGACATTCATACTGAAGGGACTTCCTTCCAAGCTAAGCTGTGTCCTCACAAGCATCTTTACAGCCCTGGTGCAATACTGGCAGTAAAAAACGCTGACTCCCCAGGGACTGGACTGTCCCAGCCAGAGATGTGAGTGTGAACCAGACCCCCCTAGTCTGCCCCCCGAGGCCAGGACAACCACCAGGCTGGCACCAGGGGCCGTGGCTGACCCATGGGTCTGTATCCCTCCTGCTCGAGAAAGCAAAGAGGGAGCAAGCTGGAATTTGCTCTTCACCCCCACAGCAAAAGGCTGAGGCCATGACTCCACACACAGGCTTCCTGTTCCTCCGCTCCCCCTACACATTCTGTACGAGCGCTGGCACCATGCTGATGAAGCCCGCTTTACCCAAAGCGAACACCTTGCAAATCCACCTTCCTCCCTTCCCAACTTCCTCCTTGTCCAGGCCCTGTCCTCCAGTCCACCTCAGCACTTCAGTCTCCGATACCCTTCCCAGATCCGTCCTGCTCCGCCGGCTCTCACCACTGCTCTGGCACTAATGACCCCATGCAGCCCCACTCTCCCCTCCAACACTGCCTGTCCCACTCTGCTCTCTTACTCCCCAGGCCTTCCCTCTGCCCAAGCTCTGCCCACCCCCGCCGCCCGCAGCTCAGTTCCCGCACCCTGACCACCCTCCTCCCAGCCCCTGCACCCTGCAGGCCCCCACCCCGTGCCCGCTCTGCCCTCCTCGCTCCCCGGGCCGCC
>VWZW01000014.1:0-15045 GCA_013397115.1 Edolisoma coerulescens | reverse complement strand
GTCACCGCCAGCTGGGGCGAGGCAGGGGTATGGGGTGCGCTTGCGGTATGGAAGTCCCCAAAACTGTGAGGTGCCCCCCCCGCGGTCATGGGGTACTCCCAGTGTATGAAGGTCCCCGAAAGAGCGGGGTGCCCTTAGGATTATAGGGACACTCCAGGAAGTAGCAGGTGTGCCCCAGTGTATGGGGCAAGAATTGGTGCTCCAGGCTAATGGGGGTACTTAGAGGGGAAAATGGTGTCTTGCAAAATGGATAATCTCAGAGCTACAGGGCCCCAAAAATGTGAGGTGACACAGGGAGTGGGGATATCCTAGGGGGGCTGTAATGGTACCCTGGAGCTGGGGCTTGCCCAAAACCGGGCAGGTGTTCCCAGAGAATAGGAGTGTCCTTGGGTCTGTGGTAATACCCAAGGGATATGATGGTGGTACTTACAAGGTACCCCCAGGGAAGAAAGGTGCCCCAAAAGCGTGGTGTACCCCTATGACTGACAAGCATGGAAAGCTGTGGGGATGGGGGTGCTCGAAGGGTTTGTGAGTGCCCCAGAGGAACGGGGATGCATGGGGAATGCCCTCGTTTACAGGTTTCCCCTAAAGGCAATAGGGGTACTCAGAGCCACGGCATTCGCTAAGTCTGTGCGGCTGGCACAGGGGCACGGCTCTGTCTGATGGCATGGCTTGAGTTCACTTAGCTTGGCACAGCTAGGGTGGGAGGGACATGGGACTCTCCTCTGGGGGGGTCCCCCACAGCAACCCCCAACAGAGGGCAAGCCAGCCTTGCAGTCCCCCTGTGCATCCCCCAAATGCTGACACCACCCTTGCTCTACCAATGGGGAAACTGAGGCACAGAGCCCCGCATTGCCATCACCCACTGGCCACAGCCTCGGAGAGCTTCTGCTCTCCTGGGGGGACTGCAGCACACAGGGGTGCCTCGAAGGGGAGCCCCGCATCCACTGAGGGCCTGGGGACAAAGTGGAGACCCCCAACTGGAGACCCCTGGGGTGCATCACTGCAGGGATGACAAGGAACCCCTGGGTGCAACCCCAGTGTGGCATGGCCTGGGACACCCTGGGACAGGAGGGTGACAGGGGGCTGTGGGCTCCCCTCGGCCCGGGAAAGGCATCTGGGGGGACCGGGGAAGGGTCCCTTTGGCTGCCACTTCCGCTTCATGCTGGGAGAAGATTTTGCAACGTTTCCTGCCCGGGCAGTATAAATTGGGCGGCGGAGGAAAGGGGTACTGGGAGGCGGCACGGCAGCCGGTGCAGGTGAGGGATCCTCCGGCTGGCGAGACCCCTGGGTCTGGTGCTGCCCTCCATCCCACCACACTTCGTACCGGAGCCCTTTGGGGGTGACATCTGGATTTAAACCCGGGACTGTGTGCTTCCCAGTGAGAAACACCTTGGGATCGGGAGAAGACCCCAGATTTGACGGGACGGTGACAGGAGCAAGCAGTGAGTCCATGGGGTGCTCCACTGGAGATTGTGGCTTTCCTTGGGCTTTGGCAGCCCCACAGCACCCATTTGAGCCCCTTCACATGTGGAGCAGGCTGGGGGCTCGGGTGGGCTGCTCCAGCTGCCCAAGAGGCTGCTTGGTGTGAGGGTAGAGGGAGGTGGTGGGTGGGAGCACTCAGGGCTGTGCTGAGGGCTCATCTGGGGTGCCAAGCCTCCGTCGTCCCCAGGGATATCAGCCTTGGGTGCCGTGGGGAAAAAGTGCCTGCTCCCATTTCCTTGCACAGCGATGAGCTGGGAGGATGCTTCCCCA
The DNA here is from genome assembly GCA_013397115.1 of Edolisoma coerulescens. Taxonomy (NCBI): domain Eukaryota; kingdom Metazoa; phylum Chordata; class Aves; order Passeriformes; family Campephagidae; genus Edolisoma; species Edolisoma coerulescens. The sequence goes on along the minus strand of VWZW01000014.1, from coordinate 13,290 downwards.
TTGCATGTCCCTCTTTCCTCCCCACTGGGAGCCCCAGGGCCACCCCATTGTCCCCCAGCCCCTCTAGGGTCAGGAGGGGAAATGGAGTGCTGCTTGTTCCCCCCATTGGGGCCAGCTCTGAGGTGTCTGTGCGTGCTATGCCCAGGGAATACTCGGTTCCGGAGGAACCACCAGAATTTTGGAGTGGCGGGGCAGAAAGAAGCAGCCAGAAATAGACGGAGGGGAAGCACTGGCATCAGGCTCTGCCCTGTGCCCGTGGGAGCCCCACTTGGGAGGACATTCTCCCATCAGCACTGGCAGCATCCCTGGCTGCAGTCCTCCAGGATGCTGATGCCTCAGCATCCCAGCATCACCACCCTGGGATCACCATCCCAGGATTTCCATCCCTGGATCACTGCAAGAGAGGGTGCAGCAGAGCCAGAGAGGGATTTTTCTGGGCGGTGGCACCAGCCCAGCTGCAGCAGGGAATTCACGTCAGGCAAAAGGGGAAAGTTGGTCCCAGGGACGATTTGGGTTCAAACAGGGTCAGCTCGGGGCTGGGGACCCACAGCACTGGGGGGACTCAGCACCTCAAGCAGTCCTGGCATCTCCAAGCCTTGGAGGGGTTGGGGACTCAGAAGTGGGGTAGAGGGGTGAAACAAGGGTCCAGATCCATTCTGGGAGAAGGCTGAAAGCCAGTGGTCTTTGGGGAGGCAGAAGCAGAGCAAGCTCATCATCTCTGTGTGAGGAGACAGGAAAAGTGACTGCCACCTGTGATTTCCCCATTGAGGCTGAGCACAGGGGGACACGGCAGTGCCCAGCTGAGCAACAGGAAAACCAGAGATGTAATATTTCCAAAGCTGCCTGCAAAGTGTGACATGTCTTTCCGTCCGGGGCTTGAAACCACTCCCGCAGGAGCAAGACCAGGAGGGGGAAGAAGGGCACAAAAACACCTTCAGACCTTCTTGAGTGCTTCCTGCCCCAGGCACTGTGACCACAGCCTTGCTGCTGGCTGAGGTGGAAGGAGGGGCAGCTCCAGCAGCAATGCTTGAGGGGGTGGAGGGGCTGGAGGGATACAGGGGTACTTGAAGAACTTTGGAGGTGTCTGAGGGGCTCTGAGATGCCCAAAGAGCTGAGAGAGGTTTTTGAAGGACCCACAGTAAGCAGGGGAGCTCTGGGTTTCCGGAGGAGCCAGGTGTCTCCTGGAGGGATGTGATGCTACGTTGATGGGGAAACCCCCCAGCCTGAGAAGAGGTGATCAGTCTATGGGGGAACGCCTTCCTCCACAGGAGTCAGGAAAGGGACAGGACTGGGGTGAAATGGAGGAGACTGAGGCACACAGGGGGTGTTTTACAAGGGAGCATATGAGGAACAGTGTCTACGTGCAACACTGACCATTACCTGGCACAGTGTGGATGCAGTGGAGTGATGAAGGACAACTGCCCACTGGCTGGGCGGGGACCTGGGGGGCAATGGAAATGCCAGAGTACCCAAAGATGCTGTCACCCCTGGTCCACGACACTCTGCCACCCCACACTCATGCCATTTTGTGCTCCACAGGTAAAATGGAGCCCTTATCCTTCAGTGGGGATTTCTCCAACATCTTCTACCTTTACAACTACACCTATGACTACAGCACAGCCATGCCTGACACTGCTATCTCATCCTCTCCGTGCCGGCCTGAAAACTCTGTCCTCAACAAGTACCTGGTGGTGGTGATCTACTGCCTTGTCTTCATCCTCAGTGTGGTGGGGAACGGGCTGGTGGTGCTGGTGGTGACCTCCAGCCACACCAGCCGCTCCGTCACCGACGTCTACCTGCTCAACCTGGCTGTGGCAGACCTGCTCTTCGCTTTCAGCCTGCCGCTCTGGGCCGCCTACCGAGCCCACGAGTGGGTCTTTGGCACTGTGATGTGCAAAGCCATCTCCGTGCTGCAGGAAGCCAACTTCTACAGTGGCATCCTTCTGCTGGCCTGCATTAGCGTGGACCGCTACCTGGCCATTGTCTACGCCACACGGGCCGCCACTGAGAAGAGGCACTGGGTGAAGTTTGTCTGCTTGGGCATCTGGGTCTTCTCCATGTTGCTCTCCCTGCCTGTGCTGCTCTTCCGTGAGGCTTTCCGCTCACCCAACAATGGCACCGTGTGCTACGAGCGCATCAGCGGCGAGGACACGGCCAAGTGGCGGGTGGTGCTGCGGATCCTGCCGCAGACCTTTGGCTTTGCCTTGCCCCTCCTGGTGATGCTCTTCTGCTACGGTGTGACCATCCACACCCTCCTGCAGACCAAGAATGCTCAGAAGCAGCGGGCCATGAAGGTCATCTTCGCTGTGGTGCTGGTCTTCCTCATCTGCTGGCTGCCCTACAACATCACGCTGGTGAGCGACACCCTCATGAGGACGCGGGCCATTGCTGAGACCTGTGAGAGGAGGAACCGCATCGACACAGCCCTCTCTGTCACGCAGGTCCTGGGCTTTGCCCACAGCTGCATCAACCCCATCATCTACGCCTTCATCGGTCAAAAGTTTCGCAACAGCTTCCTCAAGATCCTGGCGCAGCGTGGGCTGATCAGCAAGGATGCTGTTGCCCGCTACGGCCGCGCCTCCTATGCCTCCACCTCTGGCAATACATCCACCACCCTCTGAGCCCTTCTGGGACTCAGCCCTTTGGGCTCCCAGCAGGTCCCAGCACCCCACACACCTCAGCATCCTCATCCAGCCCTCTGGAATGTGGGTGGTGATGCCATGGGGATGGGCAAGGCCACCACTGGATGCTGGACCCCAACTGGAAGGGGGCTTGGGTGGCAAGGTGATAGGACCCCATTGCCAGGGGAGTGATGTCAAGTGTCCACCCTCCCCTCTCTTTGGGACAAAGCCTGTGACCCTGGGGATTCTGTGAACCTGCTGTGAGGATGGTGTTTTTACCTGATGACCATCCAGCAATAAAGGAGTTGGTGGGTTGGTCACCCATGTCTGGCTCGTCTTTGCCACAGGAAGGGAGATGGAAGGACAGGGCCAGGGCACATCTCTGGGGACAGTGCCAAAATGGTGGTGCCAGCTCAGTCTGTCAGAGTGTGGGTAACCCTGCTTCCACGACAGGGTTCAACATCCTGTGCATCCCCAGAGGGGACCCAAGCCCAGGTTTTGCTTCCTACAGCTCCCCAGACAGGTCCTGGCACTTCCCTGGTACAGAGGTCTCCATGTGGAGTCTCTCCCACCTGGGGACAAAATCATTCCCTTCCCAACCCCAATCTCAACCTCAGCAGAGCAAATCTCTGAAAGATCCCTGAGCAGCCCCTCACACCGAGCCAGCCCTGTGACCCCTGCCTGAAGGGTTCCAGCAGCCCAGGCACCCCTGCTCCTCCCAACCATGGTGTCAGGACATTGTTGTGCAAAGGGTTGGGAACCTGTCCCTTACACAACCGGGATGTTTCCGCCCTGGCTTGGGCAACTGGGGCTGACACTTGACTGGGGTTGAGGAGCTGAAGAAGGGACTGTGACCCTGCTGGGGACTCTCCTGCCACTCTGTGTGCCAGGCCTCAGGATGCCTGCCCTGGCACTCCTAAGCATCTCTCCATGGGGGTCCCATACTTCTCCTCCACTGACCTTGATCCAGGTTCCTAGGGGTCCATAACCATGGGGACATCAGTGGGTGTCACCCATGTGCTGGCTCATGGGTGGGTACAAGTGTCCCCCACCACCCGGGTGGGAACCTTGGGGACTCAGGGCAGAGCAGAGTCAGTGGGGGTGCTGAGCAAGGACAGCCCATTACCTTTGCATCTGAGAAACTCTTGCCCAAGTGGTTGCTCGCAGCATGGTAGGAAGCCAGGGCTGTCGGCCAAGAGCTGTCTACCCTCCCCACTGTGGGATGGTGCAGGCAGTGGCTCATCCTGGCTGCAGCTGGGACACCCTTTTTTGGGGATGGTTTCCCCCCAGGAGGACTCTAACATCCCCATGCCAGCATTCCCCCACCCTACACCCAACCTGGGTGTCAATCTGGCAGTGACCGATAGATGACACGGAAGCCACAGGTGTAGCAGAAATGAGTAGTTTTCCTCTTTGTGGACCAGCCGCAACAAAGACACATCTCAAACCCAAAATGCTGGGCAGCAGGACCTGCATGCAAGCCCCAGACACCTGAGTCCCCAGGAAGTCCAAGAGGAGGCAGCCAGGGCAGGAGGTGTCCCAGACACGGTGCCAGGGCTGCCGTCCCCACTCACGTAGCCTGCGGGTGCCTTTGCTGGTAGCAAATCAGGCAGCAGCGGCCGTGCTTGCCCATGTCCACGGAGCACGTGTGGCACACCTTGCCCTGGCACAGCCTGCTGAGAGAGCAGGAGGTGAGAGCTGAGCAGTCCTTGTGCTGTGCCAGCGCCACCCCCCATTCCCCCCATAGCCCACCTGCAGTTGTACCGCCGGGAGAGCAGGCGGAAATCCTTGTGGCAGCGGGCACACAACCCTGGGTCGCGGGGCACCGGACTGGGCACCGGGCTGTCAATGCCCTCTGTCTTCTGCCACAGGGCATCCTTCTCCCTGCGGGAGGGGAGGGGTCAGTCCTGGGTTTGCCTGGGCTCTGGTGCCCTCGTCTGGGCAAAGGGGTTTGGGTCCCCTTGCCCTCGCTTAGAGTCCCCGGGGCTCTCACCGCAGCAGCTCCAGCAGCCGCTCCTTCATGTCGCGGACGAGCTCCTGCTGCCGTGCCTGCTCGGCGCCGCGCGTGGCCTCCCGCTCCAGGGCCTCCCGCTGCGCCCGCTGCAGCGCCGATGCCCAGCGCTCACCGTCCTGCCGGGCCCTGGCGCGGGGCAGTGGCGACATGGTCCCCCTGTCTCCCAGATGGTCGTCTCTCCATCCCTCCATGCGTGCGGATAAACCTCCCGCCGCTGGATCCTCTCTCCCTCCCGCGCTCCCTCCTTTGCTCCCTCCCTCCCTTCTTTTCTGTGCTGTTGCCCATCCATCCTCAAGCTCTCTCCCCATCCTCACAGCCACCGTGCCATCTGCCACCCATCCGTTTCCCCCCTGTTCATCCATCCTTCTCCACACCCTGGCCTTCTGCCCACCCACCCATCCATCTACTCACCCCAAATTCATCCCTCTGTCTCTCCATCCACCGTCCCATCTTCATCCATTCATCCAAAATTGATCTCTCCTTCCCTCCCTCTACTAACGCCAAATCACTCTATCCCTCTGCCCACCTACCCCTCCACCTACCTATCAGTCCCAAATTGACCCCTCCCTCCAGTCCTGCCCCCTCAAATCCTTCCCTCCCTTCCCCTGCCGATCCCCAGCGGCTGTTCGGCTGTGTCCAAGCAGGACATTATTGGGGGTCACAGGGGAAACCATGTGGCAGGTGGACATCGGAGGTCCCACTGTGGGGTGATGGGTGGTGGAAGTAGGGGTCCCTGCCCAACCTGCTGAGCTCCTCCTGCAGCCGTGCCATCTCCTGTCGCTGGGCCTGGAGCTGCTGCCGGCTCTGCCAGGTCTCCTCCCGTGCTGTGGCAGCCAGGCTGGCCAAGCGCTGGGGGAGAGTGGGGGGTCAGTCCTGGACCCCAAACCCCCACCCCACCATGGGATCCCCTTGGACTTGCCCATACCATGGCCATGCTGGTGACTGTGCTGGGCCCCTCCTCTGCCTTGGGGTCTGGTGGGGGCTCCTGGGGACCACGGGCGAGCTCCAGTGCCTGTTGCAGCACCTTCTCCACGGCAGCCACCTCATTTGAGGCACCAGCATCCTCCAGCATGTCCGTCCGTCCTGCCGCCACCAGCGCTGCCTGGCATTCCTGCAGGCGCGAGGTCAGCGCCGCCACCTCTGCCAGCACCCCGGCCAGCTGGGTACCCCGCTCCTCTGCCACCTCTTGCCAGCTCCGTGCCTCCTCCTGTGCCCGTGCCAGTGCCCCTGGGTCCCCTGCTGCCACCGCTGCCTCCAGAGCCCGCTCCAGGAAGGTGTTGGTTTCCCGCAGTGCCTCAGCCTCGCGTGCCCACAGCTCGGCCCGCCGGGCACTGCCCTCCTCCCGCCGCTGGTGCCGCAGTTCCGCCCGCGCCAGCCGCACCGCCAGCGCCTGTGCTGCCGCCTCCCGCTGACCCAGCTCGGCCCTCAGCTGGGACACCAGTGCCTGCAGGGATGCCTCTGTCCCACCCGGCTGCCGGGGCACCAGTGACGAGGAGCCCAGCATGCACCTTGTGCCACTGGGCAGTGGGGACATGCCAGGCTCTCCGGCGCCATCAGGCTGGGGTGCGTTGCCAGTGCCATGTGCGTCCTCCAGTTCCTCTACATCCACATTCTTCGTGTCCTTCTCATCCTCCTCCAACTCTTCATCCTTCTCTTTCAAATCCTCCTCCATGTCCTTCTCCACGTCCACTTCCACATTCTCCGCCTTCACATCCTCCACTTTCACCTCCTCTGTATCCTCACTGCCATCCTTCTCCACCTCCTCTTCATCCTCCTCTTCCATGTCCTTCTTCACCTCCACATCCTCCACACCCCCCTCTATATCTTCCATCTCCACACTCCCTGCCTGCAGGGCAGCCACAGTGGGTGGGCACGGGTGGGCTGGTGCCCCACGGGGTGCCACAGTGGGATGGGCAGTGCCATCGGACCATCCATGCGCCACAGTGCTGGTACTGTTTGTCTGCAGGGCTGTCTTCGCTGGGCTGCTCCTGATCCCGGGGCTGGGCCGTACCAGTGTCCTGGAGGGGACACAGGGCTCAGGACTACCAGGGCACCCCCAAGGTGAACAGGGCATCACCACCCTCCATTTGGGCTCCCTGGGCACAGCCAGCCATTAGGAATTTAGGGGGCAGCAGGGCAGAGGATCAGCGCTGTTGGTGCCACCAGCCTGAGCACCCACAGAACAGGTGGCACCCAGCGACCCACTGCCTGTGTGCTTGTGGCAGGGCGTGCACACGAGCGTGTGAGCAGAACAGGTGTGAGTGTGCTGGAACAGCTGCATCCACGAGTCCCCCCCCACAAGTGTGCCCGGGGGCAATGGTGTGCAAGCACGCTCGTGTCCCCGTGTGTCAGATGGCACAGTGTCATGGTGTTGCAGCAGGGATATACTTGGCAGAGGACGGCTCTGTGTGTGTGTACACATGCATGTGGTGTGTTTGCAGGCACAGGCACGGTGTGCCAGTGACTGTGCCCTCCTGGGGCCACACAGGGAGAGCTGGCACATCTGGGGTGCCGTGTGGGGTCTAGGGCACTGGGACAATGTCCACATGCTTCTCTGCAATGCTAAGACCCAGGTGCCTCTGATGCCCCTGACACCCCCAATGCTGCCCATGCCCCTGCTGCCCCCAGTGTCCCCAAGCTCACTCGGAGAACATGGGCCAGGCGGTGTCCAGGTCATTCCTGCGCAGGGCCAGGTGGAAGGTGACACAGTCCAGCTCATAGAGGCTGCCCAGGATCTCTGCCCGCCATTTGGGGCTCAGGAAGGGGCTGCGGGCGTAGTACCACTCGCTGCAACCACAAAACAGGCTCATGCATGCATCTATGCCCTGGACAGGAACACATGCCTGCAGCACCTCTGCTGACTGGGTGCTGCAGGGCACTGCCCACCCTGGCCACATCCCCCACCACCACGAGCATCCCCTCACTGTGCCCCTGGTCTCACCAGAGGCTCTCAGGGTCGAGGAGGCAGAGCTGCAGGGACTCTGCCAGCTGCCGGTGCACCAGGCAGTACCGCAGAAAGGCTCGGCCCCTGCCCACAGGGGTCTTCAGCTGCAGGGGAGAGGGGGTTATCAATCCCTGTCACTCCAGTCTGCTCCCCCCACACCTCCCCCCCCAGCTCATACAGGGGGAAAGAGGGTCCCCAGGGCTAGGGCTAGGGTGCAGTGGGGATCCCAGAGGGGAGAAAGTTATTTATAGCACCAGTGGGCGAATCCTTGGTGCCCAAGCAAGTGTGTGCCTGTGCACAAGTGCATGTGCACCCATAAGCAAGCAAAAGCCCATGTGTGTGTGCACAAGTCCCCGGGCATCCCACCAGCCCATGCCCACCTTGTCCAGGGAGGTGACGAAGAGAATGCCTTCATGCTCCTGCCGGCACCGTGCTAGGCCCTGGCACAGGAAGTCCCAATAGTCCTTGCGCTGCCCAAAGAAGCTCCTCTTCTCCTTGAGGTCAAACTGGCAGAGGTACAAGCTTGGACTTTCTTTTTTGGGGGTGTCCCCTGTACCCCCCCAGCCTGTCCCCTGTGGGGCTGGAATCCAGCCAGCTCCCCCAGCAGGGCTGGTCTGGGTGTCCCTGGCTGTCCTCTCTTCACTGGCTCCATGCCTCAATTTCCCTTTTGCAGCACATGTAATTACACATGTGGACAAGGGAGAGCCTGGTCTAGGTGGCTGGGGATGCCCAGGGCTGGACAACACCAGCTGGAGTTATTCCATCCCCGGAATGGTTAACACAGGGTCCCCCACAGCTCTCAGCTGTGCCTAAGGGGAAACTGAGGCAGGGAGCAGCAGGGACCGAGGAGCAGCAGTACCTGGAGGAGGAACTCTAGCTGGGCACAGAGGCTGTGCAGCTCCCGGCTCCCGTCCGTCACCGGCAGGTTCTGCTCCTGGTAGCTGCGCTTCAGCTCGGCCACGGTCTCTGTGGGAGGGCAGGGCTGGGCTGGCATGGCACCCTCTCCCATCCTGCCCCTCTCCCCACTGCCTCACAACTCCTGGCCTCAGGGATTTCTGATGGTGGGTAAAATCATAGAATCATAGAACCTAAGTTGGAAAAGACCTCCAAGATCGAGTCCAGTCATTAACCCAGCACTTCCAAATCCACCATTAAACCATGTAGCCAAATGCCACATCTGCACGTCTTTTAAATCCTCCATGGGTGGTGACTCCACTACTTCCCTGGGTAGCCTGTTCCACTGCTTGATAAACATTTCCGTGAAGAAATTTTTCCTAACATCCAATCTAAACCTCTCCTGGCACAACTTGAGGCCATTTCCTCTTGTCCTAACCCTTGTAACTGGGGAGAAGAGACTGACCCCCTCCTGGCAACTTGTTTCAGGTAGTTGTGCAGAGTGATAAGATCCCCCCCAAGCCTCCTTTTCTTCAAAGAGAAAGAGGAACTTGCTCTGGGATGAAGGAGGGGAGCAGGGGGAGCAAGGAGCACAGCCACCTCCTGGGCACTGGCGCTTCCCAGGGGCTGGCAGTGAGGATGGAAGCAGGCAGCAGTGGCAGGGGTGGCATGGGGATTCTCTGGAGCAGCCCTGGCAGTGACACCCTCACTACCCATGACTCGGGTGCAAGGAGGGATCTGGCATGGCCAGAGTGAGATGTGCCATGCAGGGAACACGCTGGCAGGGGACTGGTTGGCACACTTACTCTGCAGGTCCTTGATGACACGGTTGAGCTCCCCTTCCCCTGCCATGGCTGTTCACAGGGATCTGCAGAGGCAGGGGGAGTGATGAGAGGTTCTAGGCTGGCACCCCCAAACTCTGTCCCAGAGAGAGGGTCTGCCCTCCCAGCTCTACCCCAGAGCTGCCTGCTGTTAAGGTGAGAGGGGGTAGGTTTAGGCACCCCCTTACCCTGCCCATGTCCCCCCACTACATGGGCCAGAGCGGATGGGGTGGACAAAGGTATCCCATCCTGCACCCCCTTAGTGTCCATATCCCCTGCCCCTAAATGTTCTCAGCCTCTGCTCCCATTCCTTGGGGAGTTCCTGGGGCTGAGCCCACCCCATCCCTAGTGTGTCCCTGTCCTTATCCCTGTCCCTGTTCGCCAGGATTCAGGATGTGGGTTTGGCGCAGGGGAAGTGCTGCTTTTGCTTCTGCTCTCGCTTCCCTCACTCACATCATGAACAATGCGGGGGCTCCTGGGTGGTTGAGCAAGGGGACACACCACCCCTGACATGCAGCCCCCTAAGCTGAGCTCCCTAGGCAGAACCCTCTGGCACAGCACGCTGCCTGCGCGGCTGGCACGGGGTTTGGGTGAGTTGTGGGCATGAGGTGGGGGGCCACAGGGCTCAGTGCAGCAGAGTGACTTTGGGGTGGGTGGCAGGCTGAGGGAAATAGCCCATGGAGGTGGCAGGTCTGTGACTTGTCACTGCGGGTGGTGTCTGGCTGGTGTGGGGAGCATACGTGTGTGTGGGGGTGTGCCTGGCAGGGTGCGTGTGCGCTCACAGGAGTGGGGGTGCACAAGTGTGCCCAGAGTGCCCCGTGCCCTCTACCATGGCAAAGTGGGAGAGAAGGACGCAGGTCTCGGGCTGCCTGGGTTCCCATTCCAGTGCCCTTGAGAGACCTTGGATGAGCTATCTTTGTGTCTGCCCACCCGTCTCGTACCTCAGTTTCCCCTGGGAAGAGAAGCCCCTTACCTGTGTCCAGGAACTGTGAGGTGCCCCGAGGCGGTTGCTGAGTATTGGGGGTGCGCTGGCATGTCCCTGTGCCCACGCTGTGCCTGCCTGCTTCTCCTTTTGTACCTTGGGCAGGAGGAAGTGTGGGAGGTCGGTGGGGCTGCAGAAACCACAGCCCGCCCAGCCCACATCACATCAGGCACTGCAGCTTAGCCCCCAGCACCTGGCTCCCTGTTTTGGGGGGTGCCAGTTCTGGGGAAAGGGTCAGCAAGGCTGGTCCCCCTATGCAGCTTTTTCAGGGGCAGAGGAAGGACAGTGTCAGGCATGGGGGGGACTCTGATGCTCTCCCATAGGAATGGAAATTCGGAATATTTTGAAGAACCTGCCCGCAGTTTTTGTGGAGGGGGTCCAAGACCCATACTCAGCTTGAAGCAGCCAGCAGCAGCCCCTGGCACAGAGGCCACCCCCATGCACAACAGCCCCTGGGCACTGAGACCCCCGCAGGAGCTGCAGCCCCCCAGCAAGGACCACAACCCTCCCCAGGCATCTGGCCTCCACATGGGGGCTATACCCAGAGCCAGTGTGTAAACTCTTTCCAGAGCATTCTGGACAAGGCTCCCTCTTCTTAGGGAGCCCCCAACCCAGCAGTGCCCCTCATCCATTGTGCCTGGACCCCTGTACTGTATCAGCCCTGTCCTGTGGGCTCCTTCTGGACTGGGGACTGCAAAACTCCTGTGGGGGGATGTCAGAGGTGATGCCAGCCCATCCCACCAGTCCAGGCAGGGGGACCCACTGCCATCCCACTCCCCACCACCATCTTGGTGGATGGCCACAGCGATGCCCATGTCCTCTCCTCTGCCGTGCCCCTCCTTGCAGCACATGCTGCCCCTACCTGTGCCACCTGGGTGTCTTGAGGGGCACCCGCGTCCCCCCAGCCAGGCCTCGCTCGGCACCAAAGTGAAAGTAGGAAGTGATGCTGAGTGGGAGCCTGAGCCTCCCAGCACCCTCCTGGCTCCCGGGTGGGTGTTGGCCTTTGGGGTGCAGCTGGGGAGCATAGAGGAGCCAGTGGCAGTACTCGGGATGACCCCAGCCTCCTCAGCGCCCCATTGCCCTGCGCCACCCCGCAGTGTGTGGCACTGTGGGCATGGGGCACAGCACCCCACATCGGATAGGGGTGTGGGCAGGGTGTTGGGTGGTGGTGGAGCATCAGCCCGCTGTGCTGGGGTCATGCGTGTGCGACTGCACGTGTGTGCAGGCTGTGCAGGCATGGCTGTGTGGCTGCGTGTGCGGCTGCGAGGCTGGGAGGGCACCGTGTGTGCCCTTCATTGCACCCACCCCTGTGCCCCGTGCCAGGCACTGCCCGGGCGAGACCCCAACACCTGCAGGGGGGACGTGCCCCTGCCCGCCGTGCCACTGCGGCGGCCTGGCAGCAGGGTCCCCCGTTCCTGCCCCAGCCAAGGGCCAGGGCGGGGGTGCCGGGGGCTGGGGGGGCACAGAAGGCTCTCACCCATCCTTGGCGTGGGTGCAATTCAATTAACGAGGCCTGGCCCTGGTTCAGCACAGCCAATAAAGCTAATGGCCCCGCACAGGCCTGGCGCTGCCCGCCGTGGGGGGGGGCGGGGGGGGAGCCGGGGGCCATCTGCTAATTAAATGGGAGTGGGGGATCATGGAGCCAGCGGTGATGTCACCTCCCTGAGGCTCACTGGCCCCCTCTGCCCGCCAGCCCCCTGCCCCTCCCAGGGTACCAGACAGGGCTGTGGGGGACAGCCATGAAGTGTGGGGGACCACCCAAACTCCCTGCACCCCACCCTGATGCTGCTGCTTGTTAGGAGCCTTCCCAAGGCAAATGAAATTAGTGCCCATGCCTGGCATGGCCGCTGCCCACGCTTGGCACCAGCAGCTGCCCCGTGGGGATGGGTCCTTGCCCAGCATCATGGCTGCATCCGGGGGTGCTGCTGCCTGCTCCTCTTGGCAGTGCCTCGATGGGTGCATGGGGGATGTGTGGTGCCCAGAGGGGTGCACCCTGTTACTCTGTTCCCCTGCCCTGTGCAAGCCCCATGGCGAGGTGCAGGTGCCCGGGGCCGTTCGGAGCTGTCCTGCAGTGAGAGGCTCCCCATGGTAATTCTGTGCCCACAGCACGGTGCATCAGCCAGGCAGGCTTTGGAGAGGGGACCCCACTGGAAGGGGGCTGGGTGGGGAGTCCCTGATTGTGTCCTCAGGCTCCTGAGAAGAGCAGAGGCTTGGTGGGGTACAAGGAGGACTGGCAGAGGGGGAGGGAAGTCCCCCCCGCCCGTGTGTACGCCCTGCCATTTGGGGCTAGGGGTGGGCAGGGGGTACTGTAATGACACTGAGGCAGGGCTGGGGTGAGGGTCGCGGATTGAGCTGCGATCGAACCCACGGTGTGCGACCTCCTGCACCCCCAAAACTGACGGCGCTGGAGCGGGGGACCTGTTAAGGTCTGGCATCCACCCCAGGGGATGCCGTGCCCGGAGGGCAGGCGGGTGAGCGCCGGAGGTGCCAAGCCCCGAGCCCCGTGTGCCTTGTAAGGATAAGGAGGAGGAGAAGGAGGAGGAGGGGGAGGAGGGGGAGCGTGTCGGAGCTGGCTCCCACCCAAGCACTGCAGGACAGGGGCGGGCACGGTGCTCCCTGCCTGGCTGCCAGCGCGCAGGCGACGCTGGGGGACCGGCGGGGGGGGCCGGGGCCGGGGGGGNCCGCAGCCCCCCAGCACATCATTGTCGCACGGCCCCGTGCCCACGGCCGGGCACTTCGGGGGCACTGCCCGGGCACCGGAGCTTGTTGCGGCCGGCGCCGGGGGAGGGACACGGCTGGGTTCGGCCGCTCCTCCGAGCGTGCCTTGGGCAGGGGTCGGCCCCTGCACCCTCCCCCCGCCGGGTGAGCCCCGAGCAGGGGCACCATGACCCGGCTGAGCTGGTGCTTTGCCACCTTGGTTGGCTGGGGGAAGTCCTTGGTGTCCTGCCTCCTGCCCCTCCACGCCCGCCGCCGCCGGGAGGTAAGCGGGCATCGCCGGGCACAGCGTTAGGGTT
>VWZW01000012.1:519012-581380 GCA_013397115.1 Edolisoma coerulescens | reverse complement strand
GGTGGTTATTAGGTATCAGGAAGAGGGTCGTGTAGTGATGTCATGTAGTGGAAATGGAAATTATTGTGGTGTAGCATCTTGACTTGAGAGCAGCGTTCCACGGCAAATCTGACCTATCCCTAGGCTGTCTTGGAACTGCCTAGTTTCTGCTACTTGCAGGCATCTCGAATAGGCGTACTTTCCACGGAGAACTCTCAGGAGATGTCCCAAATGATGTTTCACCGTTACGTTTACAAAGCCTGCGTTCGGCAAGGGCGGTGCCGGCTAAGGTCTCTCCCTGCACAGGGGCGAAGGACCCGTTCGCTTCCCTCGCGGGACCGCCGCTCTCGGCGGCGGAGGACGGAGCGGTCGACCGCTCGCAGCCCGGGACTACAACTCCCGGCGGGCCCTGCCGGCGGCGCGGCGGCCGACGCAGAAGCCGAGGCGGCGTATGAGTGGTTGGCGGGCCGGGGCGGACGCGCGGGGCCGTGCGCCGGGGGTAGCGGGATGTGCGCGCGGAGCTCCCGGCGCCTCTCTCGCGCGGGACGGAGCCGCGGGAGCGACGCTGGAGGGGTGAAGCCTCCGTCTGGCCGCCCACATGGAGCTGAGCAGCGCGGAAGGGGCGTCCACCCGGTTCCTCGGCCTCACTCAGCGGTACCGGAGGCGGGGGCTAAGCTCGGGTGGGGCGGGGCGTGGCGCACTGCCGACCGGCGATGGCGGAGAGGAAGGGGGTGCTTTGCTTCCGCCGACCGGGGGCTGGAGGGGCCGCCGGGGCGAGCGGCGCTGGCGGCTCCCGCGGTGTGGGGCGGCTGGCCCTCGGGCTAGCGGAGCAGCAGCAGCCCCCGAGCTGCAGCCGTCGCTCTCGGGGGCTGCTGCAGGTGGTGTGGGCGGAGTCGGGCGAGCATCTTCAGAGTCGGTTTCGCAGCGTGTTCAGCGCTGCGCTCGTGCGAGCAGATAGCGCTGGGATATCACAGCAATTACACGATTGCTGACTGCGTTTGTACCCGTCACTCTTTCTGAAATGAAAACAGGTTGACCGATACTGGCAAGTAAACGTATAGATGGTAAAGAGAATGGCAAACCCAAGGGGCGTGGAGGCTGTGTCCTTCTGATCACACAGGTGCAATCTGCAAACTCAGTCCCTCTGCCACTGCCCTCCCGACCCCCAAGTAAAGTGCGTTCCGGTGTCGAACTTCTAAAAGACAAAACTTGGGATTTGACACTAGGATCCGAAAAACATCTAGATTTAAGTTAGCAAATACATTTAATCGTGCTTTGTTGTTCAACTTTCAGGACTGTTTTGTAGGAGCTTCTGTTGAAACGGGAGGAAGCTAGTCCTCTCTCCTCTTCGTCATTACTGTTCATTTTTACGACTGCATCTGTGTTTCCAGACAAGTGGGAAAGGGAGGCGGAGTATACTGTAGATGCTGTACAAATGCATGTAAGCTGGTTGGTTTTATTCACGTGAATAAAGGTGCATCTGTATTTAAATACTTTGCAGCGCAAGTAAATTTTAAGTTATTAAGCCCAACTAATCTGAGGCACTGATGAACTAACCTCTTCAGTGCCGGCAGTTCATCTTAATAGGATGAAAACTACTCTAAAAGTGTCGTAACTGGAGCAGCCGTTTTTCTTCCATAGATCAGGACTGAGAAAGGATGTAATTCAATGAAGAAAATTAATATGAACGGTTGATTTTAATCAAGTGTATTTTTTAAATTAGTAGATGCGATATGTCAGAGAGTTGAGTACAAATCTCGGTGGTAACGAAGAATGGAGAGCCAAAGAAGTACGCAGGCAGGAATTCATCAGGGAGTACGTCCCCTTATGCAAATAGCACGATAACGTGAATCTTACCTGTGCCTAAACTGAAGCTAAGATGCCTAATTTTCGTGACCTTCTCTGTAGCATTTACATTGGTGTGAGATTCTGCTTTAATTACTAGATACGAAGCGGATGACGTGCGATACGAGGTAGTTAGGTCGAGAAGAAGCAGAGATTAGCTCTTGGGTGTAATTCTGACTTTTGAAAGGACTGCTAGTGTGTTTGAAGGTTAGGTATGTTTTAGGTAGTTTAGATTGGGACACGAATGAGAATGTTAATATTAAAGCAGTCTTGTTTTAATCATTAGCTGAGGTACGCTCCTGGTTTTTTAATTACTGAGAGTGGTGTCAGAAAAATGCTTTTGATACCAAAGGGTGTGGTTTGTGGCAAGACAGTGTATGTCTTCAAAATTATTGGAATGTAGTTTGCGAAGAGGCGGTGCTTAATGTGATACGATGGTATGAGTGGTAATGCAGGTGGGTTTTGAGCTTCACGTTCTAGGATTGCTTTTGTTTGCTCTCTTTGTTAAGGTGGTGGAGGGAAGCCCCTGAAATGCTGTTGTTTCCTTATGCTCTTAAATTAAAGTACCGGTTTAGTTTCTCGTTGTGTGTAGACTGAAAAAAGACCGAAAAAATCAGTAGCAACATAGTAAGTGTGGTTTTATTGAGTTGTATAGTGCAGTTGTCCTATTTGAGGCATTAGGTTTACATTTTGAACATGGTTATAAGCCACCCCCTGCTTTGGAACTCTGATTGCATCGTGCCTAAGTATTTAATTTAGTCATAGCTTTTGCTTCCAGTCAGGACACGGACATTTCCTTTGGGAGTAACGTGAAAGCCAGACTGCAATGGCTGCTAGAGATTGTGCGTGCTGTCAAAAGTCTTCCCTGCAGCAATGAGTTTATACACTATGAACCTCGTTCGTATTTTTTTAGTGACAAGGTATAGCATCGCAGGAAACGTGAGGCTAGTTGACTTGTGTACACTGACGAAGCTTTTCTATTCCAGCTCTGTCTCCGAAGATCTGGGTTGCAGACGCGGAGAGTTTAGCAGAAAGCATTATGGATCTGTGGAGCTTGTAAGTTTACGTAGCCTGTCCTTCAGTTTATAATGCAGAGTTCTAATCCTTTTCATTTCCAAGTAAAAAAAATTGCATCTAGTTTGGGAAATGTGCTTTCCGAGCTGGACTTGAAAGTTATAAGCTAATATAAAGCGGCTTCTGAATACATATACATCAGACCTGTGGTAGGGGATCTTTTTACTGCCTTATTTATTAATATTTCATTGTAACAGTTCAGGGAATGTTATATAAATACTGTGTTTACATCCAGATGGAAATTGAGCCTTTTTTCCTCTTCTGAGGTGAAAATGGCAAAATATTAGGGTAGTATTTAATGAAGTACTTGCATTTATGTAAGTTATAAACTGTATGTGTGCTCACATGTGTACATACACGTGTATGTAATTTTATATTATATGCTGGAAAAAAATAATTACTTGTCATAATAAATTCACAGTAAGCTCACACAACTGGTCTTGTTTTTTGGTTGTTTTTCTTAAAATCCTGCTAGCATTTTATGAAAGTGTGTGTTTTTTGGAGTACAGATATTTAAAGGTTCTTGTTGCGCTTTCAGATTTCTAAATGTTTGATGCTTAAGTTTTCTTGCTTCGTGTTTTCCACAGTAGCATCTCCTTCATGCCTCGTTAGAGTTCTTACTGGATCATTCAAAGTCTTTAGTCAGATTGGTCATAGCCAGACTGATCCCTTTTCTGTGGGGAGTCACGATGCCTGGAACAAAAAGAAATGGTAGTAAGCTTTGATTGCTGATTGTATGGCTATTTTTGGAAATAGAACCTCTATCTTAAACTCTCTTATAGCTTATATCTAGTGATGCTGATGGAGCCATTCAACGAGCTGGACGGTTCCGTGTGGAAAATGGCTCCTCTGGTGAGGTAAGTGCCCAAAAATACTTATAGGAAGCTGAAAAAATTATTCAGCTTCGGTTATTTTTCATCTATGGAAGTTGTATTTGCAGTCACTTACTAAGGAAGAGAACTTTGAAAATTCTGGCATTTTGTTTCGTTTTGGTAATGTTTTTGCTCAGTTGATCACGTTAGGAGAAAAATACCTCTGAATGACGCTTCTCAGTCTCTAATTCATCACTCTATGTATGTGTCGTCCTGGTGGTACTATGATGTTCAAGCTGACCTCTGTGCTTTAAAGTTTGCTCCTTGGTGGGATGAGGTTATAGCTTCATTTTTTGGACCCTTAATGGTCTTTGGCAGCTGTGCTTATCTTTAAATAAGAGATGAAGAAGTTGAGTGGAGCCTCAGAGAGCCATTCCCTTCATCTTTCTTGCTGCTAAACTCTCAGAGTGTTGCTGCAACTACACCAGTGACACTTAGGTTTCCACTTGCCTTCATTTTTTATCTTCCTTTGCAAAACTTTTTCATCTGTAAATACGATCTCAATATTGAAAGAAAGAAGACCTCATATTCTAGAAATACTTGTAAGATCTTGGTATTGAACTTGTAAGATCGTGTGTATTGAACTAATAGTAACAGCGAGCTGTTACCGATCATCTGTTTGCGTCAGCGCTGGCTGCAGAGTTGAAAGCAATCTAACTATTCTGCGTTGATTCTTTGGGGGGTCATGTTTGGTACTCTGTCTTTTTAGCTCAGTTTCATGCAGTTCAAAAGCCGATTAGCTCGTATCGCGGAAAGACTTGTAGAGCGGGTGATGAATGGCCGCGTGGTGAAAGAATACGAAGGATGGCTTTTTCTTCGCGTGTTAGTTCATAGCGGGAAAGGACTTGAGGGATGCTCGGGGATTTACCTTAATTTGTGAGAAACAACACTGAAGAACCTCCAAAGCGTGCTTTGGTCAAGCAAGGAGACTTTGATGATTAATTTGGGAAGCACTGAGAAAATGAAACCTGAGGGCATTAATTTATTTGAGTTTTAAAAATCTTTGCCTTCAAATTCCACATTGAAAGACCTTTTCACTGACGTTCTAGGACATTACCCAAAACAGTGGTACAGTAGAATAAGACTTAGCTACTTAGAGAGAAATTAGAAAAAAGGGTAAATGAGAGGGAGAAATTTTTATTTCGGCTACACACCAACTGACTTCAGAAAAATCCTTGCTTTTTAAGAAGCAGCGCGCAGCTAAAATTTCAGGTGAATCAGCCAGTCTTTATTTGCTTTTGCCTATATTTTGTCCTTTTTTTTTCCACTTGGTATTTAATGTAACAGTCTCCCGATTCTGTTTCAGAATACAGACTACACTCCGGGTACGTGGCACAGAACGGATGTGCATTTGGAAAACCCAGAGTATCATACAAGATGGTACTTCAAATATTTTCTAGGGAAAGGTAATTATTTTTTTGCAAATGGATTGGAATGGGGTTCAATGAAAATGTAATGTAGTTTTGCATTGTTATTATTTCAATATGGAAAGAGGTATGGTGTTAATTTAGTATTAAAACGTTTTCTGTCCCATACAGAAAACAAGTCTTTGTTTCGTGTGTTTTTAACCTGAAAACAGAGGATGGGTTTCTGTAGGGAGTGAAACCCCTGCTACCAAAAAGGGTTGTTTTGAAACCCTTCTTGGCTTTGAGAGCCATACCTGTCTCTTGGGGTGGTTTTTTTTACACATCTGTATATAAGTACATAGTTATTTATGCAGACAGTGATATATTTTTATGTATGAATGCGTATATTTGCAGGTGTCTCTCTGATTCTGGGCACGAGCGGGTGGGTGTGTCTTCTTTGTGGTTGATAGCGCTGCTTGTTTTTCTCCCAACAGTTCATCAGAATTATATAGGTACAGATGCAGAGAAGAACCCTTTCTTTCTGTCTGTTGTACTGTCTGACCAGAATAATCAGCGCATTCCTCAATACCATTCAATACTTTGGAGAAAAACAGTAAGAAACAAATACTTAACTGCTGTTCTGACTTTTGTTTGTTTGTTTTGGGTATGTTTATCGTACGCTTTTTCTCTTTCTCTGGAATTCCAGTATTTATTATATATTTTCGTTTCATATCATAAGGACATATAATTCTACCGCAGCAGATAAAACTAAACTCAGTTTGCAGATAACATTATACTAAACTTTTTGACAGAAGTCTATAGTGTCAGATATTTTCTAATTGTTCCGACAGCTGCTTTCTTTTAGAAATGATGCCTAAATTGTTCTTGATTATGTCCTGTGATCAGTTTAGGCAATGACTTTATACTGCTTTTAGGATTTTCTTGTACAATGGTAAGAAAACAGGCAGGTGCAATATTGGTTTCACTTTTTTCCCACTTAATGTTCCATGAGAGTCTTTTATCCGAGCAGTTGTTTAAAACTCTCCTGTAGACATGCATGGTTCACTTTTTTTTTTGCAACATCCGTGACTTTTTTTTTCTCTAAATCAGCAGTAAATATAGTAAAATTAGTAAAATTTTACTAAGTAAAATTACCTTGGTTTTCTTCTTTGTTTTTTTACTTAATTGTTTTTATTAATATTCCTGTTTGAATATGCAGAAAAAGTTGGTGTGTCCTGTAATATAGCGTAGCTTCTCTTGTTTACAGGGTACTCAGAAAATATGTCTCCCTTACAGTCCCACAAAAACATTATCCGTGAAATCTATATTAAGGTATGCATTTACAAATAAGTTATCGGTTTAGATAATTGCCTGTATACCTTTTCCTGTAATTCAGAGCTTGTGTTCCATGGTTTTCGTGTTAAATTTATAAAAACTGTAAGAACGGTTTTGCAAATCTTAATCGTTGAAGGCAGCAAAAAGTGGTTTTAAAGCCTGTTCTGGAACAGGCAAAGTGAGAATTTAAAGTTGAGAGAAATTCTTAGCACTTTTTCTTCAGCAGAGGGACAATTTTCAGGTTAATTGGAGAACAGGTACTAAGTGGAGCTGCGGTGATGGAGAAGAAATATCTTTTAAAATTAGACAATAAAAAGAGCTAAGGAATGGCAGATTTTGACTGGTGGTTATTATGTGGCCCTAGCAGGAGGAAGCGAGCAGTCAAGATGCCAAGAATTATTTCTTCAGCTGATTGTCTTCATCTAGGTCTCACTACGGGTGTATTATACACAGCGAAGCCAAGAAAATTCCTACTCTCAGATAGAGCTTGTATGAGCATGCTTGTACTCTGCCCTGCCTCATTTGTGGTAGAAGAGAATATAAAGTGAGCAAACCCAACACCGTTTCTATTTCTTTGAACGTTTTAATCAGCTGAAATGTCAGCGCACTGGTTTTCAAAGCATTCATTCAAATTTAATCTGCAGTTTTACAATCTCAGCACGTGGTGTGTTTTCTCAAATCCCTCACTGACAATGCCATCAAATGGATCTTCTGTAAGGGTTTTAGCTTCTCTAGGAACCCATTAAAAGGGCCATTTAGTAAACAGTGTGTACCAGATAAATGAGTGGTTTACAGGTTTCTGAAACCTTTAATCTATATAGAGTAGGAATGAATATCTCATTTGATTGAAGCCGGGCCACCGGTTAACACTGCCAGTGCCTATGCGAAAGGAGAATTCTGGAAGCGGAGCACGTGTTTTGGTGTGAAGTCACTACCAACAGATCTGGATGTTCGTGCTACGGCACAGGATTTATGAGAGGTCCGAGACCGCTGAATGTGCCTGAGAGTCTATCAGGCCATTGAGCCTCGCTTCTTAAATCTGATTACCTGGGCTGAGGCTCTGTTTTGGAGTGTCAAGATGGTGAGTCAGAAACACTTCAGGTATCTTTCGTCTTCTTCATCGAGTTGAACTAAGTGCCCTCTTTGAACTCCTACCGTGTTGGCTCGAATAGTATTCCTAGTTGTCTGTACTGCATTCTCAACCTGCATAAGTACCTGATTTTCCGTGTTTCCCCACCAGTCACTGAAGTATCTCTTCCCAACATCCCTTTCCAACCCAGCCTCTCTCTTCACTCCACCCACCAGTGTGTATTTTGTCAGGCATCCCAGAGTGGAGAAACTCTTGTCATCTGTTAGCTAGGGTTATAACTCTGTGGCTGAAACACCCTGACGTGTTCCATCCTGTGATGCTCCAGTATTCTACAGAAGAAAATGGTAGGCTTGTTTCAGACCTTGTTTCTCCCCTGGGTCTGTGCCACATGCAGTCGGTCGCATAAACATAATTGCCTTTTGCCTGCTTCAGCTTGGACTGAAAACTCTTCCCTGACTATTACAGTCCTTGAGCCATACCTCAGGCCTGAGCGATAGTCCTTTGACATTTCAACCTGTTCACACCTGGTGTGAATTTAGGTACAGACTGTCCCAAAGAATTTTGGTTACATTAATAAATGTCATTTTTCTAAATTCTTTGGAACGCTTTAGTACCTTTTAGAAGGAACTAAAGAAAGTTACGTCTGCACTGTGATCTAACATAAGCAACAGTGGAAAGATTTGACCTCTATGTTAGTTCACTGTGCCCCAGGCAGATTGCATTTGGCACTCCGTGACATGCCGCACAGTTCTATAATGCCCGGGGGGAGGGGGAAAGGAGCATAAAAATAATAGTAAATGCAGAAGCAGGAGTTAAGAAAAAAATGCTATGAATTAGGTATTTCTGTTTATTGAGGCATTTGATCTTGCTTTTTATGTAAATGTCTTTTCTGTTCCACCTGTGAATCATTGCTGTGTGAATTTGATGCTGAACTTCTTGTTTTTCATTTGACTTGCCTTGAATTATTTAAGAAGAGAGGGAAGAAAAGCTTGAAAAATAGAATCTGTTATTGAGCCCTCCTAAAATGCTCACAATGATTATGTTTAAAGCCAAAGTGAAGGGTGATGTAGTAGAGCTCTGTGCTTTATAAGTAAATAAATTTAAACCTGATCTCCAGACAGGGTCTTACTAATTTCTGTTTTTAAAGAAGTTTAAAAAGTGTTGCAAATTAGTATTTTGGGAAAGAAATGGCAGTTCCACGAAACATTCCATTTAACAGAGGCTCTTTGAACAATTCATTTTGTAACCGGTTGTAACTGCAATCAGTTGGTGGTTCAACGCTGAAATGTGTACTAGCCCTTCTATAAAGCAGTATTTCATTTGCCTTTCAGTGCTATGAGTCTTGATAAATTTGAGAAGAGCCCAAGGGAAATTTTTCATCCTGAGATCCAAAAGGTAGGAAGTGTCTTTCTTTGTTTGGTTCTTTATTATTTTCTGGAAATATAAGTAATTAAGTATAAATGCTACTAGTTTGTTTCTTCCAGTAGCAGCTAATAATGATGATTATACGTAATACTAGTTAAACCATCTTTATCCATTGAATTGGCCATTTCAAATCAAAACTTAAAAACAAAAATAGAACTATCGTCCTTGTAGAATCTTTAATATGAGTGTGCTAAAGATACTGCTTTTGTTTACAGGATTTATTGGTTCTTGAAGAGCAAGAGGTAAGGTAAACTTACTGCTTCTAGCTCACAGATCTGTTCAGTGAATACAGCTTAGTATTTTGATGTGCTTATGATGACTTTGAAATCAATTGCTGATTACAGTAAAAAATGTAATGTTTTTAGAACATGACATCAAAAATGATTTTAAGCACCAACTTAATGTCTCATATTAATAGATCACCAACTTAGATCAATAATTTTATGCT
Organism: Edolisoma coerulescens; assembly: GCA_013397115.1. Taxonomy (NCBI): domain Eukaryota; kingdom Metazoa; phylum Chordata; class Aves; order Passeriformes; family Campephagidae; genus Edolisoma; species Edolisoma coerulescens. The sequence continues at coordinate 571,966 of VWZW01000012.1, read as the reverse complement.
CTACTATAAAAGTTTAAAGGTAAATTATTATGTATTAGGACATGGTATAAAGTGTATGTTCCAAAGTGTGGGATGTATACAAAGATGCATATATAAAAGTCCTTAGAGGAAACATTTTTTTTTAGATCTTCTGTTTGATTGTCTGTTTATCAAATAATATTTGGGTTTTTTTCTCAGGGATCTGTGAATTTTAAATTTGGAGTCCTTTATGCTAAGGACGGTCAGCTTACAGATGATGAAATGTTCAGTAATGGTGAGTCTTTCGCATTTTCCTTAATTGTTTTATTCATCTGAATTAAAAAAGAGGAAGATCGTGCCTACAGCTGGAAGCGAGACGGGAGGTAACGGTTAAGTGAACGGCCATTTTGTTGTGTTTCATGCGTTGGGTGAAAAATTGTAGCATAGGGCCTTCTAATGCTATAAAAAGTTGCTATAGGAAGCCTATTACAACTCAAAAGACAGTGAAATCTTGACGTAACATTTAGAAAAAAGCAGTTGAAGGAGGCGACTCGTAAACTCGCTGCTTGTAGTTCTTTCACTCTTTTACAGCGTGATCACGTTCTCCTATGCACTTGAGCAGCATTGGCGTTAGCAAAAGAGGTCACCGTGTAATGTCACGTGATGAAATAATGTCACTATTCTGAAAGGCTGGGATGCTGTTTCTGGGAAGGCAGTAGGCTTGGACGACACAAAAGGAAACTATTTCAGCTGAAACTTGTGTCCTGGAAGCAGGACCCAGTTCCTTATTTTGGTTATTTCCTTATTTTTAAGACATATTCTGTTACTACGTGTGCGCTTTTTTGGTAACGTTTCTCCCTCCCACGTGTAGAAACTGGAAGTGAAAGCTTTCAACGATTTTTGCATCTCTTGGGTGACACAATTACTTTGAAAGGCTGGTCAGGCTACAGAGGAGGACTGGACACTAAAAGTAAGAACTCATCTGAAGCAATAAAGGGGGGGAGAGTGGAACTGCAGTATAAATGTTTCTTCTTATTGTGTATTGTATATACTGTAGTTATAAAACAATCCCAAAATGGGCTTCCTCGTGTGCATGCTAAATGCTCTGCTTCACCGGGGAAGAGTCAGGTGAGCTTGAGTCACTGGTATGGGATGTGCTTGAAGAAAAGTATTTATGACAGGTATTATCGAGGTGAACGGTTTCATTTGAAGTTGGAACGAGGTGAACAATAACCTGACGTGTTACGTGCTTCAGGAGAGTACGACATTATGGCTTGAAGACCCCTGTGATTTCAGGAGGGTAGGTGAAAGATGTCATAGGTTTTAAGTGTGAATATGCCGATCAGTTGCAAACTTGGGTTCGAACTCACATAAAACGTGCAGTGTGACCATTTTCTAAAAGGGATCAGACAAAAAAGGATGACTAAGGAAGATTTGGTAGAAGGACTTGAAATATCTTTCCACCTTCAGAAAACTTAGAGGACATACTCCTTAAAATGTTGTCTTCCCTTGCAGATGATACGACAGGAACCTGTTCCATCTATACAGTTTTTCAAGGGCATGAAATTATGTTCCATGTTTCAACCATGCTACCATATTCTAGAGAGAACAAGCAGCAGGTACATGGTTCTCTCTTTCTTTTTTATTTCCCTCTTTACTTGTTAAATCACAAAGTCCAAAACTTTATAAGAAATAAAGGATTTCTTGTCTGTTAATATTTTAGAAATGTAAGCCTTGAGACTTTTGCTGGTTTTTTTCTCAATATTCTACCTAATGCTGAAAATTTCATGATTTTTATTAGAAATAATGCATCCCATCATCTCTATTAAGGTACAAAAGTTACTTGTGAAGAAGATCTAAATTGCTTCACCGACAAGTGATTGAGTAGTGTGGTGCTCAGATGACTCGAAGAGCTTCGCTGCTGTAATTATTACCTCAAAGATTCTAGGAAAACTGGAAATTAGCCTTGGGTGTGAATTGTAGGAATATTCGCGTGCGTAACACGCAACTCCTACTTGGGTAGCAGTTAGTATAGCTTGAAAGAAATTCCCCTTGTGAGCGTATTAATGTTGGTAACCGTAAAGAAGTGCTGTCACGCTCTCATAGGTTAACTAGGTGGGTTCTTGGGTACTTGCTCAAATGTTCTGTCATTCCTTGCTCAAGCCTTTCTTTGTATTTATGATGAAAAAAACTTTATAAGCACATGTGTTTACTATACATTGTACGTCCATGATGATTTACCTAAATTACTTACTTTACTATTTATTATGCATTCTTACGGTAATATAGTTAGATGATATAATTAAAATGTGCGTTTTCTATTTCTGTGTCAGTTTTCTCATGCTTTTTCCTTGGACTGATGACAAGATCACAGAAGAAGATGGAGGCGAATCGGGATTTTTTTTTTTTTAAAGAATAACTCGGCACCAGAGTTTTTTGTCCTTTTATTTCAAGCGGTAGATTTGCTTTTTTGGAATGCTAGAGGTTCCATGCCCGATTCGTGAATATTAGTTATGGGAAACTATGAGTGCTTTTCTAAACATACGCTATATCTGTACTTCTAGCACCTGCCTTGTTGTGTGCACCATGTTGTTGCTAGGTTTACTTGCTTATAGTTAAGTAATGATTTTATGTAGTCCTCAGTCCTACTGACTGTAATTTTTCTGTTTGCGCTTTAGGAACTGTCACAGAATTGCTAAAATACTTATTTATGTCTTTTAAGTCACTGTGTCTGTCGCTTCTTTTTTTTGCCTTTTCTTTCTTTTTTCCTTTTTTTTCTTTTCCTTTTTTTTTCCAGGTAGAAAGGAAGCGACATATTGGAAATGACATTGTCACTATCATATTTCAGGAAGGTGAAGAGTCTTCTACAGCATTCAAGCCATCCATGATTCGCTCTCATTTTACACGTATCTTTTTCCTGACATTTTCTAATGATTTTTTTTTTTTTTAAGATCAATATTACTTTTAATTCTGCCCTAAGTCCTCCCTGCATGCTGTTTATGGAAGTGAAAACTATTTTAGAAAGACAGTTGCCTTCTTGCATTCTTTACCTTCAGCTGCTTGACTAGGATTTTCCAAGTCTGCAACATCGAACAGTGTTTGCTAAATCCCTTAGAAGATAAGGTAAAAGCAAGAATGTGATTTTTAAATCATGTTTTTATTGAAAGCATTCCTTTGTATCGTTTCACTAATTTAATTTTATGCCTTTTCAAAAAATATAAATTCATAAATGTATTTCTCTTAGTTATGTAAATTAATTTGGCATTAAATTTTGGCATTTTACTGAATATTGCCTTTTAATGTTTGGATGCTGTTTATTTTAAATATTTATGTATTTTAGATCAGTGATTGTCAAATTTTTCAGACCATTAACCACATATTCTCCAGTTTTTTGATGGCCTGTGTTTTTCAGACTTCTGGTTGAAAACGTTGTGAAGATGATAGAATTCCAAAAACCAGCAGCCAGTCTCTTGGAATTATCATAGGGTCACACTAGTGATCTGTAGACTCCAATCTGGCATCTGTTAGATTAGATGGAATGGAGTGAAGAAAAATGGATGGAAAGAAGAAAACTCTAATTTCTATCTATACTCTGTTGCTGAGTTTTAAAAAGTTATCACAAAGCTTAAGAGTTCTAGACCTAGTTCTCAGGCAGACTAAATGGTCTTAGAACCCTCTTGCTAGGGGTGAACGAAAAATGAATAAAGATTGAAAAAAATTATTAGAACCTTAAGTTATCAAAGGAACCTAAATACTAAGAAGAATTGTTTACCAAATCAATGTACCTCTTCATTAGAGCATCAGCCTTAGTATAACTTGCACTTTAAATCATTCTCTCTGTTTTCTTAAAATTTTGTTAGCTAAATTATTTCATTGGAATCTTTTCTTTGGTGGAAGCTTTGGTACAAAAAAAGTTCAGAATCGGTACTGCTTTATCAGCTAAAAGAATTTTTAATCACAAATATCAAATACAAATAAACCACAAAATTCTGTAGTATGTCTTATGCTGTGTCTGTGGTAGTAGCTTGATTTTTAAAACTGTGGACCAAACAATAAAATTTTCTTATAGGACCTTCTTTATAAACAGCAAAATCTGTATAGTTTAGAATTTTTTATATATTTACATTGATTTGATTAATGTATTTTACGTTTATTAAATGTGCAATGTACTGCAGGAGAATAAAAGTTTATTAAAATACATGTGAGCTTTCTTAGAACCAGATTAACTTCCTTAACTGTATGGCAGATATTTTTGCTTTAGTGAGATATAGTAAGCAGAATGATAGTTACAGGTAGGTGCTGATCGTAACAAATAATTTCACACTGAATTTCTGATGGTTTAGAGAAAATGGGAAAACCTTCTGGTGTACAGACAGGTCCTTCTGTCTGTATGCCAGGAAGCCAAATGAGCTTTAGAAACTGAAGAGCAATACGGACCTGGATGCAGACGTCACTAAACTGGCTATAAGTAGCATGTTTCTAACCATCAGAAAAATTAAATTCTGGAACAGGCTAAGGGGGAAAGCCGGAATTGGTTTTTAGATGAAATAGAACAAAGTGATGAAAGATATGCTTGGAACTTTCAGACCTGGTGAGATTAATGACATAGTAATTTTGTCATTAATTATGACAAAAGTTAATTAATGCATGTTATATTGTGATAGCCACGGACTACAAGTCCTTACAAATCTCAGTTCGTATGCAGCTGAGCAAACTAGTTTATTTTTAGGGAATTTAATAGAGTAATTGTATAGTTGAACGTCATGTACTTAAAACCTACCAGATTTTTACGTATTACTATATTTCTCCAGCATGCCATTAAATCTAACTCCAGAGAAGAATGATACTTCAGGTTGTGTATGTGGGTTTTTTTCCTCCGCCTCCTGTTTATAGCTAAGGTTTCTTTTGGAAAATGTCTGTAGTGCAGTTAAGCAAAGGAGTGGTTTTATTTTGCTCCAGGATCTTGGGAGCTTTCTCTTGCAAATTTATTTAAATTGGTTGTCCTCGTAGCTTCTGCCTTTCAGCATTCCCGGTTTGTGAGAAGCACAAAATGTGTTCATGATTCCAGCGTGCAGTGAAAATGCAGTCACTTCTTTCTCTTCGTTCTTGCTTTGGGACAGAAGCTTGGGCATACATCCCTCATTACCCTTTGAGAAGTGATTGTTGTCCTGATCGTAAACTAAAAGTCAGTAGATGGGTTAGCCACGGTTAAATGCTTTTTGTGTTGCTGTTTATGTGGGAAAGGAAGTGAGTTGCAGTAAATGAGATACATTTGTCTCTCTTGCTTTAAGTAACTGGCTGCTTTTACTAGATCAGTCCATCCTATTTTAGTTGCTTCACTCTGCCAGTCTTGACACGTCTTGCTGTAGTACATAGCACACGGTATTTTTTTTCCTATATGACAGCCTTAGAACATTGTATTTCAGCTTGGCCTACTTATGTTTCCTTCTGTCCTTTCATCATAGGCCTGAATAGAACTCGTTCTTTCTCGTACTTTTGCGTGCGTGTGAAGACAGTCTTCCAAGCGGCCAAAATTTCAGTCAGAAGAGACAGGGGATGCTCTAGGCTTTTGAGGCAAATTTTCCTTGTTTCAAATGCAATGCCACTATGAGGTCTGACACTGTATTTCTGCTTAGAATGTCTTTATATTTTATGTCGCCCAAGAAGTCTATTTTTTTTTTGGTCAGTTTTGTTATGGCTTTCCCTCTCATAATTCATTCTGGTCTAGTCAAGGAACATTTCACACCTTTTGTGGTTACAAATGATTGCTTTTTTACCTAGACATAATGAAATAGACATAGGGCATCTATGAAATTGTGTCTCAAATTTGTGAAACAAATACTAGAGTGATCAATATTCATGCAGATGTAATACTGCGTTTCAGATTGTATGTAGTTTCTAAGCTTTCAGGAAGAAAGACTCAATATCAGTCAGTCACTGCTGGTTTTTTGAGAAAGCAAATTCTGACTGGTTTCTATAATAGCAGATCTGGGTTGAATCTATAAGTTTGACTCTTAACTTGCTATGACCTGTGTCATCTGCATGTGCCGCTTGGAAGACTTTTGTCGGCAAACTGTTACTTGAAATAGCCAAGAATGATTACTTATCTTAAAGAAGCTATGCCCTGATGAACAAATATGCATGGGTTTTGTACCTGCCATTCATTATTGCTGTGCTGGATTCCTTCTGGATCAAAAGAGCTCAGCGGGTCCGGCTGTCACGGAAGTCATTCTGACTCTTTGTTCCTCATTGAAAATGAATTTGCCGTTCCCGAGATACGGATTCATATGTCATAGGCCACTGTTATTCCGAAAGAATCAAATATTTCATGTGTGTGGTGAATGCATAGATAAGGTGGAAATCTGTAAGGCGAACATGTTTTGTAGGTGAAGAACTGAAGCTTTTACGGCTTTTTTGAATGGGTCTATATTTTGCTAGCGCCGCTAACACTGTTGCTCTATGAGTAGAACTGCAAAGTTCTGTTCTGATTCTGTGTCCCAGTGTTAGTTTGTGTAAAGGAAGCATAATTTTGCTCCATTGAGTAATTCCAAGTGAATCTTTTTTTGTCAGATCCTTGGAAGTCCTTATATAAGACATACCCAGATAACAGTTTCCTTTTTTTTTTTTTTTCCCTTCGGTTCTGAATAATGTCTATAAAAAAGGTAGGATTTGAATGTGACTTTCAATGTAGATAAAGATTTGTACTTTCAATAGGCTGAAAATATTTTCAGAAGAAAGTGTTCCTCTCTTTGGGCCTCCCCTTCCATCCCCACCTGTGTTTACAAATCACCAGGAATTCAGGGATTTTGTGTTGGTGAAACGTAAGTCAGTTTTTCTTTTGCTAGAAACACTCTTTTAATAAGCGTGCTAACACATTAAAATTCACAATGCTTAAAATGTATGCGCATTTTCTTATGTATTCTGCTGATCTGTATACAGTTGTTTTTTTCGAATCTGTAGCATAGGTGGGATGTCAGTTCCATCAAACTGTTGCAGTCAGATTACAAAAAAAAAAAAAAATTCTCCTCAGGCTACTAGACAGAAGCTGACTTTCGCATTTGCAGAATGTGCAGCTGTATTTAGCTTTGCATTTTCTTAAAGGACTTGGAGATATGAAAGAACTTATAATGCTGTTCGTTACTAAGTAATAGAAGGTGTTAATTTAGTAGCTCTGAAAACCTGAAAATAGCAGCTTTTCTGAACGCATTCTCAAAGGTGCTGAAGGAACCTATGCAGCACTTCTTAATTCTGTAATGATTCAGTTCCAGTTTTCATTGACCCGTATTTTCCCTTCTAGATCAGCCAGAAAGAAATCTTTGAGAATTGATCATGGTGATTGCAATTAGACGATTTCCTGACAGGAGCTCGACAGATAGTTCATTTTGCCTATTTAAATTGTTTAGTACTTAAATTGAGCAGCAGTTTGTCTTAAATTTTTTTATTAGTTAGATATTTATTCTGATGCCTTGTGGAATTCTTCTCTTACTAATTTTTCTCTTTCAACTTAAGGGAGAGTTACTCAAAAAAAAAAAAAGCAAAAAGGAGGCAATTCTAAATTAATAAGGGCAGAGCAGGTGTTCTGGTATGGGGGCAAACTAGAGTCAGTGGAGATTGTTGAGGTTCGTTGACATAATGTATCTTTTTTCCATAATCTTTTAGTAATAAATGGTGAAAAAGCCACCTTGGAAACACCAACATTTTCTCAGAAACGTCAACGCACTCTAGACATGCTGATCCGCTCTTTGTACCAAGACATGGTGCCTGACCTGCACAAGGTAAATGTAAGTCAGAAGTTTCTGCGTCCGTCACATATGCTGTCCTGTTCTAAATAGAAGTTTGAATGTTCTGTTACTTTAAAAGACCGTAATAGTAATGAGCACTGAATAGCATATGACTAAGCTAAATACCGATTATCACCTAACTTACTTTACAGTTCTGTGAAAGCTGACAGACAGTCCTTTCTGGACAGGACTCTTCTCCAGGTGTGAGGAGAAGCATAACAATGTCATACTTTGTGTAAGCTTACCTGCGGCAAGGGAGTAGGGAATTTCGATCCTGCAAATACGGGCATTAGTCTCGTCACCGTAAAAACTGCCTTTGTTCCATTACGTGTAAATTTGGATGATTTTTACCCCTGGGTAGCTATGAGGTAACTTTATTTTAGATGACGAAGACTTAGGGTGATTCTTAACCAACTAAAAATAAGTTCAGTACTTCTAAAACTAACAAGGTGCTATTTTTTCCACCAATGTTTGTTTCTTTTATCTATATAGATCTGCTTAAACTTTTCTTTTTCATATATCCTTGTGGTATGATTGTACAGAACATGACAGTGGTAAACTATGACAAGTTGTAAGGTAAATCACTCAAGGACTGGAAGAGTTGCAGTTTCTTTTCTCTGAGAAGCTATGCAGTTAGAAAGAAACGTTTTCTGCTTTAGAACATGCTCAATAGAAGATCCTTCAGTGATGTGTTACCAGAGTCCCCAAAATCAACACGGAAGAAAGAGGAAGCTCGACAAGCAGAGTTTGTTCGGCTTGGTCAGGTAGGATCGGTTTAGAAGGTACACAGCTATGTTTACAAAGACTGTGCCACTCCTTTTGTTAGACTTTGATTAGCTTGCAGTTATGTGGGGATTTAATGCGATTTTCTGTGATCCGAAAGAGTTTTGTAGTATTTCATTATTTTAAGTTGCATTCAAATAAAATACAAAGAGAAATATTTATCTGTGGCGCCTGAGGTATACAAATACAAATATTTATATCATCATGAGTTAAATGAAGGTTGGAAAAATCATACCTTAGGATCAAGCCCGAAAGCTCTTTCCCTTCTTCGTGCAGCAGATGCTTTCTCCAAGCAGAAGAGTGCTCTTTTTCTGTGCTTTGGAAAAACATAATCTTTCATGGATTTCCTCCGTATGTTTTTTTAAGATTGAATTTCTTAGAAAATGCTTAGACTGCTTTAGTCAGGAAGAAATTTTGAATGTCTTTCTGTTAAATCAGAGTTTGCCACACATCTTGGAACGTACCAAGTGCTGACTGCAATCTTCTATGGGCTTATTAACTTTTCGATTCCGTAAGAAGTACAACTTCCTGATGGTTTAGATTAGTCTGCTTTGATCTGACAGTTCATTGTAGCAAAAAAAAAAAAGCCAGCAGTGCCTATGCTCATCTGTTCCCCTGTCCTTTCTCACTTGTTTCTTCTTGATCCAGACTGGTCTCGTGGTTCTGCAGCTTATCCTAAGGATACTTCTTTTCTGAGCTGATTTAACTCAGCAGGAGTTAACAGAGCGAAAACAAAGCCAAAACAAAAAGCCAAACAAAAAAAAAAAAAAAACCACAAACCCCAAACAAACAATAATGCAAAACCCAACCAACAAAAAAACCCAACCAAACAACCAAACAAAAAAACCCCACAAAACAAAATCAAACCAACCAATGAAAATAAACCGACCAAAAAAACCCCCAAAACCCCACACTACTAACAAAGCCCAATTCTCTTCTCTCCTTTTTTTTTTTTATCTTAGTAAGTTAAAGATTACAAGAGTCTGAGAAGTTGTAGATCTGGTTAAAGGTAGAAAATGGAACTAGGCAGGTGAGAGCTGGTTCAAAAAAAAAAACCTCAGGGCTATTGAAGCTTGCATTGGCAGAGCTGCAAAGACCTCTTTCCCCAGTCACCTTGAAATAACTAGTCACTTTAGGCGCCATTGGAAAAGAAAGCTGAATTTGTAATATTCAGATGGAAGTAACCAATGATTTAGTCCTACATTTACAGAAGGTAAAGAAAAGCAAGAAAAGCGAGGTTATTGAAAGTATGGAAACCTATAGGCTTACGCCCCTTCCACCTCCCCAAAATTAAATGCTGATAAAGACGCTCATGGAACAAATCTCGTTGGGACCCATTTGTTAAACAAGACTTCCATCCTCAATATGGTCTTCATCAAAGGGAAACCTATTACGTGGGTTAAAAAGTCATAGACACCTGTTAGTGCTTTTCTTGGAGGTTCTTCTAACATTTAAATGTCTCCCTCCCCTAAAAGATCTTTCCTCTAAGGTAGGCTGAACTGTAGGCTTGAACATATTTCGAGATACCTTCCAGGTAACTCTTAATCATTCTTGCCAAACTAGGAATGTATTTCCCCTTTAGTTATAGCCTGTTGACTTTTTAGACGGTAGACAAAAATCACTGATGACTGATACGGCAGAATATTTAAATCATTTATTTATTGTCAAGGTGATCTCTTGTGACTGGTGAGATGGAATTGAAAATGTTCATACAATGAAGTATTATGTACATCTCTGTAAGCTGACAGCCATGCTTAATGCAAATGTGCAAATGATGCATGCAGGTGTTTAGTGCCACTTCACAGAGAGCCGTGCTTGATGGTAGGCAAACTCTACGGCGGTAAAATTGGTTTAGGTTAGTTCTAAACTTTGCATTAAGGAATGCTGTGACAATTCCACGTGTTACCGTCTTACAGGAATACCGCTGTGAAAGTTAGCAATGAAGGTATATAGGCTACACTGAACAGACTTGCTCTGTAAGCCAGTGAAACTGTGTGTGTACGATATTTCTCTGGAGTTGTTGGCCCTTTCAAAATCACCTTGCTTCTAGTTAGTTCTAACTGAAGAATTTGTGATCCTGTGACCATCTGTCCTTGGGATGCCTGGCAATATATGTAGATAGGCATATATATAGTTTGACTTAGTGTTTGTTAGGAAGTTTTGCAAATAAAAGGTCAATTTGTAAAATTGACAAGAGGATCCTCTGTCTGGCTAGATCATAAAGTAAACCGGTAGATGGTTAGCTTCTGTAGTTTGAAGTGGAGGTTTTTCTCTGTTATTGTGGTTGACTCTTCTTTTCTGATTTTGAGTTGCCATTTAGAAAGCAAGCAAACAAAAAAAAACCTGAACAAGAAACAGCCAACATATGTTTTGGCTGAGAAGATACCTAGTAACCCTCTAGTGGTTTATGCAGACCTTGTTCAGGGTACAGAATTCTGCTTCTTTTTTCATTACTTAAAATGGCCTAGGAATTCCAAGCTGGAATTACTTTCTAGTCCTAAATTGTCCTTTTTATATAGTCATTAGTTTGGGTATTGCTGACAAAAACTCGGTTTAAATAAAACATCTGTTTGTATTAGGCATTGAAATTGAAAACCGCTGTGAAAGGGGATACCACAGCTAACTTGGCAACCACAAGCTTTTGTAAAAAGGAGGTGAGTGAAACTGTCTGAGAAGTTATGAAACATTAAACATTATCTAGTATGGTATCTATTTATTTACTTCTGTAATTAGATGCTGCAGCAGAAAAGATGAAAGGTACAGTGTCAAAGTGATTCTGCAGTCACTACTAGATTAATAAAGGATGAGCCTGGGGGCAGAAGCACTTCTCAAGTTCAAGCAAGTGTGGACATTTTATACCGGAGAAAATTCAATGAAAGTGACATCTTCCATATGCAATCATCTTTTATTTTAATTTCAGCATGTTTAAAACAAAATTCAGTTGTGTTTCTGTTTCCTGTAATACTGGATTTTGTTCGAAGTCATTAGGGAGTGAAGTATGCCAACTGCACTCTTCTGCATGTGTTTTATATACAGAAGCTTCAGAAGTGCTTCTAGAATTTCAGAGATTCCAACTAATATATAAATTGGGAGAGGAGGGGCAGGCTCTGGGAGGTCAGTACAGAGAACACAGGATGGAAGAACAATTTGGCAGAAAGGCAGTTTTAACTGTACCATGTGCTAGTCACTAAACATCACAAACTGAATTATAAAATGTAAGCAAACTGCCTATGCACAGTGGTACATACGTTTCAAGTATATAGGTTTGGGTTTTTTAAATGATGAGTATTGAGTGAGGGTTGCGCTGAGGTTCAGTTGCATGTGTTTTAATTCTAGCGTTTCAGGTATGTGTCTTACACTTACTGGTCTCCAAACCAGAATTGATGCAAAAATTCCTCTGCAAGAAAATTAATTCAATTTTCATATTTCAAATTCAACAATGTACTGTTTGGAAATGTATCCTGCCAAAAGCATTTACATGTTATTGCCATTGTCCATCACATTCTCTGTCTGTATGATCTGTATTTTTTAGTGTACTTAATATGTATCCCTTATGTTACTTCATAGCCTTGGGAATCTCAGTCTTTCTGCAGTAATTTTCCTCATGAGGTTGTCTGTGCAGATTCTTGGGGCCAGTCCTTGCTGGTTTCTACAGATGCTGGCATCTTGTTAATAGATGGTTAGTAAACGATCTAGTGTTTTTGTGTCAATTTTTATGTATCTGACCATTTTCTTGAAAATGTATGTTCATAAGCTCTGTTCAGGTGTGAGTAGGTCTTTATGTAGGGGGACAGTTACTAATCCAAGTAAATTTATTGCATTTATGTAACCTAGTTGCAGACGTTCTTTCTGCAGTAGAATCAAGCCGTATTGGGGAGCCAGTGTTAATGCAGATTTCTGAATGTTTTCTTATTTCAGATGTTGTTTTCTTGACCATCTGAAAAGCCGTAGGAGGTCGCATCCAGGTTCAAGAAGTGCCTAAATGGCTTGTCTGGTTTTCTTAACCCTTGATGGTAGCGAGCATGAAGCCAAGGGCTTATGCAACAATGAAATCCTGCTTCTTCCCTTAGCAATGATATTGCTGCTCTGACCCCTTATTGTCCTCTGTGTGCTACATAAGGCCAGCAGGACTAAGGGAATGAAGTTAGTTCTTGGTCACAATTCTCGAACTTGTCCAAGGAATGTCACTTTTAGATTTCTGTTGCATAATCTGATTCATGACAATAATAAAACTCTTCCCGTGAGGAAGTATTGACTGGGATGCCGTGGCACATGTAGGAGCTTTGTGCGGTTCTTTTTTTTTACCTCTTCATTTTTGTAAGAAAAAACCCAAGACTTTTATTACAAGAAAGAAATGGTTCAAAACCAGCATCTAGCAAGTTGTAGTAGGATTTTGAATACGTACATGTTTCTTTTTTAGATGGCCTACCGTCAGTGCAAGTATTTGATAAAACTCTCCAAATAAAGCAGATGAATGTGTTGGAAGCTCTGGATCTTTTGATTGCCCGAACAGACAAAGGTAGGAGAGGTCCCTGTTCCCTCGGATCTTGCATGAAGCTGGCTGTTGCTGGGTATGCATGTCTCATGACAGTTGTGCGTGTCAGCAGTAAGTATATTCGATGCCTTATTTAGAATACAGGAGCGCATATAGCAACTGCTTTTACTTTCTAGAAGGCTGGGGAGAGGGTAGAGGTGAAAATACCTAAATGGTCATTCATGCTTTGTTCAAAAAGTCACATTGAAAAGTGGTTACATTGTCTTTGGCCACTATTGGAACTGAGCGTTCTTTGCAAGTATTTTTTTTTACTGAATTATACGTTCATTCAGATGTACAGAAATGAGGGGGTAATTAATTATGCTGTCACTATTTGAAAAAATGTTTTATAGGTATCTATTCTGTTAATTGTCACCACGTCTTAGAGCTACAGAATGTATTTTCTCGAAGCTTCTGGTATAAAATAACTTTAACGTTGTTTAAACTGTCAGTATTTCGTTGTCAGTCTCATTTGGAAGGATTAAATGTGCATAAAATGTGCACTTCTTTAGTGAGGTAGTTTTACCCAGTACTCTGTGATTGAGTTTCATAAAGGGAACATACACAAAGCAAGATCAGGATCTTTATGTGTAACTCAGGAAAGAATTACAAATACGGTTGGTTTATTACTTTTTACCGCATTATGTCTGTTTCCTCAGTATTTGCTGAAGTTCTGTTTGCCCAAGCTTTGGGTAAAACGTGATGCCTTCTGTATCACTGGGAGTTGCCCAATTTGGTTGCATCTGATTGAAATTCGCCCTGGGATCTTACAGAACTAGCTCAAACTACATGAGAGTTCTACATTTGCAGTTCTCTCAAGACACCTGGAGGATGGGTGACATTTCTGAAGATCTGGGAAGTGTAGTTACATCGAAACTTAGTTTGTGAGGTTTCTAGAGAAAATGATGGCATTCAGTTGTCAAAACGTTGTACTGCTTGGTTAAACCTGAGGTGGGAGATGCACCCAGACTTCTTGAGGTAACAGAACAAGGTATTGCTGACATTCACATTCATGACAATTCAAACATAGTCCGATAAAGTCTTACTCATGTAAAAAACTGCAGAGATCTTTAATTCTTGATATGGATGCTTTCTGAAGCGTTTAAGTGAAAGTTCTTTCATACTTGGTAGAATTCTGGCCCCCTGTTTTGTATCTGCATGACATTGAAATTGAGATCAGCAATGGAAGAAAAATACTTGTCTTTCATTTTCAGACTACACTTCAACAGCAAAAACAAGTTCAAAGTATGCTCATACTGGACTTGTAAACTGCATTCAAAGACTTTGTGGGGTTTTAGGGTAAAGAGTTATATGCTACAAGGCTGACTTTTTCAACTTAACTATCAGCAAGAGTTTATTCAGGTCAGCATTCCAGAAGAAGGTGTCAGAAGCAATACAACAGAGCTATCAATGACAGGAACACAAATTGCTTTGGTAGCAGTGGCCTCAGTTCTAATGAAGAGAGTTAAATCTAAGTCCGTGGTGGGGTTGTTTGGGACTTCTGCTGGTTTAAGTTTGTCCTGGTAATGAGAGGCAAGGCAAAGAAATCGATCTCATTTGTCCCTCCAAATGTGTATTTTTTTGTTGCATCTTCGTTTTGTGAAACGCAGTTATACAAGGGTGAGGGTGGGATGAGGAAGAACTGCTTTGCTTGGAAGAATCCAGTCCGTAGGAGGTTAAGAAAAAACGTAGAAGTTCATATGATAGTCAATTTTATAGGCAGTCAGAGCCATTTCAAACACAAAGAAAGGTGAAGATTTATGTCTCTGAAAGGCAAGCTTATTGTCAACCTGAGGGGTGCACATCTCACGGTTTTTGGGATTTAAACCCTAATTCTTTTTTAAAAGCCTGTCAGACCAATTTCATTGAAGGCAGCGGTCACTGTTCTGCCCTCATAGTGAAATGCCTACCCAGGAAAGGAGTTAACGTATGTGTTATTCTTTGCTGCCCACACATCGCATCTTCACAGATGTAAATGTATCGTGGATGATGGAAGCATAAAAGGTCTTTTGAAGTTTGGCATAACCTCTAAAAAGAACAGCACTTAATTTAGGCGGTAATACTTTCTCCCCCCTATGTCTGCCTGTTTACAAACATTTCTTGATTTGAAGAATACGTGCATTCAAATTAGCCAGAAAAAATTCTTGAGTTTTGCTGTGGGTACGCAGTTGTAGTGTTTTAGAATTATCCGCATCACCAAGAACGTTTGTAAAATAGCTAACCGAAATAGTAGCTCAGGTACAAAGACTGAACCCTACAGTTATCACTGGAGGAGCACCTTATTAATTGGAGGCGGTATCTAGGACAAAACGGTAATAAATTTAGCGTAAACTTCTTTTATGGCCTTGAGGGGAGGCCGTATGATGAGCAGCTGAGGAGACTTTGGCTGTTGAGCCCGGAGAAGAGGTGACTGAAGGGAGACCTCACTGCAGTCTGCAACTTCCTTGTGAGGAAAGACGATCTCTTCTCTGTGGTGACCAGTGACAGGACCAGAGGGAATGGCCTAATGTTGTGTCAGGGGAGGTTTAAGTTAGATATTAGAAAAAGGTTCTTCAGCCAGAGGATGGTTGGGCATTGGAATGGGCTGCTCGGAGAAGTGGTCACAGTACCAAGCCTGCCAGAGTTCAAGAAGCGTTTGGACAATGCTCTCAGGTACATGGTGTGCCTCCTGGGGATAGTGCTGTGCAGGGCCAGGAGTTGGGCTTGTTGATCCCCCTTCCAGCTCAGTTTATTCTGTAATTCTGTGAACTTGCCGTGCTTGCGTTTTAAGAAACTTCATTTCTTATAAATTACTCTCAAGTTGCTTATTTCCCAAATGCAAATAGTAGTGCAGCATTTAATTATTTGTTTTAATTTAGGGATTTTAGATTCTACTTGTATCTATCTTTGTGGAAAACAGATTAGTCATGGAAGTAGATACTGTGTACTTTTGGCAGCTGGACTAGTCCTCGAACCTAACTTGCCAGTCTTTGAAGAACTGATAAGTGAAACCAATCTGTATCCTGAAGGGTTCAAACTCTGTTAAGGATCCAGTTATCAGTGGCTCACCTGGATGGTTCCAGCTCTTAAGGTTAACCCTTTTACTCTTGCCCTGTAGTTCATATCTATTAGATTTTTGCTATTTTGCAAGATTTTATATATTTGCAAAATATTCTGCACTTCACTTTTTCAAAGCGCTCAGATCATTCTTTGGTGCAGCACCACCTAATGGGAAGCTCAGCTACTGTACTGAAGGGGGGGGTTGGTTGCTAGAATTATAAATCCCAGAGAGTTCAAAAGTCTTCTGTCCCCAGAGAGGTATTATGCTTGTTTATCTTTGCTCTGTTTGTTAGGTGCTACTTCTTGTCGGAAGTATTAATTTCAAACTACCACTTTCTTTTTCTAACTTGTTTTTTCCTGGTTCTCTCCGTACGTTAGGGAAAGACTCTCGTATCCTTGTCTTCAGACTCAGTGCTGTCCAAAAAGATATAGAGACAAAAAAAATGATAAGAAGCAAATACGACTGCAGAGAAAATAAACTGGAGAGAACAAAAGGTGATGTTGTTATCCTGTGTTAAAAACATCCGCTGGGGTATGATGCTGGTAGTTGCCAGGAGCTTATTAGCTCTCTTTAGGCAGGTGTAGGTGTTCACCTTTAGTTTTTTCTCTGGACAGTCAATTCAAACTTTGTTAAGTTTATATTTGAAAACTACTGTAGTACAGTCCAGCATGACATTTTTGAATGTTGCAAAAATACCATGTTACTTGGCAATTGCTGCTGATGAAAAGCTTTAGAGAAAAATAGGATTTCAGGGTTGGGAGGTATGAGAAGAGGATGTTAGACTGGAATAAAGCACACTTTAAGTTGGAGGAACACTGGCAAATCCCCATTAAATAGTAGCACTTAGGTTAGTCTGGGTGTTGCCCGCTATTTTTGTAGAAATAAATGTTTCCCGGTCTCCAGAAGCAAGCTGCTTTGAAAAGCTGGAACTTGCAGAATAGTGACAATCCATCAACTTAGGAGTAAGGGTAAAAGTAGATTTCAAAAGAGTCATAGGCTTTTGTCTTTTTCTAGAAGTTGATGTAATCCTATAGAGGAGTTTTTAATTCTGTGTTGCCAAGTCATCCATCAGAGCCCTGTTGTACTGATCGTCATACAAATACAGAACAAAAAAATCAGACCCTATCCCAACCACTTAGAGTCCAGAACATTATTTCCTCAGGCTGCCATTTGTACGCCATTAATACTCACCATGGAAGTGAACTGAGGATTGTTGTGGCTATTCGGAACAAACTACTTCTTGTCACAAAGAAATCCAATTCACACAACACTTTAACCAGCACCTCTCTGCTATCATCTCCTGAATCTCCAGTGGAGGAGTTCCAGTACATCCGGGTATGTGTAATCTAATTACTGATTATCTTAACACGCTGGTCAGCACTCAGCTAGTGTGGGGGGTGCGGGGAAGACAGAGTATGCATTGTCATCTTCCTGAACCTACAGACAAATAAAAGTGAGAAGTCATATGATGGAGTTCAATCATATATATGCTAAAGAAATCTTTTTGATTTTTTAAAAATTGTTTCTGCTAGTTCTTTGTTATGTTTCTGTGCTTAGAGAAAATCCCTTTGAAATCATGGAGTACCTGCAGCACCCACGGTAGGAACTTGAAAAAGAGAGTAATTCTGTTATTTACGTTACAGGAAATATGCCTTTCTGACCCTCCAATGGTTATGACGCTGGTGGATGGACCTACTGGAGACAGTGACAATATGATCTGTGTAGCGTATCGGCATCAGTTTGACTTAGTCAATGAGAGTACAGGAGAGTCCTATAGACTGCATCACGTTGAAACAAACAGGGTAAGTTTTCATCGTTGAAACTTTTCTTGCAGACCCCCACTGAACATAATTTCTTGCAGACTCAGTGCATGCTGTGCTGACCTCCAAGGAGTGTAATTTATGGAGATGCTCATGTGTGTTACTTTTTACTTCTATAACCACTGCTTTAGGGCACTCCGAGATATTTGTTCCTTTTAAGATACATGATGATAACTCCCAAGAGAGGTAGTTATAAGATATGACACATTAGGAAAGAGCCTGTGTTTCAGGCTCTGGAATGTTGTTGTTGTCAAAAATTCATTTTTCTTCTTTCTTAGCCAATAGTTTGCTTTTTGCTTTATTTTTGTGGTATCAGTGTTTTATTGTTTAAAAAATTGCATCAAAATAACTTCAGTGGTTGGCCACCAGTATCTTATTCAGATTTGCCTGTTTGCACGTACTACGGCTAAAATATTTACGTATAGCTTATCGTTCTGTTTAAGAAACTGCTGTCCAGTCAACTAATAACTGAATCTTTCTTTCTAGGACATAGGCTTGGGCTTTAGTTAAATGTCTTGATTTTTAGAAAAAGGTTCCGGTATTTCCTGCTCCAGAAAAGATAATGATCTCCAGCACCTCAGAAAATCAGACAATTTAGTGTCTAAATAAGGATGTGGACAGGTAGCTTTAGACCAAAAAAAAAAAGGGAATATTTTGCACAATTAATCTTTTGTTGTTGTTGTTGTTGTTAATGAGATAAGGGACTACTCTTTTCATTTGATAAGTTATTTTCTTTTTAAATCGTCTGTATTTTTATTTGGATCTGCTGATGAAGAGGTGCTCCTGGCATGGTTGATCAAGCGTAAACTTCTCCACAGTGCTGGGAATCAATCTTAATCTGGATGAGGAGGAACTACAAGTAAAGAATGGGACTGGAGAAGTACGTCACCATCGCCATCCATCACTCCCGTTTCTTTTCCACACGGGAATCCTTATTTCCTTTAGGAACACAAATAAAGCAGACAATTAATATGAGCTGAGCTAGTGATTTTTTCTGATGTTGAAACGAGTCACCCGCTTATTTCTCTGGACAAAAAAGCAGCAATGGCTTTCAGTCACTACAGAAGATGGGTCAAAATGCATTTGGTATGGATGTGTAAACTGTCAGGTTTGCTTAACAGTTCTTGACCTGCACAGTAATCTTAAATCAAGGAAAGTCAAAGAACTGCCGTTCATGGAATCAGTATCTAAGCCCTCTCCCTGTTCGTGTAATGTATATGGTGTAGGAAACATTTGTCTAATGTAACCTTATGTATTTCACTAATAAGGTCTCATTTCCTGAACAGATATCCTACTTTTTGTGGCTGTTTTGGTTTCTTTTTAATCTAAATGTAAAAGACAAAACCAAAGTTGAATTAAGAGAATTTATGTAGCCTAATCTACGTAAAAGACAATGTGGTTTAACCGGCATTGCTTCTCAACTTGTAAATTCAGACTGTTCAGTAATTTTTAGGTACCTCCCTGTTGACCTCTGTAAATGTTAGTGGTTTTGAACCAGTAATTGGTGTATCTGAGCTTTTTGCTAGTCATGATGTGCACTTGAAGATCACTTTTTGAAAATAATTGTTATCTTTAACGTACCGTGTTGATTCACAGCTTTCTGAAACCATCCTATTTCCCAAAAGTTTAAATTTTTCTAAGTATTGCTGAATAAGTTGTATGTTTTTATTGCTTTACCCTGTGGTGTGGTTATGAATGTTCAGTACAGTACAGAACCAAATACAAAAGAAACTGATTTTCATCTTGAGAACATCCGGAAAATTACATCGCAAAAGAGGCTGTTTTTATAAAATTATTTCTTTATTTATTTCTCTGTTTTTTTTTCTTTTACCTGTGGTTGTGTGCTTCCCCAACTGATTGTATTGCTTGTTAGTTACAACCCACTTGTAATAGCCACGCTATCCTGTGCCTGCTTGTTAATCTTTTCCATTATCATTGCAGGTTAATTTTGTTGCAGCTATTGATGTATATGAAGATGGTGAAGCTGGTCTACTGTTGTGTTATAACTGTAAGTGTTTAGGGAAGGCCAAAAATGGTAATCTGCATCAATCTGCCTATGTAGATCTTCTTTCATTGGAGTCTAGGTCTGTATTTGAAAATGAATTTTAGTGTTTCATGAAAGTTTGTCAAAATAGTTTCTTTGGGACTTAAACGCGTAGTGGAGAAACTAGAAATTCAAGTATTTTAGTCATACTAGCTGTTTTATAGACATGTAAGTTATATGATTCGTGAAATCTTGGTGTCTGTAATACCCCATGTGCATAACAGTCTTCAAAGAATGTAAATTACATGAACAGACGGCTATTTGAAGGGCAGAGAAGTACAATTCTGCAGACACTGCTTTCTGAATTTTTCTTGCCAATCCCTCTATTTACAGACAAGTTAGGGACCTGATAACCGTTGAAACAGTAATACTTACTTTGTGAAATATGACAGCTTATTAAAACGTAGGTCTTTTATTTTGGTCTTTCCAATCTTGTGTTGACAGAGAAAGCAAATTTTGCTTATCTGTGTAGCTATAGAGACTTTTACATGAATGTTTGATTATGTGCATAATGTCCACCCTTCTGCAAAATCTGCCTATAAAGTGTGTGGTGGTCACAGTGTAAAGTGATGGATGCTTTTTTTTCTCTTTTGCTACAGATGTTTGTCAATACAAAAAGGTATATCCTTTCAGTGGAGGTTCTCCACTGGTCCAGCCATCAGCTTATGACTTCCACTTCAGCTGGAATCAAGTTCCTTATGCTGTTGGTAAGAAAATATCTCTTTTTAGTAGATGGATTTTTCATTACCATTTTAGCCTGCACTTGGCTCTTAGTGGAATTAAAGTATTCTGGGAATAAGCATGTTACATTCATGATGCTACTCGACTTAAGTTTCTGCATATGATGATTTTGAAAAGTGGGGCCTTGATAGCAAGTTCATCACTTGCTGAACTTTTTTTCCCTCTTTTTTGTGTTTTTCATTTTCCGTTCACTCTACGTTCTGCCAGGCATGGAGAGTGAAATTTTATTCAGGCTCGATGTAGCTTGGTGTCCATCAGTATGTTAGACAACACTTTTCATAGGAAAGGAACGTGCCAGAAGAGGTCAAGAACAGTTTTCATGGAGCATCTAAGAAACTTTTACATTAACCATTTTTCCTTGCCAAATAACTTCTATTTTGTTGCAGTCTGTGCTTTCCCTTATGTTCTTGCCTTCACTACTGATTCCATTGAGATCCGATTAGTGGTGAATGGGAACTTAGTCCACACAGCAGTTGTGCCTGAGCTTCAACTTGTAGCATCAAGGGTAAGACACAGAAAAATCATGTTGGACTATTTCTGTTATATGTTGGGATTTAATTAACATAAGAAGTTGCTGCCGCTAAAAATGCAACAAACAAAACCGAAATGTGTGCTACTTGATCTGCAATAATTGTTCATCTGTGTGCTCTTAGTTTATATCAAGGACAAAGAGAATCAGAAGATGGTTAAGAAAGTCTCACTGTACTAACGATGAGTTATTTGTCATTTCAGTCGGATATTTATTTTAAAGCTACTGCTGCAGTAAGTGGATCATCTGACAGCAGCTCTAAAGAAATGGGTTCAAAGAGTTCTCCTCAAACGCCGACAGCTTATGAAAAGCCAGAATTTCCTCTTCCTTCTCTAGAAGGTAATGTCGCAGCTTGAAAAATGATCTCTTAATCGTTCCAACAGCTATCGCATCTCGTTGCGGCCGATCTCCAGTAAAGATGGTAAAAAAAGTGAGTTCCTACCTGAATGTCTGGAAGAGAAGAGATTTTCTATTTTTCACACCTATAAAGCACTTGGCTGAGCTTTTGCACTGTAGTATCTTTTCTGAATACATGGTAGCACTGTTCTGAAGAAATGATTTCTGTAGGAAGGGAGGAATGAAGCTTCAGTAGCTTGATGAATCTTTGGCAATGTGACCACAAGTAACAATGCAAAAAAAGGGCATAAAATCGTGAGAAAGCTTGACATTTCACATATGCTATTCCTTTCATTTAAGAAAAGGTGAACAACCACTGAATGGCTGAAGTTCTTTTGCAAAACAAAAGTAAGAAGCCTTGAAAAACTTTGCACCGTTTAGCGTAACGTGATCTGTGAACAGTCAATCTGTAGTGTAACGATAAAGGAGAAACAAGGGAATATCAACTAAATAAGGCAAGATGTATGTACACCTTTCTTCCTTAAATCTGCTGCTGCACCGTTAGCGGAAAGGGAAAGGAGAAGGTAATCACAATTTAAATTTTTTAAAGGCAGTACTATTTGATGGTAAGATTGGGATTTTCGTTTGATTTTCTTCTAGGAATTAGGAAAATGTGGTATTTTGTGTTACCTAAGAGGAGGAGTCATAATTTAAACTACTTGGGATCCAGGCTCCAGTATATTTGCAGTATATTAAAACACATGGGAAATACTGCACAGAGTGCAGTGTAGTAGTCCGAGTACCTGCCTCAAGTCATATAAATTTACTTCCTGGTTCCACTGCTGGTTCATCATGTTGCCAAGAGTCAATCTTCTTTTTCTCTCTAAGTCAAATTGCTTGTATTTCTTCCTTCTCCTAGCTTATTTATATTGAAAGATCTCTAGAGCAAGAAAGGTCTTTGTCATTTCAGTTAAAAAGTGCCCAGCTCAACAAGTATAATTTGTCTTCATAACTTTTCATATGGAGTTATTAAGAACTGGTTCTACTGTGAAAACGTAATGTTCTTTTTTTCTTTCTGTGTTTCAGGTGAAGTTCCATGCAAAAACCTGTACAAAATACCTCTCAGCAATCTGGTTGGGCGAAGCATTGAACGACCTCTGAAGTCGCCTTTGGCTCCCAAGGTCATCACTACGACAACATCGAGTGGCGTTACCTCTCTTCCAGTTATGCACTCGCTATCTTTATCTCGTATGGAAATTAAAGAAATTGCAAGCAGAACACGTAAAGAATTGCTGGGTAAATTCTTCTCATTCCTCAGTGTTACATATCAGTTGCCAAACATATACTTTCTGATCTTTGTACGGGTAGGTTTGTAACATGCAGCTGGTATTCACAAATTGTTAAAATAAAAAAAGGAAACTGTGAGGAAGCATTATTTGCAAATAGTGTAGCCATTGTCTGATCATGTATAAGATGGCCAGGTAGAAATAGTTAATAATGGAAACCAGCAACAAATACCTTAACATTTTCATTAATGCTTTATTTTCTGTTGAGAGTATTAAGTCTTTTATTCCTTTGTTGAGGCCTCTTGGATGAGCCTATAACCAAGACAGAAAGCGCACAGAAGCTAAAAAAGGCTTCTCGAAGACAGTCAGACCCCAAGCAGGGAGCAGTAAGATCATCCAGTAGTGACAGGTAAATATACTGGCTTTAGAAAAGAGCTTAAGTTAGACTGTAAATATTTTCAGAATTGATTGGTCATGCTTATCTCAGTTGGCATGAGGCTGACTGAGACCTTTGCATATCCATGTGCATTTCATGCTAATGTGTTTGTTAGAGTATCTGAATACTGTAAGTGCTGAAACAATTACATTTTTTGCTAAAGACACGTTGATGAGCATGGCAAGACTAAATGGCATTTTGTGGGGACCTGCTGCAGTTGAACCTGTTATTGAGATTTGGACTACTGCATCTGCACCGTGCAAGCTCTCTTGCTGTTTTCTTTGTATGCTCTTGTGTTGCTATTTTCACAATAAATTTTGTGGAAAAATACCATAGCATTTGTGTGTTTGGCACTGACCCCAGTGCCATTCCCTTGTTTTCATTGTTTCCATAACCTACATTTGTGTAGAGTACTGGCAGAATACAGACATGATACAGGAGACTGAGAGTAACAAAACAAAAAATCCGGTGCAGTGTAAAACTGCGTTTGATTTATTTCCCTATTTGGAGAATATTTGGGTAAGGGGCTTCATTAATAGTGCCTTTTGAATTATTTTTAGTAGAGTAAAACCGGAGGAAACTCAATTATAATGGTCTGTGTCTGTCTTCAGGATAACTTGATTGAATCTAGAAGTAGAGTAACTATTGTTCCTTCCTGCTCTGACTTCTGTATTTTTTTTAGTAACTTTTGTCTTCCTCTTTGCAGGATAATCTCAAGCTCATTTGAAGGCTATTCTGAAAGACGTCATCCTTCCACTAGTTCAGATCCCGATACTGTAGCAAACAGGGAGGAGAGCTCACCATCTAGCTACCCATTTCAGCTGATTTCTTTATGTGATGAAGACATCATTGACTTGAAATGAAGACACTGTTAAAACCTTTCTTCCTTACTTCACATTGTCTTACAACTCTGTAGGCTCTATGGCAGTGTCACAAACACTGCTTCTGGTGGTAAAATGTGGCTGGCAGTACTGGTGATAAATCTTTATAGAACCCATGTTCTGGTTAGCACAGCCTGATTTGGCGATGCTTGTATCTTTGACATAGGTATGTTTTCTCAGTTAATGAAGCATTACTTTTTGTGGCTTTCTCACAGTAGGTAATCAATGAGAGATTTAGGCTGAAACTGAAGTAAACAAAAAGTATTACTTGGTCTAAGCTTCTTATAATTTGACATACCTAAATGACATGCAGCAAAGTTAATTGCTGTTATTTGCTATCATGAGTTGTTTTACAACAGTGTATGTCATGTGGGAAGAGGAATTTTATAACACAGATCACTGCTTTTGGTTTTTCGGTCTTAAACTAAACAAGAACAACAAAAAAAGGCTTGCAGGCGAGGTCGTTTCAGACAGTGCAGTCAGTCCCTAAATTGATGCATTTATGGTATGTTCACTGAAGAATCAGGTGAGATATTAAGATGGTGCTTCCTTTGCTCATTGTTTAGAGAAACTTGAAAACTCTTTTGGCATAAAGAATCCCTGAACAGAGAAACTTTCTTAGGAAACACAAACTTTCAGAATATTTCTTTAAAATTGGAAATTAAAAAAACCTAAAAAACCCACAAACAAAAAATCCCAAAACGAAAACCCCAATCCGTCTACTGGAAAACTCTTATTGTAGTGCATCTGCAGATTTTTCCATTACACGCAGAAGAGCCAACCCCAATTGTCTTTGACTACAAAAAGATTCTTACACAGGCATCAGCATTAGCTGTTGGCTGCGCTTGCACCAACAGTATACGTCATTATTCCAGATAATTGTATTTTTCTAACTGGATGCAGACTAAAATTTCACTGCTAATAAGCTAGTTTTCGATGATGAAATAGTCATCTTGTCTCTTGCTGGGTTAAAGGACAGGGGTTTATATTTAAAGTTTGATTTTTTTTTTTTTAACCCTTTCCTCTAGAACACCTTTGCAAGGATTTGGTTTGGTTTTGGTTTTTTTTCATGAAGGTGTGATGCTTCCAGCTTTTCTGTATATGATGTTTTTAGCTTTATTGGCAAGTGTTTTTTGTTCTGTATGTAGAAATACTTCTGTATCCTTGATTTTATTTCATAATACGACTTGTATGTCATGATTTCACTTCTGCTCGAGCATGATCATATGGAGATGCGTGCCTTTTGCTGCCATCTGTCTGAATGTAAAACTGGTTTTTCAAAGTGATTTTTTTCTCAGTTTATTGTATATAATGGCTGAATTGCTTCACTTAAGAAAATACGCAAGGTCTGATCTGGAAGCATAATTTCTTACTCTCAACTGGAGTGGCTAATCAACAGAAGAAGCAATATTTTCAACAGTAATTAGTCTAGGCTATTATTACTTTTAGTGGGTTTTGCACTCATAGATGTGTGGGGTGAACCTTGATAAGCATCTAAAAGGAAGTACCAGATCAAAGTATTCTCAAAAACTTGTAATTATTTTTTGAGAATTGTTTCCAGAGATTGTGTTACTTTACCCTATCCTTATTTATTCAGACAGGTAAGGTTAAAAAAAAATCCATCTGAAAGTACTTACATGGTGCTTATTTTCCTGGAAGTTGTAAACACTTCTGAATCCACTTTTGGGGTCACTGCTGGCACTTATATATTTTTAGAAAGCAAAAGAACCAGCTTTTTCCATGAACAGCTTTCTCATTGTAGTATTTGGTTTGTGGCTATTTTTGAAGACTGTACCAGTGTGTTGCAAAACTGGGGCTTTAGTTAAAATTTTAACTGGAAACTTCACTTTACCCTGTTAGGATATTGGATTTTAAATATACTGCAGATGTTCACCTGTGCTATTATAGCATGATTTAAAATGATGAACCATTGCTTGATAGCAGTTGACGCAATATGTAGAGATTTTAAAACTTGTTTTGAAGAATCTGAGCAAACGCATACTTAGGTATCCTGAAAGACTAGCCTTAGAGACGGAGCACTAGGGAGAACAAGAAGAATGAGAAGAGCTTGACAGACAGCTTGACTACTGGCTATGATGGTAGTCAGAGTGCATATAGATACGACATTTGCATCACATCCTAAACATGATTGTAGAAGAAAGGACTATAAAGCAAGAGTTACTTTCTTGAACCAGAAGTGCAGCAGTGGCTGTAAAGTGTTACCATAAATTAAGAAGAGTGTTGGGGGGTGGGAATATATATGTGTGTGTGTGTGTGCGCGCGCGTGTGTGTGAGAGAGAGAAAGAACCTTTGAAAGTCTGCCTGTAATTACAGCATTGATAGCATCCAGCAAATGAACTATAAGGAGTACAGATACTGGATTACTGAAGCTAGACAAAACCAGATCATACTAGCTTCATGGTAATATCTGGAACAGGATCTTGGTATCATTTGAAGAGGGAAGCCCAGCAACTGCATCCCTGCCCACCTCCCACCTGCTTTTATGCTATAGCTTGACTTAATGGGTCAGGTACAAGCTGTTAAGCAGGTCACACTAGGAACTACCAGACCTTAACAGACTATTACTCATATAGGACAGGAAGGAGCTGAATCCTGGAAAAAAATTATGTCTTCATTCTTAATGTATCCAGTAAGTGCCTTAATAAGGCTTCAACTTCTTGAGTTTTTGCTTCTGTACTTAATCAGTGTCTTAGAGGGATAATATCTAATGTGGCAAAAGAAATAGAGAGGGATACAACATTTAGTTTGGTTTATGTGACACCTAGAGATGGTAGCTGAGGCTTTAGAGTCATGTATGTGCAGTTTACTACCTACTTTATGAGAGCAGCCCAGAATATAGGTAGAAGGCAGAGAACATGGAAATAATATTCCAATTTGACACAAGCCACAAGAACCAAATTCTGTGAAGATCTATATCACTTTTATTGTATCAAAAGACCAAATTCCAACACAATCATGTGAAATTGCTGGTGTAACGGGAAAAACCTCTGTTGTACAAGGATGTGGCTTCTTTGAGTTTTTAGTAGTCTGATCAGACCATCATGATTTCTGTGTCTCTTAGTGTGAGGAGAACTAGCTTCTAGCCACTGTTTTCTCTCAAAAGATTCTTACCATTCAGACTGCTAATTAAAATGTAGAGTAGTTGGTGGTATGGATACATAAGCTCTTGTGCATCATTTATAAAAGGCAAAGTTCTTACACATCTGTGGAACCTCTCCTTCATAAGACTGGTGTAAGATGACAAGGCTTGTTGGAAGGCTGCTGGCCTGGCTATATTGTCGTTCACTCCAGCGTTGGAGCCATGTTGTTTGCCTTCTGTTTTTCCAGCATGTGCATGCGTATACTCTTTAAAACTTAAAATGTAGTCTTAGGTACAAACTGTAGCCATGTCCACTGTAAGCACAACCCTTTCTCCTTTCACATGGGCTGTCAAAGCTGTCTGTAGGCTGCGTTCTTGATGTTGGCTGACCATCTCATGGTTGGGAGAAAAGATTGTCTTTGAATCTACAACTATGTGAGATGGGTGTTGTTCTAATAGAAAAACTGAAAAATGTTGCTACAGATGGATGGAAGGAATTGTTTCCATGAAGGAGGAATTGTTACCAGATTGAACACTTGCTATCAAGCTAAGTTTAACTGGAGGCCCATTTTGGACTCTTGGCTATGTTTCTGCAAGAAATACTTTCTATCCCAGTGTGCTGGATTTGTTGGCAGCGACAGGGCTCTTAACTCCTTCTGGCTAAATGGTATGGGTCTCCACTTCATCACTGTGCCTTAGTCTGACTAAATTATAGGAATGTCATTTACTTTGGTGCAAGCATTAGATTGTACAGGCAGTTGATTTAGAATGCACTTGTGCCTTCTCACCAGCATGGGTAATGATGCATGGAATCACAAAATAGTTGAGGGTAGAAGGGACCACTGCGTTATCATCTAGTGCAGTGCGTGCACCCAAGCACCACCATTCAAAAATCTGTTCAAAATGGGTATGCAACATTTTGAGCTACTCGTCATCTTTGTCCTGCATTTGAATTACAGCCTGCATATAAACCATCACGACAACTTTGAAGTGTGACTAGGACTCAAGAACCCCAAGACACATGAGCTAAGTTAATTCTTTGACACACACACACACACACACACACACACACACACACACAATATGCAGCCCTTAAGGCTGAGGGTTTGATGAGCCCTTCCCAAAGTCCCTAAAGCCCAGTTTGGGCTTTAGAAACCATTGCAGACTAAGAGTAATTTTTGTCCAGTTCCTTATTCTAGTGGCAATGCAGTACACATAAGTATTTTATACAAGTGTTTGAAAGTAACAAAACACTTCCTTCTAATAAGAAACAAAGACCCACATGCAATTTGAAAGGGCTATGGCTCTTGGTGGTAGCAAGAGAACTGCTCTCTAGGTTCAGTGAATACATGCATACATCCAGTTTCCTGGTTTTACGAAGAAGTAAGGCCTGTTCTAGTTATAGTCCTTTACTGGTTTGGGGGTGTGGCAGGGATTCTTGTTTGTTTCGGTTAGTTTGGTTTCTTGAGGCTGGGGGTGTGTGTGGGTTTTTTGTTGGTTTTTTGGTTGGGATTTTTTTTCAGGTTTTGGAGGGAAGGTTTGATTGGTTGGTTGGGGTTTTTTTGGTTGGTTTGCTGTTGTTTTTCTATGCATAACATACATACAAGTACGCACCTGGAATGAATAGCAGGTTTGCTGTCTGCCTTCATGTGATTATTTCTATAAATGTGCAAGTATTTCTAACTGATAGATTCAAATTGAATTTTTTTGGTACTGTGACAGTCAACTGAATAAATATTTAAACAGTACGTAAGAGGGCAGGGAATGGGTAACATTATTGCCTAACTAGTTACATAGGGTTAAGGTTGCTACTCCTGACATATATTTTCTGCTGTTCTATGTATATTTGACCAGTAACGGCTAGCTCGAACATGTTTTCCTAAAGGTGTGGGTCTGTAACATGTGCTTGCAGATGCGGTGGCTTTTCCAGAGCTGTTGGCTTAGTCTGCACTTGAAATATATAACCGTTTTCATTTAGATTTGGTTTTCAATATATATACATATATAGGTATATATATTTGTAATTTCTACTGTAAATTTTCAGGGATTAAAAATCCTGAGATTATATGTATTGGAATTTAAAGTAATGGGATCATAAAAGGCAGGGGAAGGAAAAATCCCATCAGCAAGTGGTAAGGTATTTCAGAATAATTTCTGTTGCCTTCTGTGTATGAAAATGAGTATCACACTATTTTCATTGTTAACAATTCAATGTCATGGTTCATATGCACAGTGCTTGCTAATTCTGTTAAAGCACTGTTTTCTCAGACTTAATCTGTTTTTGTGAAGGACTAAATTATATCCTGGGAACCTAATATTAACAATATGGGAAGGCTCAAGAGATTACGCAGCAAACATCTCTACTTGCATGCAGGTTAGAAAGTATTTTTACTCTTATTAGTTGAGCACAGCAACTTCACCAGTCTGTATACTGCTTAGCTGCTTCACTTTGTTGCTGACCTGTAACTGACTGACTCCTGTTTGCTACTGAAAATTGTGGTACTAGCACCTGACTTGGAAGAGAAAATTGAGATTATTTTCTGCATATTTATTTATAGCTCTATTAGGTATTTACCTGGTTGAATGGAAAATGTTATGTAAAGGTTTATGCAGAGTGTTATCAATATGGAATGTCAGTTTAATTGTCTTCGAATGGTAGCAGACTGCTTTGTAATTTAATAATTGCATATTGTTAAGACTGTTGCTTCATTTGTCGTCAAAGACTCTTTACTACTGGTCTTAAATGCTGACGTATTACCATTGTTTTTAATGTCATATGATAGCATGTATGGTTTGTGTTTTAGATGTGACATCCAAATAGAAACAGTCCTATCGCATCTGAAACTGTTTTAAGTGCTATTTATCACCTTTGTGAAGAAGAAACATGATTTATTCTTTCAAATTTAATAAACTATAAATTTGACCCCACTTGTTTCTTTCACGCACACAGACTCATGCCTTTCAAATTTGGAAAGTAAAAAGACAAGAAATCAAAAAGACAGGATGTAGCACAGAGCACTGCTTTTTCCATTTGAGTTTTCTGAAGTGCTGTATCATACCTATGAGATTGCTGTTTGTGTCTTAAGCTTTACCCATCTTTGGCAAAAACTATAATCTAGCATTGGTTTAGGTTTCCAGGCATCTTTTAGACCTTCAGAGACCTGCTTAAGTTGGAGATCTTTACTCTGTAAACTAACACTACAAAATAGTTTTTCTCCCTTTCTGGCTAAGTGTATATTCTTACTGTCTCCCAAGACCTTGCAATTCCTTTTGAAAAAGCAATCATCTTTCCTGAAGTCTCAAAGACGTTCTCGTAAGAGCTACAGCCCTTCTTGTGATTTAAATGCATTCCTAGCCAACTTGACAACAACAGGAAAAAAACCTTAAATCCATGAAAGGCAAGTATTCATCTCCATTTGGGATTAAGACTTAATTCTGTGGTCAGGCATCCCAGAAATAACAGCAACACAAGCGTCAAGTACTGTAGTCTGAAATTAACATTACCCAGGCTACATCGTGCACTTCTTCACTGTAACATACGCCATAAGGAAAAAGTAGAGTAGAGCAAGGAAATTTTATTTATAAAAGTAGATTTTATTTTACATCTTAGAAAAAAAGATACTGGCCCCAATACAATTAATATTCTCACATGGCCATTACAGTCAGTACACCAGGTGCAAAGAACACAGGAACTGAAGAAATAAGAGTAATCCATGATGCTTACTATAAAATCATGGAATTCTTTGGTTCCTGCGAAGGCCATAACCCAGTTCGTTAACACACAAGCAGCACTCGATATGCCCCTCGCTTTAGGTAGGAAGATTTCAGATATCAGCAACCATGGAGCAGGACCCCAGGCAAGGGGAAAACCTGCAATTACAAAGCGAAGAGAATAAATGCAAGTTAAGTAGGAAAGAGTAAATTATGCCCAAATTAATCAAGTAAGGAGGGGTGCAGTTTTCACGTTAGATTTGTGCATGGTTCCACCAACACCGTACCTCTACCAGAAGGAGCGAGAATAAGTGACTAATAAGCCAGTACGCTAAACGCTAGTGCACTTTTCATCATAATAACTACAGGAATATCCTTAACAAACAGAACTTGCCAAAGCTCGGGTACGAGTCGGAAGCGGCGTAACGCAGCGGGCAGCGAGACTCCTCAGCAGCCACGTCTCGCCTGTGGGGAAGCGAGGACGCGCCCGTCCCCGGCCGCCTCTCCCCGGGCCGGGCAGCGCAGCCGGGCGGGCGGAAGCGGCTGGAGCGCGGCGGCGGGGCCTGATGACGTTGGGGTGCGCCGGAAGCCGCCTGATCGTGAGAGCGGCGGTCCGGGAGCGCCTTCTCTCCGGTGCCGGCGGTTCTCCCGGCGCGGGCTCGGCCTAGCCCTCCCCCGCCTTCCTCGCCGGGCGGCCGCGAGGCCCTGCTCTCATCTTGAGGGCGACCCTTCTGTCGTGGCCGCCCGCAGATTGTGGCGCGGGCTGCGGAAGCGCTGTGAGCCGGTCCTGCCGTGGGAGCGATGGCCGCAGGGAAGCACCCGGCCGTGCTGGGCTCCGGGAGTCCGCGCAAGCCGTGGCGACTGCCCGCCGACGGACACCCCGCGCCAGGCTGCTACCTGAGGTGAGCGATGCGGAGCTGTCGGCAGCAGCGGCGCTGAGTCCGCAGTCCTCGCCGTGCTTTTTGCGCGCGGAGCTGTACTGGGAGCGGGCGGGGGCAGCGGGTGGGGCTGGCTGCGTAACAGCTGGAAAAGAGGCTCGAGCACCGGTTTCAGCGGCCTCACAGCAGCCCTTAATTTCAGTATTGGCTTCGCATATTGAATACAACAAACGCCTTGGAGCTCACGGAGTTTTTATTCGTAGCCGGCCTATTAGAATTTTTTACTTGTTTTAAAGAGAACACATGCCTGTTTGAACAGCAGCTATATTCACTGCCATCTGTGCTGAGGAAAGCTGGTAAGTGCTGTCTGCACTAAAAGTTACTGTAATGAACTTGTGACTTGATAGGAATAGCTACTTCTGTGAATTTGACATCCAGAACTTTCTTCTGCTTTTTGCCAACAGTTGCATGGCATGCAGCCTTTTATAGTGACGACTGTACTTTTCTGTACTCCTATGCCCTGTTAAGAGGTGTACTCTAAGATCTTATTCTATGATGGTAAAATGTCTGTATAGAAATAAACATACTATTGAGTCCCACTCAGTTCTTTCAGTTTGGGAGCTGCTATGAAATTCAGACAGTTGTCTAATGAATTAGACCTTCCAGAAAAATTAAATCATTTTTTTTTAACTGTTTACCTGATGTTTACCTTGTTAATCAATGGTCCCAGGTCATTGAAGGAACTTGAGATGTCACAGGATAGTCTCAGTGCATACAGGATGTAGTTCAGGAGGTGGTATTCAATTTCACAGTTAAGTCTCAGTGGAAATAAACTGAGAAAATAGGGGGGAAAAAAAACAACAGGTTTTTTTTAATGCATTTAGGTCAAAGTGGTGCAGACACGTCAAAACTGATGCTAGACCAGCACAAGCTCAGGTCTTTACTGGGGCCAAATAGAAAGATGACTAACATATCCTCCAACACAGTTTGTCAGACATCTCTTTATATGTTTTTTCAAAACTAACTAGTTACCTGCTTCGTATTTAAAACAGTTCAGGACAAAGATGATACGAGTAAATTCTGTTAGTAACTAGCTTATCGCTCTGCCTATGTGCTTTTTTTGTGTTTTTTTCCTTTTATCAGTATAATCCATGAGTAAACTCTAAGACAGTGTTTATTTGCTATAGTAGGTTTAAATCTTAAACTAACCCCTACCTTGTTGGACTCAGAATTTGAAAGTGTTAATCTAAAACAAGAAATATGTTAACATTCATAATGAATGCTAACGTTCACTTTACTTTTAAGTCTGGTGTGGGGCAAATGATAATTCAAGGTGCATGCAAATGCTTAGTCTTAACCTAAAGAATATTTTAAAATGCATTTGGTCACTTCATCTGTGTGTTAACATGCCATTTGGAATACTGCTGTACCAGTAATAAAGATGTGATTCTTACCTTATTTTCTGAACGGAACTAATACAGTATTTTGATGTATCACAGGTAAATTTTTCCATAACCTTATGGAGAAAAAGGACTTTGAAGCATGGCTTGATAACATTTCTATTGCATTTCTTTCTCTGACGGACTTGCAGAAAAATGAAACTCTGGATCACCTGATTAGCTTGAGTGGAGCAGTCCAGCTCAGGCACCTCTCCAATAATCTAGAGATTCTCCTCAAGAGGGACTTCCTCAAACTTCTTCCATTGGAACTTAGTTTTTATCTGTTAAAATGGCTTGATCCGCAGACCTTACTCACATGTTGCCTCGTCTCTAAGCAGTGGAACAAGGTTATAAGTGCCTGTACAGAGGTGTGGCAGACTGCATGTAAGAATTTGGGTTGGCAGATAGATGACTCTGTTCAGGATCCTCTGCATTGGAAGAAGGTTTACCTAAAAGCTATTTTAAGGATGAAGCAACTGAAGGACCATGAAGCCTTTGAGACATCCTCTTTAATTGGACACAGTGCCAGAGTATATGCACTTTACTATAAAGATGGACTTCTTTGTACAGGTAGGAAGGACAGACAACTTGGGAGTCTTAAAATTCTTTTGTTTTCTCTTCGCCCTCATAAGATGAATGACAATTTGCTTTTCTTTTACCAGACAAATTATTTTCATAGTGTGAATATAGATGATGATTCAAAATTACTTTTTTTTTTTTTGATTTCTGAAAGACCTGGTGTATTAATAAACTCATTAGTGACTTTAATAAGAACACAAGGAGGCCAGTTTCTTTGTTGGATAAAGAAATAGTAAGAGCAGGCATCATTGTCCCGGCCCATGGCAGGGTGGTTGGAACTAAATGATTTTTAAGGGCCCTTCCAATCCAGACCGCTCTATGATTTTGATTGTGCTGTTTCTATAAGTAAGCCCATTTGAGAAGTACAGATATGTTAGCTATCCTCTTAGACGATAAGATAAAAGGACTTTGGGCTGTGAGAGAACTTCAGTCTCCCAAAGTGTGGAAGAAAATGCCGTATCTTCTTCCTTGAAACAAGGCTGTAAGCACTTCGAGTTCTTAACATAAGTCCTTTATGAAGGGCTGTAAACTAGATTTAACCTTGCTCCTAGTCTGACTTGCATATAATTTCAGCTTCCTCCCTGAAGAGTATAGACTTCAAGATTTCAGTTTGAACTTAAGTTACAGACAGAAAATATATGAAGCCTTAGTATGAAGGAATAATAACAGAGTTACAATGAACCGCTGTCAGGGCATATTCCAAGGATTTTCCAGTCATTTGGAATGACAATGTTATGCACTGAGTTGGGAATACTGACTTCAGTCACACATTTGTTGGTATATTAGGATGCTTACTAGAAGCCAACGACTAAATTCTAGCCAGTCTTTCACTTACCTACTCAGCAGTAAATGTTGTACACAGAAAACAGCGTTGTGAAAACTTCCTGACAACTTTTGTGCTGAAACCCCCAGGACAAAAAGCAGGTGTAAGGAGTCCAGGGTTTTATTTTGCTCTCCAAAGCTAGCAGTTTAAAAAAGAGGAGCTTGAGGTAGAGAAAAGAAAGTGGCAGGATAGGGGGCCTGGTATTCATCTGTATTTCAAGATTTGGTAGATCCCTTTCCTTCCTGAAAGAAACTAAAGCTTGCAGTATAGTCAGTGGCTCTGCAAACCTGAGAGTGATGTGTCACGTGAAACTTCGATGCATCTGTTTCAGTAGACACTGTCAGTCAG
This sequence comes from Edolisoma coerulescens, assembly GCA_013397115.1. Lineage (NCBI taxonomy): Eukaryota > Metazoa > Chordata > Aves > Passeriformes > Campephagidae > Edolisoma > Edolisoma coerulescens. The sequence goes on along the minus strand of VWZW01000012.1, from coordinate 536,919 downwards.
AGGTAGTGCCAGAATCTACAGAAGGTGATAACAGGGTGTGAAGAAACTGGAAGGACAGATATATAGTAGCTTCATTAACATGAAAACAAGTGGCTTTGCTGTAATGGTGAGACTTAAAACTAGGCTGTATTTCCCATTCAGACAGCTTGAAAGTACTATTTAATGAGAAGTTCAACAAGGGTAAGTGGCAAGCCCTGCATCTGAAGTGGATCAACTCAACAGCACCAGTATATGGTAGAGGCCACCAAACTGGAAAGCAGCTTGGCAGAAAAGAACCCAGGGGTCCTGGCAGACACCAAGGGAACATAAGCCCCAATGTTTCCTTGTTGCAAAGAAGGCCAATGATATCCTCGGCTGCTTTAGGAAGAGTTGCCAACAGGTTGAGCGGGGTGCTCCTTCCCCTCTTCTCAGCACTGGTGAGGCCTGGCGGAGTACTGTGTCCGGTTTTGGGCTCCTCAGTAGAAACAGGGACACACTGGAGAGTCCAGCAAAAGGCCACGAAGGTGATGAAGAAAGGCTGAGAGAGCTGGGACTTCTTACCCTGAAGAAGAGAGGGCTCAGGATGCTATCAGTGTACAGAAATATCTGAAGTGAGGGTGCAAAGAAGATGTAGCCAGGCTCTTTTCAGTGGTGCTCAATGATGGGACAAGAGGCAGTGAAACAGGAGGTTTCACAAACTGATCCACAGGAGGTTCCCTTTCAAACACTTATTTTACTGTGAGAGTGATTTGTTCTTTTACATTTTTATGGTGAGAGTGATTGAGCACAGGTTGCCCGAGGAGACTGTGGAGCATCCATCCTTGGTCACACTCAAAAGCTGTCTGGTCATGGTGCTAGGCAGCTGGCTGTAGGTGGCCCTGTTTGAGTGGCAGGATTGGAAGAGTTGACCTCTAGAGGTCACTTCCAACCATAACCATTCTGCGATTCCATGAAAATACTTTATTTAAGACAAACAAAGATATGTATAGGATCAGAAATATTATTTACTCTTTGCTTCCAATTATCCTGTTCTTTTGTATTCTAGGATCAGATGACTTGTCTGCAAAACTGTGGGATGTAAGCACAGGTCAGTGCATATATGGTATCCAGACACACACTTGTGCTGCAGTGAAGTTTGATGAACAAAAGCTTGTTACAGGATCTTTTGATAACACAGTAGCCTGTTGGGAATGGAGCTCTGGGGCAAAGACACAGCATTTTAGAGGACATACTGGTGCAGGTATGTTGAAATTTTTAAAATTGTAATTTCACCAGTCAAGTAACATACATCATCATCAAACAAAATATAGTTTAAGTTAGCTTTTTGTACACTAGCTTTTTTTGGTTTGTTCAGCCTCTGTTCTCTGTCACCTGAGTCACCTGAGTTCCCGTTGACAGGGGAAGTGACCAGAACAGATATAAATTTGTCCTTGAATGTGCCAAAGCTTAGCCATGTAGTGGTTTGCAATTGCATGGAAGTAACTCTAAATGCCAAGGTTATTCAGTAGCTTCAAGTCTCAAAGAGGTGCAAACCTTAGGTAGCAGGGCATACATGGCCATGGCCATTCTTTCTATTCCGAGACTGGACATGAGCTTACAGCAAAGAGCAAAATAGGACCTGGGAATATGTATTTGCATTTCTCTCATAATTAACTTCTTTGTCATGTACTTAAAAATATACTCAACTCCGCTGCAGTTTTTTTTCCCCTGTATCTATAGAACGTACTAATCCTGCTGGAATTGTCTCACTAAAACTCTGGAAATAGGAACTAGCTTAAGTTACACTTTGCCATAATCCAGCCATAAAGGAACCACTGATATACATGCTCTTAATTTGGGCAAAAAACCCCAGTAATTTTGCAGTGTAAACTTAGGCATCCAGAGCAACAATTCATGTATACAGTTCAAGAACAACAGTTAAAGATGTAGTAGCATATGAATTTAGAGGCTGCCAAATTCATACAGAGGCTACTAGTGTCTCACAGAAAAATGCATGCATAGAGACTGGTTTTCCTTATTTAGTTCCGTCTTTGCTTGAAGTTTTTAGTGTGGATTACAATGATGAACTTGATATTCTGGTCAGTGGCTCTGCAGACTTCACTGTGAAAGTATGGGCCTTATCAACAGGAACGTGCCTGAACACCCTTACTGGACACACAGAATGGGTCACTAAGGTGGGAATATTGATTTCTAATTAATCTTGCACAAAATTTGTAACAAAATTTGCACAAAATTTGTAACATGTTCTCAATTTTTATTTCCTAATGCTAACCCTGCAGCTAGGTTTAGAATCTGAAGAACATCTGGAAATACTACAAAATAACATTTCAATGGAAAAAATATTTAAGCTGTACCTAAACCTTTCAGACCATTGAAGATATTTCAATTCCAAAGCAGCTGGGCTAATATTAGGAAGCAGTGTTTGATTCAAAGACTGAATAAAAACTGGTTCTGAAAGAATACTGCTTGAAAAATTATGTAAAAAATCTAATGATCTTGATAACAAAAATCTGAGCATGAAACAATACTTTTATTCTGATTATTTCAGAACTTGGTGGGGGGTGTGACTGTACAGGTGAAGTATATATGTTTGCTTATTAATACAGTAAGTTGTCACTAGTAGGAACAAGAAGAGCGTAAAATGTAGTTTTCCTTCAGTTGCTAAAAGTATTGCCTTTATACATGGGTACAGGATGCAGGTGGTCACTGGAGTGAAAAATGCAAATGAAAGTTTGTTTATTTAACAGCATCAACATAAATCATTACCATCCTTCAATTACAGGTCGTTTTGCAGAAGTGCAAAGTCAAATCTCTTATGCACAGTCCTGGGGATTATATTCTCCTAAGTGCAGATAAGTATGAAATCAAGGTATGTACCATATATCATGCATATATTATTTTGGTACATTGGGAAATAAAAAGCTTGAGTACTTTGCTGAAGTTTACAAATAGAAGGCTTTATGTTTTCCCACACTTCCCACTTTAGAGGCTGTGTGCAGAACGTGAAACTCTTTGGAAGCTAATTTTTCAATGCTCTTCTTAGCATTTAGTTTTAAATGATAGCTCTACAAGAATGGTAATGCAAAGAATCAGTGCTTTCAGTTCATGCTTATTGTGCTAACTTGACAGTGAAGCACTCAACTGCAAATACTGTTACTGTTGGGGACTTTGGAGTTGGAGCGTGCTGTAAGTTTGTGGCTGTAGAAGTGCTTCGTAACTGAAACACTTACATTTCTGTCCCAGTTGGGTGGTTTCTTGTGTTTTTGTTTTTGGTTTTTTTTGCCATTCTTTAAAGTACCCATTTTCACTGGGATTTTTTGGCTAAAAACAACACATTCTGCACCAATACTGTAAGACAAGTCACTTGAAGAATTCATGTTCCTACCTGAAAGAGATAAATATTTCTGAAAAATACCCATGCACACATGTACCTGATGCCTAAAAAGAGACTGTGAGGCTTGCTCTATTTGCGTAACAGTTTATAATATGAATTTTCTATGGTTTTAAACTGTGTTTTAAATGTAGATATGGCCTATTGGAAGGGAAATAAACTGCAAGTGCTTAAGAACACTGTCTGTTTCTGAAGACCGCAGCATCTCCCTACAGCCCAGACTGCACTTTGATGGTAAATACATAGTGTGCAGTTCAGCACTAGGATTATACCAGTGGGACTTTGCCAGCTATGATATTCTCAGGTAAACCGTTCAGTTTAGGATTCAGTCTTCATTGAATAAATAAGAAGTAGATCATACTAGTTTTAATAACTTACTTTAGATGTGGACCAAAAGAATCTTGATAAAAAATCTGTAAACACCTTACTTTACACATATTGAGAGGTTTAATTCTAATTTCTCATCTGATAATATGAACCGTTTGATTGCTGTTTTGGTTTCTGGCCACACGCTAGTTGTCTTCCATATTTTCATTCCGTAAGCTGAAGTGTTTCATTATAGACTTAAATCAGACTGCAATGCTGTAGTTGTGAATGTAAAAATGTAGTCACCCAGAGGTAATGTTACGATGGAGACTGCTATACAGAGAACCAAGCAGGCACTTCTGGGGGTCCTTTGATAGGACAAGAAATTAAAAAGACTCTTTTTCCTTATAGCACTACTGATCTGTCACTCTTGCTAATGCTGTGGAATGACAGTGATATCTATCAGACTGCAATAAGGGATTGAACATGATGGCATTCCATTTCCCCAAAAAGAATCAGGCTGTATGAGTTAGAAATGCTGGCATCAAAGATAGTAACTTATTGAAGAAAAAAATGCATTTAAAAACTGCTATCAGACTCTTAATTCAAATAGCCTGAATATTTGTGGAGTATCTACCTTTGAAAGATCTGCTCCAGAAGAAGTGCTTCTTATCAGTAGAAATAACTGAGTAATTTCACCTCTTAGTTTACCCTCCCATCTTTCAAAAGAGAAAGATGGTCTCTTACTGCTGAGAGCAAATTTTCATCTCCACATATTTTTGTGCCTCAGTTCTGTGCTTTATGTAGTGCTATGATCAAACGTGCAGGCAGTTGTGGAAGACCCAGCTCTTCAGTTTCTGTTCCAAGTTTTATTTATTAAGGGAAAATATCATAAAAGGTGTTGGGGAACTAAAAAATACTTTTATTTCTCCCCATGCTTAATTTAACATAAAAATCAGTCAAACAGCATTCTAAGGACCAGTCTTGGACGATTTATCTAACCTGCTTATCACAAGAAGGCATGTCCATGCTTTACTTCTGCCTTTTAGAAAAGTGATCAAAAGAAAAATAACAGTTTTATATAGTTATATATAATAGTTTAAAGTTTATATAATAATAGTTTAAAGATATTGAGGCATGAAATCCATGTGGAAATTTACTGTAAAACACAAGTACGTTTGCTCTTTTGTGTATATGTGGAAATGGCTCTTTTTATCTTGTGCTCTGCAGAATAATCCCTTTCAAACCTTAGCCTTTACTTATGTTCAGATGGGTCTGTCCTGAACGCACAAAGTCAGAACTGAAACCACAGGCCCAACTGTAGCTAAGTGTTCAGATGCTTAATTTGAAAGATTTGCATCCAGTTCTTTCTAAATTATGTCAGAATGATGAGTTTAGACACATTTTCTGTAGACATAAAGGATTTGGTTTAGCTTATGACTACATTGTAAGGGAGATCCTAACACTGTTTTCTTGTCTTCTAGGGTTATCAAACCTCCAGACTTCTCAAATGTGTCCTTGCTGGGCTTTGGAGAGATATTTGCTCTACTGTTTGACAACAGATACCTGTATATAATGGACTTGAGGACAGAAAAACTGATAAGCCGCTGGCCTTTACCAGAATATAGAAAGTCAAAGAGAGGTTCAAGCTTTTTGGCTGGTGAAATGTCTTGGTTAAATGGACTAAATGGCCAAAATGATACTGGCTTGGTTTTTGCCACCAGTATGCCAGACCACAGTATCCATTTGGTGTTATGGAAAGAACATGGCTGAAAAGCTCACACATACAAAATCTTCAGGAATATATGGCCTATCAGCAGTGTGTCCATAAAATGAGACTTTGCATGAACCAAAGTTGCACACCCAATGGTATCATCATGCAATGCACAATCATTTACTTTTATTTGGGCATTTGGGAATGGGTTGTTTTGGACATAATGCAATGCAGCATGCTAACAGTATTCACCACAAATTTTTGTCTATATTCATGTTTAAATATACCTATTTGGGCTCTGAAGTATATTGTAATGTTTAAACCATTCAAATCTGCTATCAAGTCTGAAATCAAGTTGTGCTTGACCTGACTTCTGACCTTTTTGTTGTTGTTGAAACAGAAGGTGAAGCTACTATTTTAGAAGCATAGGTTTTTGTACGTGTAACAGCAAATACTGGTTACAGTGCACGGCTGCTTAACCAAAATGAGAAAATAGCAAACCCTTTCTCTCTCCAGAATCTTCCTCTTCAAAATGTTTTCCCATATGATAGCTTTAACTACTTAGCCTTTGAAACAGAAGAATCAAATGAATCCTTTAACTAGGATCAGATGTTGTAAGTTCAGGAACATGTCAATACAATCTCTCCTCAGCAAGAATGATGCAACATTTTCATCCATCTCATAGAGCTTGCAATTGGGATTAATCTTGTAGAACCTCTGACATATTCATCATACTTGCTGATGGTAACTCAGAGTGGCTTGATCGGTATTTTATAGTCCTTACTTCCTGTAGTTTGTGTTAAAACATAGTTCAGTTCACATGAATGGGAAGGTGATGTTCAGTCTCTACAGCAAGTCACTTTCTTACATTAAATGATGTCTGCCAGCCATTCAATTTCTCCAAAAGTTGCAGTTAATATAATGCATTTAAAGTAGTTGCTACATCTAGAGTTGGAAAGCAGGGGCAAACGACAGAATGCCACATCTCTGGGGGGGGGGAAAAATCAAGAGTCTGAAGAAAAGCACAGGAGTAGAAAAAGGTCTTATCATAGGAGACTTGATGTACACAAGTTAACTGTTGAGTAGTAAATACTTGTCCACATACTTTTGTACTATTTGACATGTACTTAAAAGCTGTATCTACAACATCACGTGCTTTAGAAATGCTTTAGATTGGTTTCCCTTCCTTCCTCCCTTCCTCTCCCCTTAATCTCAATTTTTTACACAACTTGAAAACATGAATTTTCATGAAGATTGACTCATGCCCTTGAAAAGACAAAACTGTCTAGCATTACTGTTAGTGTGATTTTTTCTTCCAGGAAAGGAGACCTGATTTCGTACTTAAAACTGAATGAAGGCCAAGATTCCCAAATGTATGTGGTATGAATTACACCAATGAAGGGGAGTTTTCATATGCAAGAATCAGTATTTGAGTGATGCCGTAGGAGCTCCATAAAGTCACAGTGGAGCAATCTCTTAAATGCAAGGCCAGACTCTTAAGCACTCAGTTTTCCCACCTTTACTCACATCCATTTACTTTGAAAAATGTTGTCTGTAGTCAAGGATTTTATCAACCGGAAGCCAAATTCACAACTCTCAATTCAAACTGCACTGTCTGGGGCATAAGTGATGAGCTCTTTGAGCTTCTGTTGTCTCACTCAAAGTGAAGAAAGCTTCCATGAAACAGAAAGTTGTCAATAAGTTGCCTTGAAACCCAGTTCTCATCATTCTTAACAGTATAGTTATGATGTGTGCAGTAACTCAGCTTCCTCTGAAGGAGCCACCTATACAACACTGCATTGACTTTGAAGGGTTAAATAGAGGTGTGCCAGAAATATCCTTGTTTCCAAATCAGCAAAACAGGAAAACTTGGTTAACTACTTTATTAGTGACCTTGATGATGCAGAGTCCACAGAGAGGAGGTGGAGCACAAGGTGGCTGAGAAACTGAGACCCAGGCTTAGCCTTCCAAAAAAGAATGGTGGGAAAAGGGAAGGTGGTGGGCAGGGGATGGAGAGGCACTGCTACTGTCTCCAGCTAACTAGTAAGCTATAAAGAAAACAAAGACTAATTTCAGCATCATGCAGCAAGACAATGGTCAATGGTTCTTGCAACAAGAGAAATTCTCCACAGTGAGGTTAGTTGAACACTGAAACAGGTTGCCCAGCCTTCCTAGACAAAGTCCTGAGCATGCTATAAGCAGGGAGTTGGACCTCCAGATTCCCATTCTAAACAAGTCTGAAATTCTAAATGGACTTGTTGCCGCACAAGATTGTATGACTGACAGCAGCAGGCATCTCAGATACTAATACAGCTGCCAGTTTGTTGATACAGACTGGGAGATGCTGCAGTCACTGTGAAACAAAGTAAAAGTTCCCTTTGGACATCTGCTAATGAAACTAATCCACTAATAACAGAGCTCTTTAAGGGCAGAGGTATGTGCCATTACCAAGTAGATAAAGGAATGAAAGCATGACACTAATGTAGAAATTTTAAAAAGCATACTTGCTCTCACACACGCTTCTCCGTCAGACACCAAAGTGTCAGGCTATCACTGCCTTCAGATGTGCCTTCAGTAAGAAGGTTCTAATATATTGCCACAACATATGCAATGCATATAGTTCTGGGGGCTTATCAAACAGAAACTGAAATTGTGAAACTGAAACTGTGAAACTGAAGTGAGCAAATGGGTTTTTTGTTTGGTTTCCATCTGACCCTTCAGCAAAAGTCACTACTTAGCACTATTTCCAGATAGAGGTTGGAAAAAATGCAGCTTCTGTACCCTTACACCTACCCAAGGAAGCAACATAATTCAACTTACCCATCACATAAAGGACTAAAATCCAACTTGCATCTAAATTTCATGAAACATTTTCCTACAAGACTTCAAGGTGCCAGAAAAAAAAAAAAAACCAACAAACTATTATGTTTCATAAAAGTTGTTTGGCCATCTGTTTTTCTTCCTCGAAACAGGTTCTTTTCAGTTCACAAAAGTATCTAAGTATCTTTAAGATAAATCTGTATCCCTTGCCTCTGTTAAAACTTTCCAACACAATTCAGCACTTACCACTGAAGTAATTCAGAAGAGGTGGGATCACTCTTCTCAAACTTACATGTCTCCAAAGCCCAGTTGAACAAGACATTTGTATCAGCAAAACTCCAGTGGCTGTGTTTAGTGTTACAATCCATCACATCTTTAACATACACTATTTCCAAGAACATAAGGGCTTAATTTTTTTACAAGTGAAAGGAAGATTGTGCTCATTTGTTTACATTTTACTCAAATTGATACATACAAATTTGGTACCCAGTGACATAAAAATTGCAAGAATTAAGCAATGCTACCTTTAATACTAATGACTGTAGTTGTACTTTTTGTACATAGGTTGAAAACTGTTTTGCATTATTTGAATCAGTTGACAAATACTGATTTTTATTGTTTTAACTGAAAACAAATTGAACATTTCCCAGAAGAAATACTGCAATCTGCATTGACCCTTGATATCATCAAATGATTCATGGCTTCGCTATAGATTCCCTAAATAATTGCAGCAAAATGTAAACTCCATGTGGAAATCAATTTAATGTGATCTTTAAATGATATTCTCTGTCTTCCCACAATACAGGTAGTGCTCCACTTTCCCTCCTTATAACCGAGGTTTCACTTTTGAGGTTGCAGCATGGTTTGAGATAGCACCTTGTTAACATTCATGATTAATGATGAGTTGTATCTCCACAGTGTTGTATCCCTGATGAGGGATTCTCTGGGCAGGTCACTTTGAAGGGCCTTCCGACAGTGATAAATGAGAGCAACATCCATGGGAACATTCGCACTGTTCCCATAAGCATGCAGGACAGAATGGACTGAAGTCTGAATCACCTTTCGTGGATCAACTATCATTTTCCTGGGATTGATTACATCTTTCCTGTCAGGCTCTCTGTATACATGCTGTAATATGTTAACACCTGGCACAGTATTCCAAGACGAAATGTTGAACATGCGAGAAGATACAGTTTCTGGGAAGATATGGTTCTCAAAGAGGAAAACACTAGTCCCTGGGTTTTGTTCCTCAAGACTGTTCATCATTGTTTTCCAGTTTGGGTGCTTAAGGGGAAGAATTATTTCATCAGCATCATTAAGGACCACAAACTTGCTCCTTTCCATATTACGGTATATACAGTCATTTAGAGCTGTGATTTGTCCATAGTAGCCAATGTGTGTTCCATCTTGCATGAAGTGCCATTTAGAAGAAACCCTGAGGTGTGAGTTTATTGGCCAGGGAATTATCTCAGCAGTTCCTTCTTCTATATAAAACTTCAAGACTTTCTCCATCAGATGGCTGCAGTTGTTCTTATAGATCACCACTTTCTGTACTCCAAGAATCTTGTACATTTCCATACTCTGTATAAACTGCAAGACATTGTTGTAGTTTCCAAACATGGCAGAAATGCACACAGTGAAGTCAACAGAAAAGGTCTCAGCCTTGCGGTTTTTAATTTCAAACCTTGGCAGCTGGTCAATATTTCCATGTGGAGACTGATGAATTGATACATGTGTTGGATCACAATTTTCAGGTTCCAAACAAACTATATCTGCTGCACCATAAGGGAATCCAAATCTATCTGAGTGAACATCAATTTTTGCTTTTGATATATATATCTTTCCATTGGGCTGACAGCAGAACCAGCAGTACAGTTGTTTTACATCTTCATGGTGAACAATCCCAATCAGACGAGTGACTTTGCTTTCTCTGTCATCAAAGTATGGGGATATAATAAAAGTTTTGTTACCTTTTAATGCTGTTATTGTGCTATTGGCAGTTTTCCCTCTACATCTTCTACCTTCTTGAATTACTTTTGGCTGATGAGAAAGTCTCTGTAACCTCAGATAAGAAACTGCTAGCATTGAAGTTACAGTAATAATGCACACAGCAGCAGCAAAGTAAGATTTTTTCCCAGCACACAACATTTTGTATGTATCTAAATGTGGATGCAAATTTCTTTGTCCTTGTACTTTATGCTGCCGCATCTGCAGAAAAGAAAAGACATAGTATGAGATAATACTGATCCATGACCATTGCTTGAGAATTTCACAAACAAGATGGGGGTAAGTCTCCATCGTGCACTGACTTACTCAGAGACCCAGCTACTGTGCTTTTATGAAAAACCAGTCACAGAACACACCTTTAATGATATGTACGATACTGTATGCAACACTCTTAATGCCTCTATTTGTCATATGTGTGGAGCAGTTTCTGTACATGGAGGGTTCTGTAGAAGAATATAACAGAGGTCTATATACAGCAATACAAGGAGAAATTTTCTTTTTTTCTATAATCCAAATTTTAAAATATCCAATTTAATAATTAGCAAGTAATTCTTAAAGCAAAGCAAACTTTTTTTCCCCTCTATACAGTGTGTATGTAAATTATGTTAAAAAAAACCCTCAACCAGACTTCTCACAGACAAGCTAGAGGCAGATAAATTAAATGTATATAGAATCAATCAAGTTCATAATAAACATGCTAATTGGGGATTACACATGATGGTCCAGATATAATCACTAATTTATGATTTCCCTAACTTGCAGTTCACCACAGATGAGATCATACATACAGAGGAGGGTCGATTCATACAATCCAGCAGAAGACAGGTGAAATCTATGCAGGTATAAAACTCAGATAGTTACTCTACCCTACATAGCCCTATACAAGGCAGGAGTTGCAGGAAAGGTCATCTCATATTAATGCTTGCTAGAGATCTGGGCCTCCTCGCACTGCATTAATGCTGGCTCAGCTCCTGGCACGGTTTGGGGGTCAGGTCTTAAAGCTCTTGCTGCTGCAGGAACAGGTAGGCAGTCCTGAGTGCCTGGATGACCAAAGTCTTTAGCAGCACTTGTGCCTGCAAGTGTTAATGCCTGAGTGGGAGTTAATGGCACTCTCAAACACTAATTTCTGCAAGTGAAGCCTAGATCAAAGTTTTCTCTACAAATTCATGTTTAGGTATTCAGATATGATCCATAAACAGAAAAGTGACAGCAAATCTCCTCAAAGGCCTGCTTGTAGAACAGAGATTCTTGGGAAAAGGGTGTCCCAGATTAATCAAATTCACATCAAATCAGAAAACTGGATTGGTAGAAGAGAGTTCCCCCAACTTCCAGCAGGAAGTGTGGGGTAAAATGCTGAGATGGAATGAACTGGTGTGATTGCACAAGATGACAAAATTGTTTCTAGCAGGCGAAAACTAATTGTCTGTGCCTTCAAAATAATGTACAATATTTTCACAATTGCTTTTTCATGAAAAAGTGAACTGGGGAAAACCACGGTCACAACACACCCCTTAAAATGTCCCGTATGCCAAGGCTGATGTGATTTACAGCAGCCTTTGCTAGCTACCAAGAAATTGCTTTCCAGACCAGAACAGTCATAGGGGCACCAAAAATCTCTCTACATCACACTAGGCACAAAGCAGAGAAAGAACAGCAGAAAGCACTGACTCTTCTATCTCTGAAATGGAGAGTCCTCCTCAGAAGTCCTTAAAATTAAGAGCAGAACTGCAAATACAAAGCAAGAGTCTGCTACTGTTACACAACTTCCAGATGAAGATTTGTTACTGAAAGCAGCTCAAGCTTTTCAAGTCTTTTTATGAAACATTATGAAGTACAGGTTTCCCCCAAGCATTTTTATTCCAAGGATGTTATATATTTTAGCATTCTTACAACATAAGAGTAGGTCACATTTAACATTCTTCCCGAGTGAAGTTCTGTTCAGTCCTCCATTTATTTTTTGCTAAGTTATTTTGCTAAAATAATCTACTAATTGCTTATTTTAAACAGATAAAAACTTAAATACTTTTAAGGTAAATTGCAGTAATTGTTCAATACAGAACAATACTGAGAGAAAAAAACCTGGTGCAGTACCTTCCTGGCACATTTCACTTCACATAGCTGTTGCTCTTTTAATGTCAGTAACAGCAGCCACACCTACCAGAAAAACAGGTTTTCCTTCTCTTGAGCAAAGCACATGGTTGTGTTGCAAGAACTTAATTTAAATTATAAATGAGTATGGAGTTATTGAAGCAAATCAAACATTTTTCATAGATTTTTTTTTTAAGGCCATTTAAGTTTTCTTCTGAAAATTAATCTTGCATGTTGATGTAAACCCAGTTCGCACACATGCTTAAAAAGAACTAGAAAAATACACTACATGTATCTGTATTTCTTGGACAATCATTTTTTTCATAATCTGCTATAGGCCTAGTTAGATCATGTAGATACAGATTCTGATTAGAAACTGTGAGAGAGTGCTGAAACAACAGCAAGTTCTAGAAGCCGAGAAAAAGAGCAAAATGAAGACCTCAAGACACATCAGAACACCAAATCTTAAAGAGAAGAAACATGTAGTCATTTGACGAGTGAAATTCATGGTTTCCCCAACACGACTCATAAATTTTGATCTCCTGAAATTAACAGCACAAATATGTAGTCATAAAATACATAAAGTCAGTGTAATTAAGAACACTACATTTATATTTCCTCACTATAGAGAGGGTAAAATGGCAAGTTTTAACTTTGAAAGTACGCTTTCAGTATATTTAAATGAGTTTCTTTTATAGTAACAATTCATTTCGACTTTGCATTTTTTAATTCCAATTAATATGCACGTAAACATGATACAAATTATGCAGATTTGCTTTAATACTTAATTTAGCTAATGGTATCAATGGCTACTTTGCAGTACTCTCCTTAACGGTGAACAGGCTTTCTTCCTCTGCACCGCCCTGACAGACTGCAGTAACATCACCTCCTCATCTTCGTATTCATTACCTTTACATTAAACAAGACAGGCTGTTCTAAAACCATCTCATAAGAAACAGTCTTCCTTCACCAGTCGTATCTGTGCAGTTGGCCCAGTTTCCATTACTCTCTAGTACAGGAGACTAGAAACGTCTGCACCTTATCCATTTGTACGTGGCAGGTAACAAGCCCTCATCATTGTTGGAAATTTTCTTTCTTAACACATGCTAAGATTATATTTTTTGGACATGCAACATATTGCACAGATACATCTGAGCTTGTCATCAGCCAACAATTAATGCATCTGCCCAGTCAGTCAAGTGTGGTTACACAATGTGTTTTCTTCTGCAGCAATAAAGAGCTCTTGCCACAGTTAGAATCATGGGATGGCTTGGGTTGGACAGGACTTTTAAAGATCATCTAGTTCCAATCCCCTTGCTGTAGATGGGACATCTTTCACTAGATTGAGCTGCTCAAATTAATCATGTTTCTCCTTATTTCTTTGGTCACAGTTCTTCTAAAATTTACTCTAAAACCTCGTATGGGACCATGAATGCACTTACAAACTTTCATATATTTAAATCATCTTTTTTTTCCCATCCTAAACCAAGGAATTACTCATGCTTTAGCCATATTGTACCACTAAGCTCACAACGCGTTCATTAATCTCCCATTATAGATTCTTCCAACAGCTTGTCTTTTTAGAATTTTGAAATGGAATTTTTTTTTGTATCACCTTCCAACTGAATGTTGTTTTACTTTTGCTGTCCAACTTCTATTTTCAGAGCTTCTTTTCCAACATCTTTCTAAACCCCTCCACAACTAGCACTGTCCTTACTAAAAGCTGGTACCAATTGCTAATGTAGTCCAAGAGTCATTCCTGGGTAATAATTAATCTCCCTCCCATGCTCTCTGCATTGTGGCCTTCCTTCGTAATCTGTTTTGGTCACATGGAGACAGCTGAAGCCTTCTCATGCTGCTCATTTCAGTATCCTGATGATGACTACATTGAGTCATGTTTTTCGTAACTATCATCTTATTACTTTATCTCCCAATCTAGGGCAAGGAAAGAGGGCAACTGACAAGAGCTGAGTGCAGAGTTTCAGTTGCTAATATGAAATATTAGCTTCAGCAGTATAAGAACAATAAACAATCTAATCCTTGTTTATCCAGGGTCTAAATAAAAAACCCCGCTAACAAACAGCCTTAGTAACTTAGTATTTTTGAGAAAAGTTATTCTCTATCCTTTAGTTTATGATTTTTGTCAAAAGCAAAAAGGCAGATCACTGGTGCTTAAATAAGAATTCCAAATATTAACAATCATTTACCATCTATATCTCAATTGCCTGTTGCTAATCTTTTGATAGCTTACTTTTTTCAGAAAGGTTCTTTGACACACCAGTGTCCTTCCTCTCTCATAAAATCCAAAGTCAGAAGCATATTGTTTGAAGGATTAAACTGAAGGCAGTATTTTCCATGAATAAAATACTTCTATAAAAAAATTAAAACTGGCTGTTTCTATTCTAAATACAAAGACAGTAAGCCAGACCAATATACAGTGTTGCCATATACTTATTTTGTGCCATTAGAACTGTCAAACCCACACTTTCCTGTATACAGTCAGAAACTTCTCCATTATAATCTGCTGTACATCCTTAAGCCAAACTCCTCCTATTGTAAACAATTAAACTTTGTGTCCTTTGAAAAATCAAACAGTTCAGGCAAAATAAAAACTGCATGGCACTTAAAAGACTGTTATTTCAACTTTTTTCTTTCACACTGTACTTTTTTAGCTGGGACCGAGTTAATTTTCTTCCTAGTAGCTAGCAGGGTGTTGTGTTTTGTGACCAATGCAAGTGCTTCACACACGGTGAAAGTTAGTACTGTTAGCTATCCCTGAACAGTACTGACGCAGAGTCAAGGCTGTCTCTTCTTCTCCTGTGGCTCCTGTCCCAGGAGTTGGGTGGCACAAGAAGTTTGCATGGAGCACAGCTGGGACCACTGAACCAAATGAACCAAAGGCCTATTCCAAACCATATGATACCATGCTCAACCATCAAAGCTAGGGGAAGAAGAAGAAAGGGGGAAACATGCAACACAACAGCATATGGCTTCCCAAGTCACTACTAAACCTGATGAAGTCCTGCTTTCCTGGAAGTGGCTAGAAATGTGCCTCTAAGGGGACATAATGAATAGATTCTACATTTTGTTTTGCATGCAGCTTTGCTTTACCTTTTAAACTGTCTTTATCTCAGGGAAAACTCATGGGATTTCCCACGTTTGCCCTTCTGATTCTATCCCCATCCCACTGAAAGAGGAAGGGTGAGGGCTGAGCTGCCTGCCAGGATTAACCCACAACATACACTGGAACTATGCTTTGGTTGAGTTTTGCATTCTTCAAATCTAAACTCCACCCTCAGTACATATTCAGATAGAGACTCAGAAAACCTGGTTTGGACAATTAATATGTACCTTTAACTTACCGTTAAGCGGTTAACCTCAGTACCGGAAAATAATGCCACAGCGGATCACCATCCTCCTATTTCTTGAGTGGAAATAAAATCCCGAATGTGGCGCGCCTCTCCTGCAAACGCTGCCGTTTACAGGACCCCGAGCAGGTGCCGTTTACAGGACCCCGAGCAGGTGCCGCTGCCTGACCTCCTCTGCGGTGCCGGAGGGTTTACCACACTCGCACACAGGCAGCAGCACGCCCGCCTCCCCGCCCCGCGGGAGCCGCCCTTCCCCGCGTGGGGGACGGGCAGAGCTGCCGCCACCGGAGTCGTGTGTGGGCACCGCCACGAAAGCTGCGTGAAGCTGGGCCGGCGCCTGTTTGCTATTTTTATTCTGCAGAATCTGACGGACTTTCCTCTATATCTATGCTAGAACAAATCTATTTGTTTTCTGACCTTGCTTGTTTGCTTTATATTCAGTTACATCATGCTTGCAAACCCAAAACATGGATCATCTGAAGCAAGTAATCATTTGCAACACTTCTCCCACCACAATCTACGCTTCCTTGAAGCTGATTTCTGGCAGAAAGAACATGGCTACAGACAAAGTCCAGAAATACAAAGGATACTTCCTCCAGGTCATTACTATCTGCACTTCGTTGTGGACCACTGTGTTTTAGTTGACGCAAAATGGGTGCTTCTATCCTTCCTAATGTAATTATCTGAGATGCTCTTGTATCTGGGGTCTACTGAAACCTGTACACGTTGACTTTTTTTTCCTTAAACACTCTCCAAGATGTGGTGTATTTTCCGAATTTGATAGACAAATCTCCAGAGTAATGGATCACAGCTACGGAAATACCACAATCAACCATTAATGATTTCAGAAGACAACCTAATGCAGTGTGCTAGTGCCATCCCTTGCACACCTTGCACAGCCTTGCGTCCCGAGTAGGAACAAAGTTACTTAATTTTTCATTTTGTTTTTAGTCTCCCAGGTTACAAGACAAGATGCTTGGATATAATGAGCATTTAATGAGCTCTTCAGTACTTATCTTTGGGTGTTGTATGACAAAGGCACATTACCTTACAGTGAATTACGACAATGCAGAAGTTAGTCCTCTCTCCCCCCTGCAATTTGATTCCGTAACAGTGTCAACCTGGGATATTGTGATTGTTGGTTTTCCTTCCTAACATGCTCACTTTGTTTATTTTCTATCTTGTTACCTATGGGAAGGAGAAGAATTCCAGTCAATTTTCCCATTTTAACTGATGCTATTAGTGAAAAGAACCACTTGATAGATATGAGAGACACTTACAGATCCTTCCTTTATAAAATATTTACAATGAAACACTGGACATGACGCTGAGGGAAAATTTTATAGATCCAACTTATTTCCAAGACTACCAAGTAATAAAAAAGTCTTCAAGCACTCTTCCGGTTTCTCGGGGATAACAGGAAAAGGAGTCCACTTCAGGAAAAGGATTTATGCTTTCCTGTTCAGCTGTAGAAGTAACATTTTTTATATTAGCTTGTTTTGCTCTCATCTTCACATTAATTTTTCTCTCAGACAATTCTCATTTTCACACGTAATTTTTCTCTGAGACAACTGCTCATGAAATTATGTTTCTGCAGAAACTAAAGGACCTTCATTGCCAGTCATAATCTGGAGCCTATTTATCTTGCATAAGAAATAAAATCATAGAATGGTTTTAGCTGGATCGCATAGTCCAATTCCCCTGCCACAAGCAGGGACATCTTCAACCAGGTTGCTCAGAGCCCCGTCCTACTTGACCTTGAACCCTTCCAGGGATGGGGCATCCATCGTCTCCCTGGCCAACCCAGTGTTTCATCACCCTCACTGCAGAAAATTTCTTCCATGTATCTAGTCTGAATCAACCTTCTTTTAGTTTTAAACTATTATCCCCTCTCCTATCACTACAGGCCCTACTAAAAAATCTGTCCCCATCTTTTTTGTAAGTCCCCTTTAAGTACTGAAAGGTGGCAATAACGTCTCCTTGGCACATTTTCTTCTCCGGACTAAACAATTCCGTCTGTCTCAGCCTTTCCTCATAGCTGAGGTGTTCCAGCTCTCTGATTATTTTTGTGGCCCTTCTCTGGACCCCCTGCAACAGGTTCACATCTTTCCTATACCAAAAACTCGAGAGCTGGATGAAGCACTCCACGTTGGGTCTCACAAGAGCGGAGTGGAGGGGCAGAATCACCTCTGTCACCTGCTACCCACACTGCTTTTGATGCAGCCCAGGACATG
>VWZW01000012.1:466364-517955 GCA_013397115.1 Edolisoma coerulescens | reverse complement strand
GGGATATTGTGATTGTTGGTTTTCCTTCCTAACATGCTCACTTTGTTTATTTTCTATCTTGTTACCTATGGGAAGGAGAAGAATTCCAGTCAATTTTCCCATTTTAACTGATGCTATTAGTGAAAAGAACCACTTGATAGATATGAGAGACACTTACAGATCCTTCCTTTATAAAATATTTACAATGAAACACTGGACATGACGCTGAGGGAAAATTTTATAGATCCAACTTATTTCCAAGACTACCAAGTAATAAAAAAGTCTTCAAGCACTCTTCCGGTTTCTCGGGGATAACAGGAAAAGGAGTCCACTTCAGGAAAAGGATTTATGCTTTCCTGTTCAGCTGTAGAAGTAACATTTTTTATATTAGCTTGTTTTGCTCTCATCTTCACATTAATTTTTCTCTCAGACAATTCTCATTTTCACACGTAATTTTTCTCTGAGACAACTGCTCATGAAATTATGTTTCTGCAGAAACTAAAGGACCTTCATTGCCAGTCATAATCTGGAGCCTATTTATCTTGCATAAGAAATAAAATCATAGAATGGTTTTAGCTGGATCGCATAGTCCAATTCCCCTGCCACAAGCAGGGACATCTTCAACCAGGTTGCTCAGAGCCCCGTCCTACTTGACCTTGAACCCTTCCAGGGATGGGGCATCCATCGTCTCCCTGGCCAACCCAGTGTTTCATCACCCTCACTGCAGAAAATTTCTTCCATGTATCTAGTCTGAATCAACCTTCTTTTAGTTTTAAACTATTATCCCCTCTCCTATCACTACAGGCCCTACTAAAAAATCTGTCCCCATCTTTTTTGTAAGTCCCCTTTAAGTACTGAAAGGTGGCAATAACGTCTCCTTGGCACATTTTCTTCTCCGGACTAAACAATTCCATCTGTCTCAGCCTTTCCTCATAGCTGAGGTGTTCCAGCTCTCTGATTATTTTTGTGGCCCTTCTCTGGACCCCCTGCAACAGGTTCACATCTTTCCTATACCAAAAACTCGAGAGCTGGATGAAGCACTCCACGTTGGGTCTCACAAGAGCGGAGTGGAGGGGCAGAATCACCTCTGTCACCTGCTACCCACACTGCTTTTGATGCAGCCCAGGACATGTCCAGCCTCTCATCCACCAGCACCCCCAAGTCCTTCTCAGCAGAGTTGCTCTTGATCTGTTCGTTAGAAATATGTCAGCCCCAGCCACTCTTCAAGCTTGTCCAGGCCCCTCTGGATAGCCCCAGTCTTCAGGTGTGGCAACTGCACCACTCAGCTTGGTGTCATCTGCAAACCTGCTGAGTTAAATTTTAAGTGCAAAGAAGTTTAAGTTTGTCTCTACTCCTTTGGACTTTCCAAATCTCACTTGAAAAAGCTGCAAATTTGGAGGCTTTTTCAATTTTATCCTAGAAATGTTGATTCAGTTGTATTTATGCTACTAATTGGCTAGACACTATGCTCTATAAAGTCTGTTCAACTGTAGTATCATTCATTCACAAATAAAACATGCATGCTACCTTTGAGCTAAAACATTCCTAATGTACCTCTACTATTCTTTTTCAGAATATTTTATTGTCAACAGCATACATACCCTGCACATTTTTAAACTTACAACCAAATGCAATTACTGTTGTAGTAAACAAACTTCTTTTTACATTAAAGTATTTAATTAGCAAAACAATCATTATTATCAATGTAACAAACTGAAAAATGCAGCAACTTGATACAAGACTGAGGTAACAAAATACTTCACCAAAAAGATTCCAACGCCAGAGTTCTTACAGGTGAGACAGTTCACAAGAATTATAGAAAGAATTCTTTACACAAATGGCATGCAGTGGACTGCTGGAAAATACAGCCAAAAATAGTGCAACACTTTCCACACAAAACAAAACAAATGTTGAAATTGGTTAACATTATAATGTGACAAATCAGTCTCAATTTGAAAACTAGTTTCTTTGCCTCATTTTAGTGCTATTTGGAAAAACATGCATTTTGGCACTGAATTTCATCAAAACTGCACATTTAATAAACTAATAATATTACCTACAGTTTTTATATCTTCACAATTCTGAAAACAATAATTTTGACATAATGTTTACTTTTACATAATGATTGTAGTTATTCTCTTTGATGGAGGAAAACTTGTATGGTTTGTGATATTTTTTGTGAAAATGCTGGAATAATCAGTAGTGATAGGCAATATATTGTATTTCAATAGCAGCTTTCAATTAACCATAGAAGTACCAGATAATAGCAAATGGTACCAAGTGGCATCATAACGTGTCTAATCACCAGCTACGAACTGTTTAATACTTAAAGACTAATTTGAAATTACTTTAAGATGTTTTACTAGTATTCTTACACTGCCATCAATCTGAATTTCTCAATACTGTGCAACAATTTCACAATTGTGATAGTGAAGAGATGTTTAATCTCATTGATGACTAATCACAGAAGTCCACAAGTGCAGAATAATTCAGAATATATCATAGTCTAACAGTCTGAAGTAATTTACTGGTGACTGGTTACCACATTCAAAAGCTTCTACACCATCTCTAATGGCATTAGATGCTCTTCCCTTGCAGAAACGATGCTTTTCCTAGTTCAAAGTTGTCTTAAGTTAGCAAAAAAAGAGAAAAAACGATATATTTTGCATTACCACTCTTTTCACACAGTTCCTCAGTTATCGAATAAACTTTGTCAACTTTACATACACTTTCCCATGGCCCAGCATCTAAATGCAGCTGTCATCAGGAACTGGTTTTTTTGAAAAGCTGGTATGTATTAGGCTTTCAGGATTGTAACATGAACTCTTAAAAGAACAAAAAATTTACTCTTGACCTCCATTTAACAATACAGGTATTTTTTTCTCCTTGTTGTTACAGAAGTTTCAAAATAAAAATGTAGAAAATCGTGGAAGTCCACACAATACATACTGCTAATGCCAGGGAGCTTGTTCTAGTAGAGGTTCTGTTCACTTAAACTGACTTCCACGCTGTTCCTGGTTTGTAAGCTAGAGGCTGACTTGCCAATTTCTCCTCTACGCAATCTTAGGAAAGTCAGAAGAAGTTTTCTGGTGATTGATGAAGTCTGAATAATGATGCCATAGGGCAAGAGTTTCAAACAGAAAAAGTGATGAATTTAACATATAAACAGAAAAAGATTCTGACTGCAGGAGTGCCAGGGCACAGCAGGAATACAGCAAAGAGAGAGTTCTTTCAGAGGAGAAGGCCCAGTTACACTTTTTTTGTTTGTTCTCTGGATATTGGTGTGGAGGCTTCTTTGTACTTGCTTCACTGTTAGACAGTCTTTCACTGCCATCATGATTTTATAACAGCAGTACTATCTACCAGTACTAATGATCTGAAGTTGCAACATATACTGGAATTGAGTGGAGCCATGTCGTCCACAGAAAGACAGAACAGAAACACTGATATGGAATCATTCTGAGGAGCCAGGACCATGTGATACATAACACCCGATTACCTGCTTCCCTGTACTAAAGGAATTTGAAATGAACAACATTCAGACTGAACCAAACCACCAAATTTAGAAGCAACTATGCCACTGGTAAAAGAATGAAATACAAACTTCAGCACAACGTAAATTTAAACAGCCTTAAATCCATTACCAGGGTGTTCCTGAGTAAAATGGCTGAATGAAAAAGAGAACCAACTGTCTGGTGCCAAAATACATTTTTCCCAAATAGCTCAAATATAAACAGCAGAATTGTCCAGAGATTTGATAGAAAATTTGAGGCAGCCACATTGCCAAGCAACTCAGTGCACTTAGATTATAAAAATGTTGTTCCACAATTTTCTATTCTAATTGACACTCTGGAGCAAGTTAACACTGTCAATCATTCTGTGCATTAGAAAGAATTGAAACCCAACATGGGCCAAATATTCTTCAGTCACACAAAGCAGCTCAACAATAAAAAGAACCATTTAAAAAAGAATAGGCAGAAGATATGATGCTCAGTTTGTGGTCAAATATCAGTTCATGCAGTCTCTGACCACAAATAGTTGAAGGCTCTAGAATCCTGCAGGAGTCAGGATTAATCTTCTGTCCGTCTAACTTTTCTGATTTCACTCAGTGCATGAGACTTTATCTGGTCCTAGGGACAACATTCACTTTTTGCTTTTAAAAGCTATGTCAGAATCACTTTCAAGTTAATAGGAAAGTGCTGAAATATCTGTGGCTGGCTCATGTCAGGAAAACCATTCTCCTCTTCCTCCTTAGAGAACAATAACCTGTTTCTTCAGTTTGGCACTTCAAGTCACACCATGTAGGAGAGGAAATTATTCGAATGACATTAGATTAGCAGGTACCTGGAAGAGATTGTAAATTACTCATAGAATCATTATGTTCGGGAAAGATCTCTAAGATCATCGAGTCCATCCTAGTATGGTTGCTTTCATTTTCCATGAGACAGTCCCTTCTGAAGAAGAGATGAGGTTATCTTGCTTGAAGCAACTGAGAGTAGAGGTTATATGCCCTTAAGGTAACCAAACCAATAGCTAGACCTGCACAAAACCTGATTTGATGGGAATTCCCTAATTTTAAATTATTTTTCTTTCTCCTACTGAAAAAATGGATCAACGTACAGAATGAGGAATTATGTCTGTCCCTACAGGAATGTGTGTGCACACAAATTGAAAGAGGAACCTTCTCTAGCAAGGATTTTCTGGAAAATAGGAAAAAGTCGGTAGCAATAGTTTTCACAACCTTACCTGAGGCTTGTTGCTTTTGCACGCATCATCCAAATGTTTATGCCATAATATCGCATGAAACCTTGAACCAGTCTGAAACTTGTAAACATTGCCTATAAAAACAAGAAAATGAAAGACTGAATTTGCAGACAGACATGTAGTTTCCAAGGACTCCGATTTCTGTGCAGAAGCCGAAGTCCTGAAGTAAACTCTAAAATTTAATTCGCACCTCAAATGCTCAAACATGATGCTGCTAATATAACAGAGCCCATGTGAGGCATGTTACCTAGCAATCCTTGGGTGAAGCAAGTTTGAGAACATACGTGGCCTCATAGGCAAAAAGGCCAAATTACAGCCACAGAAAAGACCATGTAGGTCAGATCTAATTTAATCCTGGCTTTCTTTTCATCAAGGCTTCTGATAAAGTTTTTCATATTTGTAAACTTAGTTTTCTTCAATGTCCCAGTGCAAATTGTTTCCTGCAATCAAGTATTTTGTGCATTTTAGTTAACAACCAGAAGATGCATTTCACAGAGTAGATGCGACTCCATATCCAGCACCAAAGCTGAAAACATGAAAAGTGAAGAACGCCTCAAGAACCTGTAAGCAACCACTCAAAGTACAAAATAACTCCAGGAGTTTTCTTATCTTTTGAAGTTTCTGAAGTTTAATCAAGGGAAAAGAGTTATGGCACTGCAAAATTACTTATTAAAAAGTATTTAATAATTACTTAGCAGACTTATTTTGGTAAATGGTTTGATATTTTAATTGGCTTCAGTGTAAGTCAAGATTTGATACTAACTGATTTTAAGGAAGCTGTTCAGAGACTTGGAGATCAGTGTATGGAGACACATGGACATGCTGCAATCTCATCGGCTGGGGAACTTCTGCAGAACTTAGAGTAACTGCCAAAGCAATCTCTCTGTAGGAGCCAGAGAAGCACCACAGCATATTGTAGAAATATGTTCAATTGAATTTGTACCTTCCCTTGAAAAACCTATATTGAAGATCTCCCTCTTCAGTCTTTTATGAGTGCCACTGCAAGTTCCATAATCTGCAAACTCGTTAAAAGTTATTAGTCTACTTCCCGTCACAGAAATGTAATGCAGACATTATCGATCCTGCAATATCTACCTTTGTCAGGGTTATTTAGCTGGAATATATCAGGATGCTCTGGGTCGTCAGGCAGTGCCACCATCCAGCCCACAATGGAGACTTTTTTCCCAGGTGTAGATTTGTACTGGAAAAGACAGACAAGTCAGTCATAGCTGAGACTGTAGCAACGATTAATTTTTGACTGTAAAAGTTGTGCAGAAATATGGCTTAGCCTGGAACAGAAAGTACACTTTGGATGCCCTTCCAGATCTACTTAAGAGTATTCAATTTTTGTTTTTAGAATAAATTTAAAGCTTACGTGTTTTCTTTCAGTGCCTCTTAAAGCTTTTGCTCCGAAGTACAGAAGTGTTGATCCTGAAAGCATGACCCAGTATCTAGTCCATGAGGAGAGCTGAATGAGAAAGGAAAAAAAATCAGGAAAAACTCTGTATATCTCTGACATTTCAAAAATCTATTCACAGGCAAGTCCAAGTGCTACCAAAGTTAATTTCAGAAGCAAGGAATGGAGATAAAGAGTGTCTCCTGGTGTAAATCAGTCCAGCTACGTAAATTTTGATGGCTGGCTGTGAATACAATCCTTCTTAGTTGGGTATCTCATAAAAGTGTCAGCACTGATTGTTTCAGAGTAGAATAGTGTGTTGCCTTCTGCTGGACAGATTTTAGACTTTTGATAAAAAAAAATTATTGAGTTGACAACTCTGCTATTCTTCAAATCTTTTATCTCTGAGCTAAACTGGGTTGCATGTGAAACACATCAATCAACTCTACAGAAAACAAAGAAATTACCAAATTTCCTATTTCATAGGAATATATTACTATGAATAATATATTTCATAGAACCTATGAATTCAGAAACCCATGAATTCAGGTTAACTATGAATTGCCATGACTTTGGTGCTATGGGTGGCTGCCCTGCAGCCTTTCCATTTTAATGAGATACCACAAAAGAATCACAGCATATTGTAGAAATACGTTCAATTGAATTTGTACCTTCCCTTGAAAAACCTATATTGAAGATCTCCCTCTTCAGTCTTTTATGAGTGCTGCTGCAAATTCTGTAATCCACAAACTCGTTAAAAGTTATTAATCTACCTCCTGTCACAGAAATGTAATGCAGACATTATCGATCCTGCAATATCTACCTTTGTCAGGGTTATTTAGCTGGAAAGTATCAGGATGCCCTGGGTCATCAGGCAGTGCCACAAGACTTATTTCTGCCCTCACAACACTGCTTGCTGGTTACACAATTGCTTCACTCCTGCTCTGCTGTTACAGCTAGAAACATGATGTGCAAATGCAGGGAGAAGCAAAACTGCTGTAGATCAAATGACACACAGAGGTTACAACCTTGTTATAACTTTGATCAGAAAATGACAATTGATAAAACTGTTGTTTTGTGTGGTATCAAGCTGCAGGTTTAATCTAATCCTGAAAATTGAAACAGCCACTAATGAATTAGGATCATAGGAATAATTATAATTAGAATCACTTACAGTAGGTTTCTTGCCTTCTTTGAGCAGTGTTTTTCTTTTTAAAGGCCCTTCCATGGTAATGACTCCTATGGAACCACCTGCTGTGCAGCTGCACGCGCCCGTTGGGCTGGAGAGACAAAGCATTCCTCTATGTATTTGAGCAGACAGATAAGGACAATAAGTAAGCAACATAATTTAGCTCTAAATATATCTATCCTGCACTGCTTTACACATCCTGTATCATCTGAAATGTGACTCTAGAATATGTATTTTCCTAACCCAGCTATCAAATAGGAACTGGGATCTTTCAAAAATAGCAAATCAACAAAAGGTTCTATTCTGGGGGCTTAGACATGAAAAAATAAAACAGAATAAATACTGAAACCCAAAGTCAAAGTGAAAACAGGCAAGTTTCTTCTTTATTCTGGTAAATTACAGAAATTATCTGAATTTCTGGAAATTTATGGCTTACAATTTTGGCAATAAGAGCTCCCACAAATGTTATTTTAAATTAAATGAAAATACCTTGCCTAATTGGAAAAGAGTTGGGAAAACTATAAAAAAATGTTAAATAATTTATTGTACAGAGATTACAATAGTTTTGCCTTTTCCAGAATGAACAAAAAACTTCCCACATACAACAGTGAGAAAGAGATACAACTGATAGAGCCCAAGTACAAGCAAAGTTAGAAATGCAAACAGCCATTAATAATGTCTCAACCAAATATTGATTGGTAGGTTATCTGCTGCTAACTTCTCTTCATTGCCATGTGATCACAACCCTGATATTCTCATATGGACCAATATGTTTTATCAGCGCCAATTAAATCATGTCTGATAACGAATACAAGGAAAAGGATGTGTGTGATCTACCTTTCAGTTGCGGAAGGAACACTATTCTGTCTACAAACCAGTATGAACTCATGCTGGTGCCAAGTGACATGCACAACCACATCTAGAGAAGAACAGCTCTTCCCACTGGCAGGTGCATCTTCTTCCATTGCATGCACCTGCCTGGTCTCTGCTAATGTGCATTCTTGCCAATTCTATATTTGACAGAGGCAGTAGAAGGTTTCGGAAAAGGAAGAATGACCACAAGCATTAGAATTACTTGACAGTGGATAAACATAAGAAATGTATTTTAGGGAATAATTCTTCTTTGTGGATTTAATAGACTTTTCACATTTTTATCTTCTTACATTTTATATTTCTAGCTTGTATATGTTTTTGAAACAGATCTACCATGGTCAGGTTAAGAAAGTATTTTCCAGGAGCAGGTACAATAGCTTAAATACTGTTCCAAAATGTATTCCTTTATGAATTCATAAAGTATGCATTTTTACTCCTGTCTAACCTCTAACTTGTACTGCTATCAGATGTTACTAGCACAGATAAAGCAGTTGTAATTACATTTATACATTATATCAATACTTCCACAATGGCTGAAGCAAACTAATTTAAACACAATAAAATCTGACTGGATTTAAACTGCAGCTAAATCACAGTATTTGCAGAATACTGATTCAGGGCCCTGTTTTCTTGACTGTTCAAACATACGTCATCATTTGCCAGCATCACAGAATTTATCAAGTTCAGGTCAGGTATATATGCAAAGAATGATTTTTATCCCTCAAACTATATAAAACTTTCTGTGTCACCTCTCTGTGGTCTGTAAATGGATTAACCTGCTTCTGGAAAGTCCACGTCTTAGTGACTAGCAACATTGTGAGTGCCTGCTACATATGGCTTGCAGATGTTCCCTCTCTTACTTGAGGTCCAAGGTAATACCCTTTTACTGAACAAAATCAACACACCATACTACAGCTCTCTGACACGAACAGATGTTATGGGTAGCTGTCCTGTAAATCAGGAAATAGATTGTGGGAAAGGGTCAAGAAGGTATCTTTCTAACATCATTACTTGTCACAGGAGTCAAAGATGGCCTTCACGACAAACCTGCTTCTGTAAAGGTTTCATAAAACCCTAAGTAAAGACTAGTTTTCTGCAAAATGGAAGCCAGACATCATTAATTCAACCAATAGCTAAACTGAATTTCATCTGAATGGGCCATAACCATGCTTTAGCATTAACAGGAGTTTTTACAAGCAGGAGGGGAAGACTTTGTGAGTTGTTATGGTCCTACAAGGATATTTAGACACAAAATACATGACACTAGGAAAGCGTAAAGACCCAAATTGAAGTTTAGCACCATACAATGAAAGAGGTAGACCCCGAACGATACCTGTAGACGCAGCTTCGACTCCTAGGAGAATTCCGGATCGGTACCCTCCAGTTAGGCCCCAGCGTGGCATATAAACGACCCCTGTTTGTGAATGCAAATATCTGATGAGGGAAATTCTAGTCTGAGACTTCAACAGTTAGGGTTTGGTACACATGACAGAGATAGTTCCCAATCTTTTCAGGTCCAATACCTTTACAGTGCTTAATTTCAAAATGTTTGCCATTTTTTCCCTAACTAATCAATAATTTGATAAAAATAACTATTGATTTAGGGCTTACCTATGTCAGGGATCATTTGTGAATTTCTTAGCTAAGTCTGTAGAGTGCTCAGTGAGTGTACATGAAGACTAACTCACCTTTCAAGCCCTGACGGCAGCTCCTCACTAAATTCTGAGCTTTCACTGCTATCTAGAAAGAGAGTAGTACAGAGAAGGAGTAAGAAAACCACCCATGGGAAAATACAAAGCCAATGTATGTGGATCACCAGAATACTCTTTTATATAGCACCGTGGACACCGCTTACTCAAATCATGTTTTGAAGTAGACGTGTTTAGAGTTCATGGTAAAATCTTTAGTTGGAAGAGGCTTACATGAGCCACTTCATTTACAGTATCTCACTCTTAACTCATGTTACTGCTGTGTTTTAATACCATTACTTTAATTTTCATCCTGCTTTTACTTCAGAAGCTGAGCACTTCAGGAACATAAAATCCAGCTCCATTGTAAGACAATATTTCTACCACAATATCCGTAAGTTGACTGAAGTTATTAGATATGGTATCATGGTTTATTTTCAAGATGCAAACACACCTCTAATAAAGGATATGTCAGCTGTATGCTGCTGCTAGCAATTATTAAAAATACATATGATGGTATTCATAACTAAAGTTCCTATTTCTCCTCCAAGACCATCATCAGTTTGTCCCTCCTTTTCTGGCACACCTATTCAGCTCACAGTTTTAATTTGCCCAGGACTGATCTTCCAATGCTCAGTTTTAACACAGTGAGCTGTGCCTGTATTTCCAGAAGTGCAAAGATCATCTCAGCGTCTAACTCTTGGTCAAGTAATGTGCTATCTTTCACAGCCAATTTCCTATTCTAGAAATAGCCTGAGTCTCTTAAAAGGTGGCTTTGTCTTGCTTAGAACACAGATTATTCATCACTTTTTTGATATTATAGTAATTGTTTTATTAATTATAATTCCATATTGTGTTCATTTTACGTTTCTTTTTAAGTCTCAGAGAGTACAGCCAAAAAATTCTCTCATCTTCTAAAATATAAAGTTAAAATCAAAGTTTTCTTTGTGTAAATGTAGCTTTTAAAATATATATCCACTTTTCCCCTGGTGAAAGCTAACAAACACTTTGTGTCACACACAGAGCATCTACAAAACCAATCTTCCTTCATGCCACTTTTACCAAAAGCATCAGTGGATAACTGAGGTAACGTTGACCAGGTAGCAGTTCTGATCTACCTTCTTCCATGAAAACAATCAGTCTTTGCACGGGAACTAACGATCTTCCTACTTCCCTACTTTGAGATATCTGTGAGTCTGCAGCGCCCAGGGACAGGAGCGGGGGTGTCGCTCCCCAGGCCGACCATACCTCTGGAGAGGCCGTTGGCAAGGCGCGCGCTGGGCGCGGGGCCACGCGCTGGGCTGTGGCACTCCAGGACGCTGTCATCCAGCAGGTGCCGGGGCCGCTCCGTCGGGAAGGTGGCGCTTTTGCTCTCCACGACGCTTAACTGACACATCATACTGCAACATGGAAGAAGAGAAAAACACAAAACCCCTCTTATGTCATCTAACAGCAATCCTTGGCTCACATTATTTCCACTCAGCCTCTGCCTCATCAGCAGGTTATTAAGGAGCAGGCAATTATACGCTACCGCTTACTGTACATATGCTCCTTTACAACCAAAAAAAGTTTCAGATTTTACTTCTCTTTGTCGGTAACAATTATTAAATTTCTGCAGCTGGGAAGCTGTAAATGTTTTGACTCCTCTCCATACAAAACCTGAACACCCTCGGCGGCAGCAAAAGCGGAAACCCGGAAAAAGCAGACACACCAGGAATCCACAGACCAAAGTGGATAAACAGCTTTCAAGTATTGCCAGTGCCTGGCACTAGCAAAGAATAGAGTCAGTAAAAGCAACAAAAGTGTCAAGAGAAAACACAGAGAATACATAGTAAAGCCTGAAACACTCTTGCAATACAAGAAATGGAAAGGACAAATACTACCATGTTCTGCTACTATCTTAAATTTTTATGACACATGTAACTGCCTGAGGATGAGACAGCTGGGATTACGCACTTGTTTCCCAGACTGTGACTCTTCCGGTGCCTTGGTACGGGAGGTGTAGATAGACTTGCTGCTACTGAGGCATCAGGACATGTGGGTCTCCTGCTGAATTTCATAATTGCTGACATGTCAGATGGACCTAAAAGACAGAGATTATTTAACACTGAACTGATGCAAATCCCAGAAATTTCATTGGCTGGTGTGTTTAGGCACTGATTAAAATCAATTTTTACAGATAACCAAAAGGCACCATTTCTGAAGCACTGTTTCTTGCACATTAGGGTTACACCATTCATTTTTGTTATAAATTCATCTCCATAATCTTGAACTCCCTGGAAGTAATTTTTAAAATGGTTTAGTTCATACTTTTACCAATGAAGTACAAAAACTCTTGGCATCCTTACAACAGCTGGATGTGCCAAAGTGTAATATGCAGAGCCATAAAGTCAGTTTGTACTTCAGGTGTGAACAGGAATGTTCACACGTGTTTTGAATTTTGTCCACAACTTCATGTTGAGAATAAACTGTAAACAATCTGCTCATAGTGACTCACAGCTTGAGCACGTAAGAGAAAGCAGGGGCTTTTCATATACCTAATGGCCAGACAGATGCATTACTTCTCAAACATCTAGGAGCTCTAGAGATGTCTCACTGCTTTTCCCTCTCAATTTACAGATTTTATGAGGCCTCAAAGAAAACATGGACAAACTGGTTTTGTTCCAGCTCCCTGATGCTGTTCGCAAAAAGCAGGTAGTGAACTTTGCAATACAGTGGAAAACAAGGCCTATCATCATCCTCAGTAAATGCCAGGCTACTCTTGGCTTCACAGGAAACAATGGAGATTTCACTTTTAAACATTTAGCTGTGGCTTTGGTGCTTGTGACAAAAGTGGGAGCAGTGGTCATGAAAGTCGCCATCTGCCCCTATCTTTCTCCTCGGGACAGTCTAGGTACCAGCAGAACAGACTTTCCTCTACATTACAAGAATCATTTCCTGAAGGCTCCAGCAACCTCAGCTTAGTCAGCTGCTGGACTCTAACCAAAAATCACCCGTTAAGAGGTTGACACAAGAAGAAACTTTGTGATGTGAAAAGCCACGTACAGTCACAATCACAGTCTTTACAAAAGTGTCTGGCATCAAATAAGTAATAAACTGAAACAGAAAAAAACCTCAAAACCAATCCAAAACATCAACATTCCACGACACAGTTTGACAACCGGATGTGAACATGAACTTTTAACAGAAATGGTTCTGAGAGACAAGACTTCCCAGGGAAGAGGTCATGGCACCAAGCCTGTCAGAGTACAAGGTGAGCCTGGACCACACTCTTAGTGATATAATTTAGTTTTATGTAGCCCTGCAAGGAGCAGGAAGTTGGACTCAATGATCCTTATGGGCCTCTCCCTACTTGGGACATTCTATTTGTTATATAGGCTACTCTCCCTATCCTGAAGCACAGAAGGTAACAGCCTCTTCTGCCTTGAACTGAGGATTCATGAGCCACAAGAAGTAGGAGAAGCAGTAATGAGTTTGTCCCAGTAGGAGGCAAAAAAACCCCCAACAAATAAATGCAAGACGCTTTACTGTCCATACTCACTCTGCAATATAGACTTATATCAAGTTGTATGAAACACAAAAATTAACTCCAAATTACTTGTATTTTTATTTCTCCATAGCCTAGACTCTGGAATTTCACTGTGAACTGGGTTGTAACTAGGAAATATTGCAAAGGGCTTTCCCTAGCAGTAAGGGGAAAGATTTAATCCACGGAGTGTTCTCCACATTCGAGCAAACAGTTCATTATGCTGCTTAATTAATAATGAAGGGAGTCTCAAGACAAGCAAAAAGACAAAACTTCTTTTAGCAATACCGAGAGGAGAGACAAGTTTGTTAGAGGAACCGTCAGTAGTATTATTCATCAGACCATCAATTTAGAAGGAGAACAAAGACACAACCATTTTTAAGCCTATTTTCTGCCTCATTCATATATCAGGACAGCATTTTTGCCTGACCGTCTTTGCTACCATCCCACAATTGAGAATTTGTGAAACACAGCAGTCATAGCATCAGTCACTGGCACATGCAGCTTCAGAGAAGGTCTTATACTTAATGGCCACGTGCAGTTTTTAAAAATGCACTTTCAGTCACTGCTTCATCCAGAGATTCACCCAGAGACACACATCTGGGAGGTTGGAGAGTGCCGAGTACAATGTCCTTGCTGCACATACAACTAAAATTTTGATGCATTTCGGCTGTAACACAACATTGGAAGCTTCTTCTCTAAAACCAAGGCAGTTCATCTTCCATTTCTGCCATGGAGGCGAAGCACAAATTAGGACAGAAAAAGTAGGACTATGAGCACAATTATGTGTTGCCTAGTTTAATGTAAAAACTCTATGGATTCATATTTCACCATTATGTCTGAGAAATCTTATCTGCTGCATTAGTAGCAAGAATATACATTTCACTAAAGTCTTTTACCACAGGTTTTCATTACAAATTAAAATTTATGCAGAGACAAAAACAAATGCATTCAGAAGTTTCAGAAATGATTACAAGTTCTTTAGTTTGAAAACCTCCAATTCTTCTGATGGACTAGGTTCCCAAAAAAAGGAGTTTGCTCTACAAGTGCCTTTCCATCAGATATTTTTCAAGTTGTGAACAGGAAAATACTTAGGACTATTGAGGTGTTTATTACCTGCTAAGAAGCCTAAAATACATTGGAACTGAAACCCAGTATAAAGATAGGGGCAGCTAAAAGAGAATTTTCCTGAAAATTATGAGCATTTATCAGCAAGAGTTTAATCTGAAACTCAGCATAAACTTCAGTGTTAATGTGCCCACCCTGAGGCTTGCCCCTTATTTGGCTGCAGGATTTGTTCATTTTTATACTGCTTCCTGCTGTGTCGTTCAGGTTTTTCTGGTGCCAGTTCTCAATCCTGATTTACATTAAGTTTTTTTTAAATGGATGACATTAAGTTCTTTTAAGTTCACTGGATGCTACTGAAGTATTATTTTTAACAAGCTACTGAAACCACAGCCTGTGAAAGAGGAGCAATCTTAAGGCACAGCCCTAAAGGATTATCAGTACAGTGCAGTGCTTTTTCACACAGACACTGCGCCACATGTAAAAATAACTGTTAAATTTTGTAACATATAATAGTTTAAAAGTTTAAGTTTCTCACTGGTGAGAATCAGAGATCAGAAAGCAGTTTGATTCATTTCATTCCAAAACATTGATATGCAACAAAACAAAAGCATGAGACTGCACCAAAATTACTTTATCAGAAGGAACAGCAAAATAACAAGTCCAGTGCTGACACAAACAAGCCATTACAAAATCAAAGTTGTCTGGATTTGACTCCAGGTAGGCTCAAATGTTACTATCAAAACCTACAAAGATTAAGAGATATTATGTAGCAAGAGAAAACAGTTTGAGACTTTTCACTCTACAGTCCCTTTTTTTCTCCCTTCCTTTAGGGAGCATGGACTGAAATTTACACTAATATAATTGCAACACGAAACTATTTAAAGATTGATCATTATAAAGATGATACTTGCTTCATTTAAGCAAGAGCTTTTATTACCTGGACAGCTTCAGAACAGAAAATATTTGTTAAACTGCCCCCCTCCCCCTGAAACAAATGATGTCGTATGTCTAAAAGGACTCCACATCTCAGATTATAATATAATATTAGGGAATAATATGAATAATATGAAAATAATATTAGGGAATAAAATTTCAGTTCACATAAAAATACTGCCAGGCTTAAGGTGTGATGTGTCAAGGGTGACAGAATTTGTGGAAATAGGTGTAAGAGTCTTAAGACTTAAGACAACAGTCCAGCTTGGCTTCCTTGCTATTATACATGGCAATCCCAATTGCTTGCATCAGTCCTGTCAAAGAAGGAAACGGATCTGGGTTGACAGACCACTGGAACAGGCTGCCTAGAGAGCCTGTGGAGTTTCCTCCACTGGAGGTATTCCAGAGCCATCTGGACACAATCCTGTGCCGTGTGCTATGGGATGACCCTACTTGAGCAGGGAGCTTGGACTAGATGACCCACTATGGTCTCTTCCAACTATGCTGTGATTCTGTGACATTCAAATTCCTAGTTAGGTGTCTTTAGTGAAGATCCCGATGGCAGAAAACAGAATGCTTTGTGGGATCAGATGAAAACAGAAATATCAACTGTGCAGGTATTATTATGCCTGGAGTGACAATTTTCATTATAGTTCTGCATCCTCCTCACCTCCAAGGCAAGAGAAGGAAATCTATACAGTTCAGCTCTGTTAGCCCTGTGCTAAGACAAAAGGAATTTGAATGCAAACACCTTTACAAAGTCTTTGCATCTGCTCTGCTGCCAAATGTCTATGAAGAAGAATGGTGAAGTTTATAGAGTTCTCTTCAGCCCACTACACTCAGTTCAGCAAGAAATCTGGGGTGCAGTGAGTGTCAGCAAGAGTTATGGGGCAGAGGGCAGATGACCTCATTTCTGTAAAGGAGTAAGAGACAAAGAGAGCCCATGCCAAGAAGGATGCCAAAGAGGGTAAGCAGTGAGTTACTGATGAAAACTACATAGACCAAGGGATGTTTATGGACATACCAGACTGCTGAGCAATTAGCTGGGGAAGTTATGCCTGATACTGCTGATAACAAAATTCCAATATTTAAATTCGTTTGGGATCAAGTTATTTTGCCCCTTTTTTCCAATAAGTGAAGTCATCTGCTACTGCTAACTCTTGTCTTTACTCTTCTGGCTCCACTCCTAGTGCATACTGTTACCATGATTGCTATTCTGTTATTTTGCCTTTCATGGAGACAAAGCACTCTTAGCAGGATTTTCCAGTCAGCTGGCATGAACAAGGGTTAGTTTGGTTTTCATTATTTCTCAGCATCATTTTCAAGATTATGCTGACATGCACAGGAATGATGTATAAAAATATTAAAATGTTATTAAAAATTTGTTTGCGTTAGGGAACGTGAGACAACTTCATCAGAGCAAGCTGAATGCTGTTCAGAGATCTGTGGCAAGAACATTTGGAAAAGTTTACACATATCCCAAAGGATCTCACTGTTTTTTCCTTTGCATAATTTTTCCATGAATAATCCTTCAAATGTTATAAATGAATGTTACTTTTGCAATCCTTCAGTTAAACATGTGAACATTTACAGTCTCCAGAGCTTTTAAAAAAAGCAACAGGGTAAGGGAGTTACAGGTCACAATTTCTCTCCACTAAAAATCTATCAATAAACCAGTACCAGATATGCAAACTAAAAATTGAAAATGAGTTGCATATTGTATGATGAAGAACTGAGTGATTTTTCAGGAAGGTAGAACAGTCTCAACTATTCACTCTTTTTTGGTGAGCAGTTAAGGAGTAAAACCGATACTTACCAGCTCTGTTTCTAAAACTTAATAAAGACATTCCAAGCCACAGACTCTCTAGTTAAATCTTCACTGTAAATTTTTACTACTCTGTTTTCACTGTAACCAGTGTGTGATAACTAAAACTTTCAAAGAGAAAGACCTACTTACAAAACACACAATAAATAACTTTAGATGAATTTTGTGCACAGAATCAAGAATGACACAAAAAAATTACATCTAGAATGATGGCTATTGTAAAAGAACAGTTTTAATTTTCAGGGCATTGCTTTACAATTCAACAAAAGCCTACTAATGCATACAACACGTAAGAGACATGTATGTTATGGCTGCTTCTCAGACAAGAGCAAACTAAAAACAAGAATCTGAGTCCTTGACTGCACCTCCCCATGCTCCTCCAAGCTCCCCAAAAGCTGTCACTCACACACACACACACGTACTTCTGACTGCACAGTAAGCACCCCGAGTGTATTTCCTTCAAACGTTTCCTGGACAGAAGTGATATTTTCAATTTCAAGTGTCACTTTTATGGAATCACTATTTGTCAACATTTGTGTCACTTATTCTGCACCAGTGGAATGCACAAAATCAGACTTACACTTCAGAAAAAATGCTGAAGTTTTTGCAGTTGGATCTGCAAGGCAGTATTTGGGCTTGGGTGACATCTAGATTGGCAATGAAGACAAATCCATTATGAGAGCATAGCTGCAGGGAAACTCTGAAGTTTGGGTTCAACCAAATACATTAACCAATCCATCAAAAAAAACCCCCAACTTTTTTAAGAAACTATTTCAGGTGACAGCTGTGAAAAAAGAGTCAAAAACCAACAACTAAAACCACCTGAACCTCCAAAAAGCAAGGCAGAAAAGCCTTTTGTCCTCTGGCTGGCTTATATTTGTAACATTCCTCAGGATAATAGCTTGGTAGTTAAA
Organism: Edolisoma coerulescens; assembly: GCA_013397115.1. Classification (NCBI taxonomy): domain Eukaryota; kingdom Metazoa; phylum Chordata; class Aves; order Passeriformes; family Campephagidae; genus Edolisoma; species Edolisoma coerulescens. The sequence continues at coordinate 499,800 of VWZW01000012.1, read as the reverse complement.
ATAAGCATCAATGAACTAGGACATTAGACTTGTTTGGTAAGGAAGTCACAGAAAGTAATAGAAAGCAATAAAGTTAAAAACTGAGCACAATCATTCTCTCCCTGGAAACTTTCTACTTGTTTTGATAGAATATTTTTCTACGATTTTTGTGAAGCGTTGGTATATTAAGAAAAAACCCACAGTACACTAATTCCGGCTGGATTTAGTGGTTGATAACGTGTGAATCCACAGATTTTTCTGGTATTGATTTGTTTCAAAAATACTCCAGTGCGTTGTAAAAGTTTCTCAGGAAAGTATCACAGAGGAAGGGACTGGAAACCAAAGAGTAAAGTTTTCTGGACAGTCTGTAAATTTATGAGAAGAAAACTTAGTTCTTCCATTTCTACCTTAAGCCCTGTGTGAGAAAAGCAGACATGGTATACATGAAGCAATGACCAAGAACTTGCACAAGGATTAGACAATCCTCATTTCCACAGAATGACTGGCTGCTAAAGCACTTAACACAAACTATTTATTAGTTGCCAAAGCAACCAGTACAACAAATGGCAAAACTAAATGTCAGACTCAGTGTTTACATGGAAAATGATGGTGTGGGGGGTTTTTATTCTAAAATGCTGGAACTGCTGTAGAGATATCACTAATGTAGTATTAGCTACTTCAGAGGGTTACAAATGTGCAAACACCCCCAGTCTTTCTTCCTTCTGTTTCTACATTGTAAACTCCTATATATCACATACTCTACAAATCCAATAATTTGCCTCTTCTAATTAATTAAAATATATATTCTAAGTTCTTTATGAGCTAGCTCTCAAAGCTGAATGGACTTGGCACAATGGGCTGAATTTTACCCCAATAACAAAGAAGAGAATATACCTTTTCAGATTAATTACTCCACATTCCTGATATGATGGTAACATAAAACCCCTGGTCTAATTATTCTCCTCTCAAGAATTACACCAAGACCTACTTGGGTGAAAAAAAAAAAAAGGGAAAAAAAAAAAAAAAAAGGAGGGGGTGAGGGTCCATCCCTGACTACTGCATAACAAACCCCCCAAAATAAAGGCTACCCACAGCAGAGGCCTGGCTGTTGCTAAAATTTAATGCTACATGTTAACTTTAATGAAGGGGTTCATTAAAAATCACAGAATTGTTAAGACCAGTCTTTGAGACACTTAGTATTAGATACAATTTTCTGGATATGGTAATTATTTTAACACTATTTTAACTTTTCATATTGTTTTTCAAGACAGAATAAATGTGCTGTATTTCAGAGAATGAGTAACCACTTCCTATATTCTGATTAGCACTGTGCCCTGAACTTTTCCAAATAACATGATGAGAAAGAATATACATAACAGAACATTTCTCTACTGAGCTATGCTTGGTGTGCACATTCTGAGGAACTTCAGTTGCTTAGAAGGCTTACATTTACCATATATTGCATTAAATCTTTTCCTTTGTTCTGGGAAAATGTATTGAGTTATACCTTCCAAAACAACCTAACAGCCATACCATAAACGACAAGCACCTTTCAGCCAACACTGCAGGAACACAGATGTCTTTTACAGCTAATTCAACTGGAAACTGTGAACAGTTAGCATACTATAAGCTCTCCAGCTACATTCTCTCTCTCTGTCAAACCACAGCAAGGCAGAATGAACAGACTTAAGTTGCTGCCAAGGAAGTTGTGTGAATCACACGGTTCCTGAAAGCATTCAACTAAACTGCTTAAAGCTCCTTCTTAAATGCTGCTTGCGAGAGACAAGAATCTCTGCAGCATTATGGAAGACATGAAATCTTCCTGTGAAAGCACTATTCACAGTTATATATGCATTTGGTAATTAAATGAGACCCTCTTAGCCACTAATATACAAAACATAGCTTGTTGTGAGACAGTCCCTTTAATCAGATGCCTGCCTCCTGTTTGAATTTACTGGAAAACTAGTTGGCAAAAGAAGTGGAAAATGGACACATGGTTTTCTCCAGCACTCTGCAAACAGAAACGCTGGAGGATTTAACTGTTTTTATTGAGCCTCACACTCATAAAGATACTTCAAGGGGAAAAAAAGAAACCCACAATGTCCCTGGCTAGAGTAAACTGTTAATATTCTTTTTAAAGAGAGAAGACTGGGTAGCAGATAAATTCACAGTGCTGGCAAGTAAAATCCATTTCCATCATCAACACATGCAATTGTATTTTAGAACACAAAGATGACACTATTCCCTGCACTTAATCCCATTATAGACTTTGGAATTATTACCAATGACATTGAGCTTATTTTCTGTCTCTGGAAACACATGCTGATCTCTAAGGAGGCAGCATGTCACAGGCAGAAGTAGACTTATTGCTATTACTAACGTATTAATTATTACTAATTATTAAATTTTGGACTATTGAGACAACTGAACTGATGACTGACCTTATGGGCTAAGAACCTTTATTTTAACTTAAAATCACTATTATCAGACTCCCATGCCTTAAACTATTGACTGGAACATTAAACCACTGCCCAAAGTACTTTGAGATCATCTATTATCATTGTATCTTACTGACTGCAAAGGACTTACTTCTGGCACACAATGTCCGAAGTGGAACTAATCTCAAGGAATAATTTGAATCCAAATAAAATTGACAGCAATACCTGCAAATGTACTACTTTTAATTTTCCATGTCCAAATATCTCATTACTGATAATTGAGCATTTTAGTTCAGAATTATTCAAGAGTAACATATGGCTATACTCCTATTTATTAATGTTGTGAAATAAACAGTAAGTTATTGCCTTCATGCGTAGTTAAATTTCAATTTGAATTCACGCTAACTTACTTAACGAACCTCCTCCAGGAATAAAGTTTTCACTAAGATTTATTTTCAGTAAAATGTACCGGATTCTATTAAGTAGCATTTGTGCAGCCACACAGGTGCAGCTCACTGAAAAATTCCTGTGGGTATTACAAAATGCTGATGGCATTCATTGTCTAACTGGCAGTAAGGGAGAACTCTCTAACTCAGCAAGAAATACAGCAGTCCACAAATGGGTCACGCTTTCGAAGGAAATACTAACAGAAGAATGGAGCAATAGGAATGACTCAGCACTTGGTTTCTAGTCATCACATTAATTCTCACTCTGAATAAAGCAACCTTACAGAGTGCTTAGGGGCACTGAAGATTCAGAAGGGAAAATTCACCCTCTCCTAATACTGCCAGATACTTTAGGATCACATATTCAACGAAGTAGGTACTACTGAACATAGTCCCAACCATTTTTTGTGGATTCCAGCTGAGCTCACTGCAGTATCATGCTATATTACTTGCCTTCCACTAGAGTTCCAATACAGTTCTAATACAGTTCTCAGCCCTTGATTAAGACTTACAGAGTACTGGCAATGATCACATACTATGCTGCTATGATTGAAGCTATATTCCATAAACATACAAATGAAGTGCTAACATCAAAGCCCAAGAGTTGAGCATGTAGATGTGAGCAATACAAAGCAAAAGCCAGAAAACAAAAAAGTTTATTTGTATGTCTGCTTTACATAGGTAAGAAAGATGTCATCATATGAGAGGTAATAACTTAGTTTCAAGTCTCAAGTATGAAAAACCAAATCCTCACAAAAGCAAAAGAAAACGTGACATGATGTGGTGGGTTGACCTTTACAGGCTGCCAGGTGCTCACTGAGCTGCTCTATTACTCTCCGCCCTTCACAGGACAGGGTGAAGAAAATAAGATACAAAACCTTTGTGGGTTGAGATAAAGGCAATTTAATTTAAAAAAGCAATGACTGTGTGCAGAAGCAAAAGAAATCAAAAGAAATCAAAAGACGAACACTTTAATAATAAATGCCCCGCTCCCCGCTTTCTCTTAGCTTTTACTGATGAGTGTGTCATATGGTACAGAATATCTCCTCGGGCAGCTTAAATCAGCTGTCCTGGCTATGTACCCTCCCAACCTCTTGCCCATCCCCAGCCTACTGGCCTTTTTGGCACGGGGTTGGGTTTGGAGAGATAGCCTTGATGCAGCGGGCACTGCTTAGCAGAAGGCTGGTACCTTATCAACACCTTTCCAGACACAGATACAGAGTACAACACTGTGATGGCCCCTGTGGGGAGGTTAACTTCCAAATGCATTTCTGTATGAAGAAAGCATTCATTAAGAACTACTTTTGAACTCATCTAATAAAAAAAAAAATCCTGTGAACTATTTATGTTTTACACAGCAATTAATAATACTGAGCACCAAGCAGGGAAAGGGAAAGCACCTTCCTAAAGAAATTGAAGACCAGGTCAAATGTTTATCTGACTCTGGGAATAGCAATCACAATACTAGGAGGTTCCCTATAAATGACTGGTCATTTTACAGCAGCCAACATGAAGAGCTGGGAGGCAGAGGAATAACACATGGGATTTTTCTTCATTTTATATTTAGCATCTTCCTTTTTCTTTCTCTCACTTACTTTGCCTTTCATTGGTGAGAAAAAAAAAACCATTTTGAATGCCAATTGAAACTGCATGTCAGATGTGGTCTGGACTCCTTGGGGTTTTTACATTCACACATGGTTTTATCTAATGAGACAGAAAATTGGCCATTCAGGTTCAAGAGAGTAAAACAGAACAGCTTTCGAGACAATGGCTCCTATAGCAGGAAGTACATTTCACATAGCCTGATGTTTGTTTAGTCTGGTCATAGCAATAAACAGCAGATTAGTTTTTGTCAACTTATGGATGGTACTCCAGTTTTTCAGATGTTGCTAGAAACGATTACAAATCTTTTATCCTCCTGCTTTCTACAATAAAATTGTCTCAAATTTATGTGATCACACGGAAACCTGAAAGGAGAATTTCCCGTGTTATTCACTGCATTGGTTTTTTGGTACTGAAACAGGGCTCTTTTCTCTTCACTTATTAAATAATGACGAAAATGCAAGCATTTGTAAAAAAGTCCCACAATCTGACATCTGTTCCAATGCTAGCAAACGCCCTGTGACATCCCTTGAACTGGAACTGTTTTTATATAAGTCAGCAATCCTTCTTGTTGACTCATGCTACTATGTACCTCTGGATTTTCCCATATACTTCAGTGTAGGATTTCTGTAATTAAAATTATTTCCTTACTCAAACTTTCAAATGATGCTTTATACCTGCAAGATCTTCTTTGGAGGAAACCAGTCGAGGAGAGCTGTTACCTGGCTCAATTCTTAAAGATAATCTGGAAAAACAAGTTTTTAGAGAAATTAACAAAAAAAAATTTCTCAATAGAAGTTGAAAGAAATTGAAGAAAGTAATTATTTTGGCAGTGCTAACTAGGAATTTTACTTTCTTGGAAGCGTAGTTATTTATTTTGTGATGTAACAAAACAATAATTTTTTTGAAGTCAATCACTACCTGTCAGAAGCAAGAAAGAAACTGTGACGAAAGTCTATGAAAGCAGAAAGAGAAATCGTTATTTAATCCTCCCTCTCAGTTTAAAAACGTAAGTTCATGTAGTCTTTTGCCTTGGAAAAAAAAACTCAAAAAGTTAGTAATTTAGATACAAACCTATCATTTTATTCCCTCTAAACATGAAAGTGAATTTGCTGTTACCATGTCAAAATGTGCACAGAGAAATAGCTATTTAGTTACTATGACTTACAGAAAAGAAGCTTAGGAGGGCAAAGTGACCAACACTTAATAGTAAAAGAAGGTAATTAGAAGAAAGTATTATATGCCATGCTGCCTCACTCCATGTGTTTTGTTACGTACTCACTCACTCTTGTGTTCTCAGCACTCCAACAAATCTCAGTCTCCCAATGCATATCACTTCTGCCATTTCTCAAGTTTAGTCTTCACTTGACATTCATGGGTCCTTTCCTCTGTACCAGTCTGACAAAAAGGTATGAAGGACTACAATGTTAAGTAAATTTTAATGGAATAGGCATAAATCCAAAGGAAATAACTGCTGTCCTTGCACAGCAGCGGACACACACAAATGCTGGAAGGTTTCAAGCTGCAGCACCCTGCTGTGCACCCCAAGGAAAGGCTTTCTGACTTCAGATAAAAACATGGAAAGGGGTGGAGAGAGAAACCTATGACAGCATTTCAGAATATCATGTATGGCTCAGCCATCACTTTCCTTATTACTCTTTGTTGGGAATACCTTTCAGTTCCTTCTCTACAATATTCCAGCATTGTCAACTATGTTTGAGTGCAAAGTCAGTTAACAAAGCTACGGTCCATTTCATGTTTTCGAATTTCTATTCTTCTGACAGTACCAGATTCTTTTAACTACCCAAAGTAATGTATTTCAAGTAGGTAATGAATCATTCCTTTCCAGGCTACTTTTCTTTCTGTCACCTTGATTTCTGTGACCAGGAACTCCTGAGAGTTACAATAATACAAGTCAGTGCATGATTCAAATGTTGATCACATAGGAATTTCTTTCAGTACAGAAAAAAGGCAAAAGAACTTAATGAAGTCCTTCCCTGTAAATAAGGCCCTACTGTGTGAATTTATCTTCCACATCTGTAGAAATGTTCCAGTTGCATCCTTCGCACAGTAGTTACTCTTTTGCTCATTTTTAAGGCTAATCAGTTCCTAACTATATTCAAGCTTTATTGTTCCCATGCTGTGGGCTTGGTTTTTGCAAAGAAAGCTTTTTATTTTATTTTATTTTTTATTTTAATAATCTTCTGCAGAAACTGCCACAGCTGCTATTCAGAAATTTGGGTACTAAGCTCATTTTACCGGGTTAGCTCGTATTTGACAAACCAAAGTCCTCAGGCAAAGCAGGCATTTCAAATTGTTTCACGGTTTTTCTCCAAATGGAAGCAGACAACCCTCCTCCTGATAAGCCATCACTGTTCCACAATTGCTAATTTCTTCTATGTCTGTCTGTGCAAGGGAGATGTTACTGATCCTTTCCCGCATGCCGTGAAAACGGCATTTTTAGTTTCTGCCAGCTTTGAGGAACTCATCTCTGAAGCTCTTTCCTTACCCTGTATCAAACAAGTTACTCAGTTTTATTAGTCCTCTGTGGCAAGAAGCACAGTTTATTTGGTCACTGTGGAAACATTCATCTAATAAGCCCACTGCTAAAAGATATGATTGCAGTTCAGTCCACACAAGCAAATAGCTTCTTCTTTTTACACTGATGTGATTTGTAATGCATTCCTCCTGAAAATTTTTTGCTTGGTTAGAATAAAATGAATTTCAATCTGCATGTAAAGATTAGAGGCCATATTTATTCTTAAGTATGCTGAACTGAATTGTGCTCATTAAGCAGGTCCAGTCTATAATTTCAGATAACTATTTACAGAATCATGTATTTTTCATAGCAAGAATGGCAGGACTACCTCACATACCTGATAAGGCCAGAAATCACTTGTCTAACATCACAATTTTTACCAACTTCATCAGCTTACAGCTTATCAACCTCCTGGACCCAGTACAACTCTTACATGTTTGAAAAACAGCACAGGTGAAACACTGCCTATGAATATGTACATCAGGGGAAGTGCTATGACCTGCTAGCAGACTTAAGGCAAGTGCATTCTTATACATTCTTTAGTGACAAAAGTAGGTGAGATCAACTTCCATGCAACTCCTTGCACTATACTATTTCTCTCTTTCTGTCTAAAATTATTCTTGTAAAGAAGAAAAGGGGAATGTAACAGCAGGAAGAAAGACTTAACGCCTTTATGCTTTTAACACGGTTTTAGGAAGAGGAATGTTATGATCACACCATCTAGAAAGCACCTGTGTTGTGTGCTGCACTTAGAAATTCACTAACAGAGCAACAAATGAGTCTTCAGTGCTACAAAATGAGATTACATCACTCTCCACTGGTCATCTCCCCAGAATATGTGAAGTTCGATAATGTTGGTTATCGGTTTGGTTATGTTAAACTGCAGTCTGAATCTTAGCCCTTTCTAAGTCTCTGACAGTTTGGACATCGACTTCCATGATGCCAGAATTCTGCAGTGTTTCCAGAAAAATTAGAATGCAATTTAGCTATTTTCAACCTAGGAAAATACAGGATGTAGTAAAAGAAGAACAAATAAATGCGAGCCTAAATATATTTTGGTAAATATAAAATACTCATGCTGACGTGTTTACATTTAAAATAAACTGTTGAGAAAAGGGAATATATTCTGACAACGAGATGTCATTCCTGAGCCACCTTCTCTTCTATTCCCCCTCTCCTCCAGAAGGCTGGAAACAATCAAAAACATTCTTTATTTCAAAGAAGAGATACTGACAGTCAGTACAGTTTCAACCAGTCCTGGCTTGTTTGTCACCACCCAAATTCAATTTTGCAATTCCTCTGACACTCCATTTTCCACGGAGCAGCACAAGTTCCACACATGCACACACATGCTCAGTGTCTCCCAAACATGACTTCTGGAGCCAGAATCTGGGGCCCCTGAGAGGCTTAGTGGGATACTTTCAATAGATCAGTGCAGACTTTGAGACCTGATGTGCTTACCCACCAACATGCATCATCCATATCCTCACACACCTAATGACATTCTCTGCCAGCTGACTGCCCCATGTCATTCATTAGCATTACTTTAAATAAAAAACCACCTTGGTTCCAGCATGCCTAATAAACCACTCGTAACTCATAAAGACACTCTTTACGTGTTTGCCCCTGTGTATGATCAGAAATTCATCTCGGAAATTACTATATTCATCCAATATCACAGTACTGTTAGGATTTCTTTTTTGTTTCAGGAATTCTTTTCAAAAAAACAATCTTTGCTTTACCATGGTAAGGAAGCCTAGTTTCAGTGCATGGTCTAAATGCTGACATATGAAATTCCAGCATTCCAAGATTATACTGCTAGAGTTCAGCTAAGAGACATGCCAGGATAAATCCTAGGTATCAGCCTCAGAAACTGCCCACTAGAAACTGAAATTTCAAAACTGAGGCGCTAGTATTAACAATATAAGGTGAAACAAAAATTAAAAGTAAAATCTCTAGGAAGAAAAATCAGCATGGAGATTCGCTGAAATAACAAACACCAACCTACCATTGGGAATTAAGACAAAGCTTCTACAGAATAGGCACAGGAAGAGTATGTGAAAGCTTTGTTCTTGGGTAGCAGAAAGATGACTGAACGATTTCTGGGTTTTTTAAGCCTGATACTCAAAATATTTTCTGGAACATGTTAGGGCTGGTATGCTCTGGAAAGTAAGCTGGACGGACCTCTATTTCAACCTAGTCTTAAATAACACTGCTGCTGGGCCATACAGCCCATTTTAGAGCAACCTTCCCGGTAAGCAGGAAAAGAGGAACCTAACATAATGCAGAAAATAAAATAGGGAGTCAGTCTTGAACATAGTTCTCTTACATGGAAGTATGCTCTCCAGTACAGGATGGAACCACTGCTAGGACAGTAAAGCCACTGTTACTCAATTTTTCTTATATAAAGCAAGTGAATGAAGACAAAGAATAGTCTTACACAGAAGTTCAGCTGCTCCATCAGGAGGCTGAACAAAACGTATTCATCTTTGGTGAAACAAGGATGATGTTAGTCACAAAAAAGCAGCGCAGTCCTCAAAGCTGTCCCTCAGGGCATTTCTGACCATTATTTGCGTACCAAACAAGATGGGCCTGGCACATCTGGAACATTTTGGGCTGCCTGTCTAGCACTTAAACAGTAGGTCCTGTGACAGTAGGTCAAGCAACAGTAGATTGCTGGAAGCTTCACTGTCCCCATGCATCCCCCAATATTCTCCTGGAGAGGCTGCAGCCCATGGCTTGGACAGATGCTCTCTCCACTGGAAAACACCTGGCCGGATGGCTGGGCCTAGAGAGTGGTGGGGAATGGTGCCACATCCAGTTGGGGCCAGTCCCTAGTGGGGTTTCCCACTCGGCTCAGTATTGGGCCCAGTCCTATTAATATCATTGTTGATGATCTGGACAGGAAGATCGAGTGCACTCTTGGTAAGTTCATGGATGACACTAAGTTGGGTGAGAGCGTTGATCTGCTAAAGGGTAGGAATGCTCTGCAGAAGGATCTGGACAGGCTGAATTGATGGGCTGAGATCAGTGATGTGAGGTTCAACAAGGCAAAGAGCTAGCTCCTGCAATTCAGTTACAATAACCCCATCCATTGCTACAGGATGGGGAAGACTGGCTGGAGAGTGGTCCAGGAGAAAAGGACCTAGGGGTGCTGGTCGACAGTAGCTGAACATATGCCCAGGTGGGCAAAAAGGCCAATGGCATCCTGGCCTGTATCAAAAATACTGTTGCCAGCAGGACTAGGGAAGAGATTGCCCCTCTGTACTGGTGAGGCCAAAACTTGAATCCTGGATTCAGTTCTGGGAACCTCACTGTAAGAAAGACATTGAGGCACTGGAGCGTGTCCAGAGAAGGGCAATGAAGCTGGGAAAGGGTCTAAAGGATAAGTCATATGAGGAGCAGCTGAGGGAGCTGGTGGGGCTTAGCATGGAGAAAAGGAGGCTCAACGGGGACCTTCTCTACAACTCCCTGACCGGACGGTACAGCCAGCTGGGGGGTCGGCCTCTTCTCTCAGGCAACCAGCAACAGGTCAAGAGGGAATGGACTCAAATTCAGGTTGGACATCAGGAAGAATTTGTCCACAAAAGGGATTGTCAGGCATTGGGAGGGGCTGACCAGGGAGGTANGAAGCTGGGAAAGGGTCTAAAGGATAAGTCATATGAGGAGCAGCTGAGGGAGCTGGTGGGGCTTAGCATGGAGAAAAGGAGGCTCAACGGGGACCTTCTCTACAACTCCCTGACCGGACGGTACAGCCAGCTGGGGGGTCGGCCTCTTCTCTCAGGCAACCAGCAACAGGTCAAGAGGGAATGGACTCAAATTCAGGTTGGACATCAGGAAGAATTTGTCCACAAAAGGGATTGTCAGGCATTGGGAGGGGCTGACCAGGGAGGTAGTGAAATCATCATCCCTGGAAGTGTTCAAGACACAACTGGATGTGGCATTCAGTTTACCTAGTCTAGTTGACAAGGTGGTGATCAGTCAAAGGTTGAACTTGATGATCTTGGAGGTCTTTTCCAACCTTAGTGATTCCATGCTTCTATGATTCTATTTTGTGTCCTGTGGAAGAGGCAGTCAAGCCACAACTACAGCTACTGAACCATATGGCCACTGGATCACCATGAATCTCAGACTAATAGTGAAGGTTTTCTTCTGTCCTGCCTTTCAACACAATTCTTGGTGGACAAGGTCCAGGGAATACAGCTGCCTGGGAGGCTTACTGAAGATGAACTGCAACCAAGGTTCACTGTTACAAGTACTAATGTAAGACTCCTGTCCTGTCCAGACAGATAATACTGTAACAAAAATAACAGTCTTCATACTGGTTTCACTCAAAAAACAACTGTGAGAACACCAGGCCTGATCTAACGATGCCAAAAGGTCAGCAAAAAAATTTGTAGGAATGGCTGCAAGGTATGTCTGGTTAGGAGAGGATGTGGCATTGTGCCACAATGTTATATACTGCTAAAACTGAGCAGCTTCTGCAGAAAACAGTATAAGGGCTGAGCAAGAAAGATCTGTTATTTTTAGGATATGACATCATTGTCAGGGGTTTTCTGGAGCATTCCTACTTGCTGACAAGCATAACCTAAAGGAAGCAATTGGACTGGCACAAAAAATTGTAGAGAAAAGCTTTGTTTATATAAAGTGGCTGCCATATTTTCCTTTCCAGTGTAATTGAGGTTCTCATTTGGCGAAATGTGTGTTGGGATTCTGCCAATACATTTTAGGACAACTATCTAAGCGTCTCTCCCTGACAGCCTGGTACTGAGATAGTTCTGTTCTTCATGCCAAAGGTCACACATACCTCTCTGCAGAGAGCACTAATGCTGTCCCTGGCTCAAAAAGAGCAGTCACTGCAAAGAAAAAGAGGGAAGAGATTCCCACCCACTCTAAAAACTTAGTACTCTCTGCATTTTTAAGGCTTACAGTTTCTTCTGGCATGGGATCAGAAAATACTATGAAACTAAAGATCCATTAAGAGAAATTGAGAGGAAAATGTGAAATCAAATATTTAAAACAAAATCCAAAAACTTCTTACCAAGTGCAAAACTGGAAGAGGAATGAGAGTTATCTTTAAGGATGGATGTGATGTGTTTTGATGAATTTAAATTAATTAATTTAAAAAAAAAGTTTTATTCTAATGAAACAAACATGACAGAAAAAAACAAAGTTCTCTAATGTACATAAGCTGTAGCAACTTTCCTGTGGTAAGAATCAAATCTCTCCCTCTTTTTAATACCTTTCGTGACTTTAGTCCAGTTTTTCCTTGCCACAGTGAAGCCTGGAAAGAACACCACTAAACTTGACTGAATTAATCTCACAAATAACTAAATCCAAAGAAGAAGTATTAAATGATGTTTAAGATACACCAAATACCTTCAAGCATTATCAGCAAGGTTGCTGCTGAAGTCACATAAATATTCAAATTTAAAATGGAATTACTTCTAGTTTTACAAATATTATGTTATGGTATCATATGCTTATGGAAAACACTTCTTTAATTAATTTTTTCTGAAATAGTACAGCTCATGAAAGCTGTTGTATACATGGTGTTAACACTGTTGCATCATCAGGAAACTCCATCTAAAAATCAAGTTGAGTAATACGAACAGTTTCTTTAACCCAATCCAGGGGTTGTAAAGCCTCTATTAACTACAATTCTTCACCTTTACCAATGTCTACTCAGTTTAATTTTTCTCTGTCTTCACAACTTTAATGAAGCATCGAAGTATGTGGGAAATTAGTAAATAATGACCACTTGTTAAATTTTAACACTGAGATTTAAATCTCAGACTACCCTTAACAAAAGTCTTGGACTGCTTGACCTTTTCAAAGGCTGTGTGCACTGCTCATGGTCAATGTGCATCTCTTGCACAATGTGTCTGTGTGTGAAACATACACAACGTCATGAGACTGAATAAAGGAAGAATTTACACATTCTACCATCAGTACTCTGTCAGGAATTCTAATTCCATGATGCAGATAAATTTTGCTATGAAAACATTAAAGACATTCTTTTTTTTTCCCAAATTATTTTCCTACAGAAACATCACTATTCTTAGTATCTGTGATCAACCAGACACAAAGGCACAAAGACCTCAAACCATCACCAAGCACGAGCTTTTGCAGTGAAGAACCCAGTGCTCTTTCAGCTTCTTTTGCGGAAGTTTACCCTAAGCAAGGGGACAAATTTTAGACCTTTTATCTCTATTTGAAGTATGCTCTGATAATACTTTGAGAAGTTCCAAAATAACATCCTGTCTGAATGCTTTTACTTTTAGAACTATTCTCTCAGGGAAAGTGAAGTTCCACATGCATTCATCACAAGAATTCCTATCCACAGTTCTGGTCAAGGTATAGTCCTGCATGCCCTGTGGCTGGAGCCAGAGCTCAGAGGAACAGCTGGAGTTACCAGCAACTCAGATATATTCAAAATCAAACAGACAAATTGTCTGACTCATGTTACGCTAAAACATGGGCTGTCTCTGTTATGGTGACACCTTTTTTTCCATCTCAGCAGAAGGCTGCATCTATATGCCAGCAGTGTCAGCACTAACTGCAGCAAAATCTAAATGGTTGGTGTAGGTCACTCTTCATATGCTTGTGTACATGACCCCACACTGGTAATGCACAGTCTTCTGATTACTGAATATGCTCTTTTCTTTTCACAAACACTAACCGGTAGCCTTCACTTCACTAACTGATCAGGTTTCGACTTAAAATTATTTAATTATTTGTCTCACTACTCCGAATAAGAAGAGGTTCCAGAATTCCATTACTCTGATAGTTACAAACCGTATTTCAATATTTAGCTTCTAAAATTTTCTAGGCATTTTAGCCTTGTGCTATCATTACAATTTCATTTAAATTGCTTTTTACCCTCCCCATTTTCTTCCAGCCGTGTTCATACATAGTGATTCTCTTACCTAAACTTCTCCTTCCCTAGGCTAAGGCCCAACCTAGTTCTCTACATCTAGTGTTACAAGATACATTTTATACATCTGATTGCACCAGCATTTATTTAAACCTTCAAGCATGCAAGCATGGATGGCCAGAATTGCATACAATGCTCCATGTAAGCTCTCACCAGCTCCTTCTGAAGCAGTAAAAACAACTCTATTTTTTCATAGAAACACTATATTTGATAGGGAGTAGGGATAAATTAGTCCTTTCATGGCTGTATCTCACTTGTGACTGCTATCTACTGATCAACACCATAAACTAATGTTAGAATAATTATATAACATTTTGGGGTTTGTGTCACTATCATTTTAGTCATCAGGTCATCAGATTCTTCCTTTGTGATATCCAAACCACGTTCTATTTCAATGAACCCTTCCATCACTGTTTTATTAGCATACGGTCTAAGTACACATTCTGAGATAACGTTTTCTTAATTGAAGTATTTAACAAAACTGCTAACAAGACTGGTTTTAAAGAAGTTCATTACCAACCTTGCTCTCTAAAACATATGCTAAAATACTTTATACTAGCATCTTTTTACTGAACATATGTTTGCCTCGAATACTTCAAATTCTGCTCACCTAAATAGTTACTCTATTTGTCAATAGCTAATTGTATAGCATTGCATCTACGTTGGTTGAGCTGTTTAAAACCTTGGCTGCTAGGCCTATGACTTAACTTGCTAGTTCTTTCAGAATTACTGGCCAGGGACTACCACTTCCTTTAACTGGAGCACATTGACATATTGACCAATGTGCTCTCTGGTGTCTGCTTCAAACCTCTGTGTGGGTTAACTCTTCTCCAGGTCATTTGTAAACATTGCTTTAACATGCTTAAACCCCCAAAACTTAAACCCCCAAATCGTAAGTACTAACTTATTAAAAATAATAACTCGCAATTGGTAGATGTTCTTAATGTATTATTTATAATGCCATAGAGTCAATGCTGGACATCTTGGAGATGAATTTAGGGTTATTGAACAAAATTCCCAGAAGACAATCATCATGTAATAGAATAAACACTAGATTTTCATCTACTCTGAACTGTTAACTGTTACTTTTCACTGTTATATTTCACTTTGTAAATCTGCTTATAGTCATAAAGAAAGACTGTCGTTCTGGATTCTACTTAGCAGAAACACCCTAAAACATCTTCAGCCAAGGGCTTTTTGTTCAGCTCTTAATAAAACTAATGACTAAGTAATCTTTCTGTTAGATTTCCCAATGCCTGAAGAAAAGAACAGTACTTACTTGTAATTGTCATCTTCTACAAATTTCTGAAGTTCTTCAATGTAACGGACAGACTTCAAATACTTTTGCACATGGGGAAGCGTTGTGAGATGATCTGCGGAGTGTTTGAACAAACAAACAAAAAACCATGAACATTTATGTCGTCCAAAATTAATTACTGTTTTAGGGTTTTTCTTCTGGTTCTTATGATACCTTCATGGAAACAGAATTTGAACCTCCCTAAAGAATAAACCAGGCAGAAATATTACTTTGACTCTAAAAAGGTGTTAAAGACTTGTTAAAGATTGAGCAAAAGTGATGCTGTCAGTTGTTAAAGAAAATGCAGATGCATTTCATCACCATGAAAGCCCACTGATTTTATTAGATGCTATCTCACTGGTAGAAAAAAATTATCTGCTGCAAAACCTGCTTGAATTTTGTGTTCATTGTTCCGGGGAAAATCAAAGCCTGCAGCCATAGCTATTAGTGGCTCTCAAATGTCCAAGAACTGAGGAGACTTAAATGTTACTAAATAACTAATTAATAATTACAGTGCTGAATACCAAGAATGAAAGACACTAAATTCAGAATGACAGAAAAACCTCTTGACACATGGTGCATGGACGGGAACATGCCTTGTAGTACCTAACTTAACTTTTGTGCCCTTGTAAATATAACTGTTTTAAAACACTCATTATCCCAGAATATTGTTTCAAGGCCATATTTAAATTTTCATCCTGATTTTAACAAAAGCACTCAAAATTAATGCACAGCACTGCAGGAAGCTACCAAAACTGTAAAAAGGAAAGGGTCAATGAAATAATGAGGTTTCTTTGTCATCCAAAGTATTCAGAGACAAAATGAAACTCACAGTAAGAAAATGACATCTGAATAATCTAGCTATTCAGAATCCTATGTTATTATGCCTAGTTCCTACCTTTAAATACTTTGAAATACCGAAGTTGACAAAAAAAGACATAGGCTGGATACTTAAGCATACACAGTTAACATCTCACCTTGCTTTTTCACAACCTAACAATCTTTTTTTTTTTTTTAAGCTCTTTTAAAAACTGCAGCTTTTAAATTTTCTGAATTTATTTGATTGTTTAGCTGCACTCAGGGCTTTTCAGCTCATTACATATTTAAGCAATGAAAAGTCATGCTAAGTCACCAAGAGTACACTGAGTATTCATAAAGACACCAAAACCAGCACACTTCTTGATACACAGCTTCACTAGCAGGCTAGAATTGCAGAAATTATTTTTAGAGTAAAATCCTGTTAACAAAAAGAAACAACTCCTCATTTTCCTGACTTCATCCAGGAGCGACGTATGTGGAAATGCTTAGCACAGTTGAACAACTGCTGTATAGACTGAAATATTTGTATTTCATTTTGTAAACGTATCACCAGGATGCTAACAGCAAAATGATAACCAAATGAACACATTCCACACTCTAGACATCGTACCTACTGCAAAGTAAAGGGAAGATATTAAGATAAGTCTCTCTGATTGCCTCTGGTGGAAACAGAATATAAGCCAAATGCAACAGCTGCACTTGAAAGTATGTCATTTGTAGCCCACACGTAGCAGTAAACTCTACACAACCTCTGTTATGGCTCCTACAATTTAGAATACTTGTGTATCCACCCAATTTACCAGTAAGACTGAAGCTACACAGAAGTGGAGGCTACATCACTTACTAGTGTTCAACTAGTAGCCTCTTGTGTTCCCTCGGGGCCAAAATCTGCTTCCACAATTTCACACTAAAGAAATTTTAGTTAAGGCTTGATAGGCATAAGAAAATTTACCAACCATAGTTGCAGGATACTTGCAGATCAGCTATTATTCGGAGAATATTGTTCATCTGATTGGATCTTTGCTCATTCTCCATTATGCTGTCTGAAGCAGGATATGCAGAATCAATGTAGATTAAATCCAAGAGATAAATTCCTGAAACAAACAAATCAATCAACCAATTGTTCTAGAGTTTCAAACAGAAACAGTTGCATAATTTTTAATGAATACAGCAGCCAGAAGTTGTTTACCCGCCCTGTGGTCTGGGCCCATTAAATAAAGGAGAGATCGGGATTTGCATTTTGAAGAATTCCATAATTACTGCTTGAATTCTATGACATCTCTTAAAAAGACAGAAAAGCTTTTTTGCGCTTAGGCTACCGCCTACTACAAGCAATTTGCAGGACCATAACAAGGACACTAAAAAAAGAGTGAGAGCTGCCCCAGCCGGTGGAGCTGACAACGGGGGGACACAACGCTGGTGGCCCCCATGACCAGAGCCCATTGCAATGCTTCCTGGGTCTGCCACCAGTCTGGAAGACCTCCATTAACTTTTCTGCCTTGAGAGGTAGGAATACTTCACAGAAATCCCTTGCAAGACTTTTTCTCACTCAAGCTGAGCTCGCCACATATCTGTTTCTTCAGATCTCCGCCACCTTGACCAGTACATTGCTCATTGGATCATACTGTGTTATGTCCAGTGTTAGCCAGGCTGCAATACCTAATTTCTTTACGTTTTTAGTTTATTCATTCATGCATTCTGGAAAAGCCTTACACTGCCTAGGGAGGAATGAATGAAGAAATCATATGACCTGTCATTGAAAACTGAAGAAACAGACAAAGAGGCAGCAACAAGCCAGAACAAACTCAGTTTGTTATGAACTGCTAAATGCTTTGCTTGGAAACCATAAGGCCATAACTAAACTGTCTCTCAAGTCCCCAGCAATCTGTGAATTTGGACTACAAAAGAACCATATGCCCATTAGACCCACTGACATGATAAATAGGAGAGTGCTCCAGTGACCAAAGGTAATTTAATAATCCCACCAAAACCGAAAGGGACATTTAGACCTTGTAAATGAGTGGAATAGAGCTGGATAAACAACTGAACAACATACAAACCAACTGGAATTTCCAGTCACGCTGGAGTTAAAGAAAAAAGATGCTTAGAAATCAGGTCAAGTTTTACAGTCTAGTTTAGCTTCCTGCAATGACACAGATCCGTCCTTCAAAAATTTTCTTCCCATATTAAAAATCCTCTCTTTAAGAAGTAATACGTCTCATAAACATGAGTACAATTTATAAAGCAGAGGTTCATATGACTCAGACTACCTTAACAGTTTTATCTTAAGAGTAACCTGGGGTATTTATTGCTTTCTCCGAAAAAGTACCTTCTAAAAACCATTCTCAACCTATCTTCATTTTTATCGCTACACACTTCTATCTCTAGAATGACAGAATGATGTACAATCAAAAGTTACGAATGTTTTCAGTAGCTGTTTTATTTGCTCTATTTTCTTAAAACAAAATGAAACAAAACCCCGTATGTTTTTGTAATTTATATTGGCAGTTTGCAGTTCTGGACCTACTTATTAAGTATGCCAATGTGCTTCTACTTCTCTCAGCTATAGTAATACCCCAATCCAAAGGATGAGTGAGTTTAAAGGAAGAGGGAGTAACTGGGGTTTGCTTTCCTAGATTATCAAAATATATACAAAAGCAGAGAGGTAATAATAAAAAAAAAAGCATGACTTTATCTGATTAGAAGAAAATTTTCGACAAGTTTGTCAAGCGCAGCAATACCTGCTCTTTCTTTGTCCTTTTTCACTCTTGTGAAGATAAGATATTAGCCATACCAGTTTATTACATCTCATACTAAATTTCACACATCATACTAGAGAAACATAAACAGCACTTTTGTCCTGCTTTGTTTCCACATCTCAGTCTTTCTTAGATTTCAGAGGGGAAAAAACAACCCCAATTATTATTTTCAGCTTTTCTAAACTTACCCATTACAAGGGGTTCAACCACACTGGGAACTGCTTCAGCCATCATCCCACACACTCGAGAGATCCTAACACCTACACACGGCCAGCACGGACCAGGCACCTTACACCTCAGAATGAGGGAAGAACTCCAATTTCCCTCATATCGGAGTGGCTCTGTAGCAGTTTAGTGTTGAGCAAATCCTGAGTACCCAAGGTTTTGCAATGGCCTAGAGATCCTACCTAGACTGAGGATCCATACAGCAGCTCTTCACTGTCCCCTCTTGTCAAGTGGCACATCAAAATAGAGTTATAGCTGTAAACATTCTATTTGCTCATGGCCTCGACACTGCAACATGCCTTATGGCAGCCTGGGTCAAGGCCACTTTCCAGCTATTTTGAGCAAGTCTGCTGCAGCTATTCTCATTGATATCAAAGGTATAAACACACTTCCACTCTGTAGCAGTGGTTGTAAGCATTTTTTCAGGACAAAGAATCTATTTTCCAGGACAACATACAGATGAGGACCAACAAGGTACACAAGCATCAAAAAGGATGAAAGGGTATTAGCCTAGGCCCTGTAAATTCCAAATAAAAGTGTAAGGAAATGGGCTTTTGGTAGGTAGTGGGATGCAGGAAGAAAAAACCCAAACTGATAGATGTCCAAAAAATTAAACTGAATGTAATATGCTAGAATATAAAAGAACACACTCTTTGTAATTACACGCCAAGCTACACCTTTCCCATATTGTTCCGCTCCCTCCCTTCCTTTAAAGCAAGAAGGATAATTAGGTTTTTATGATTTTTTTTTTTTTTTTAATCTGGGCAGTGGTATTTTAAACTCTTCTATATATATGATGTGATAATAGGTATAGATAAGAATCAGTTTATTTTGCACAGAGGAATGACAAAATTATTCCCTTCAGCAAAAGACTTCAAGACCCGTTTCTCAAAGGAAAGCCTCAGGGCTGCCCCATGCCAAAGCAAACACACAGCACTAGCTTTTCAAACTCTGGCTCACATTTGTGCTACTGTGCAGTGAAAAAAGCTAAGATGTGAAGCCATCGGGATATTTTCCAGAGGGTGAGCTCATGGGCAGCTTCTTCCACAGGCAAGCATCATTTTCCAGTGATACTCACTTTTCTCTGTTGTCACCAGAAGTAATTTTGCAGCTGGATATTGTATGGAGACAACAGCGTTCATTAGTTTATGGTATCACGGAAGTAACAACACATACTAAGGAAAAGCATGGCCAAATAATCCAGGACTAAATTTGTTAATGAAAATCACTCTGTGTAAAGGGGACCAATTATTTTTAAGTTGGCAAAAGAAAACCAAACCTGTAACACTGTAACACCAACTTCTACTGGAGAGATCAAACAAAGCAGTAATGCTAGTAACAGTTCAAAGACAGGAAAAAATTAGTACGACAAAAAAGTGAACTTGAAATGTAGTAGTCAATGCCACCCAGATAGTACATTTTGAGTGCTCCATCCACCAGACAACAACTTCTAAGGCTAAATTGTACTGAAAAAAATATTTATGGAGAACTGCATTGTTCAGCAGGATGCAAACCTAAGTCTGTATATTTGTGTTTTGATTCACAGTTAAGCTTCTCCTATTATTTTCTTTATTCAATACTCAAGGCTTCTGAGAAAGTAGCACTGAGACAGATAATAAATACGCATATTTTAGAGTTGATGGGTACTAACAAAGAGGTCTTAAGGAAAATATTCCCAAGCCTTTGAAAATCAGTGGTTATTCAGCTTCACCCAGTCCTGAAGAACCTGAGCTGGAGCATGTAAGCTTTAAAATGGTCACAAGCAACTACAGTGTGTAATTTGCTCCTCGTTTAAGAAGACTGACATAACATGCTATGAAAGACAAAACACTTTCAGTCCAGTAAATCACATGTACAAAGTTATGCTAATGAGAAAAGCTGGGCAGGTATTACTTTAAACAGCAGTAACAGAAATAAAGATAAATCTGTTTTTTAAGGCACTTGCCTGCAAGTTAGAAAGCCTGGGTTCAAGTTTTCTGTTCTGCCACAGATTTTTTTGACCTGAGCAGCACCATTTACTCTTAGCAATTCAGAATTTCAAATCTCTTTGGGGGTTTATGACAATTTGAAGGCACAAGGTGTAATCCAAAACTTACAGTACCTAAAATAGTTTCACAAATATACACTATTGCAAAACTGACCATAAAAAAATCTGTGCAGATACAGACTGAAAACTTGCATCATTCTCAACTGTGTCTTTTTTACTTTTTATTTTTTTAAACTTTTTCTGTAATGAATATAAAACTATACTGTAAAATAGTAGGGCTAACAAACCAAAAATTAGGTGCTTAAACCACACCACTACCGCACACTTGATATATACTTTCATGCATAGTGCTGTTAAGGGTCTGTGCAATTCCGCAAATGCAAGTAAGCTACGAAACAGCTGCTGTATGATATTTTTGTCAGTCAGACATTCACTACTCTGCAACAAAGAATCATTAGCTGATGGAGAAGTATTTCACACTAGCCTGGAGACTTCAACTTATTATCCTTAAGGTAACATTTTGATCGAGTACTATAACAAACTATCACATTTATTTGGTAAATTGTACTGTTACTGTGAAAACCACAAACTGTAAAAGGAGGTAAAAAATGCTGTAAAAGGAGGTTAAAAAAGTTAAATTTTTTAATGAACAATATAGTTCCCTACTTACAATCATGTACACTTTTAAAGATATTCACAGCCCCTGAATGCACATATGCTGCTGTGTAACACAGATGCCTGGGCATAGAGCATTTCTTCCGTACAGGACGCAGCGTCTGCGAGACATGCAGTAACTGGCACACATAAAAGAAGAGAATCTATGGAAAGTAATTATTTTCCATTTTTGCTCCTCACAAATCGAATAATGAGACTAGTTTGATAGGAGAGCCAGAAGAGACAAGGATATGCTTCCAATTTGTAGTCAACTATATTTATGAAAGCATTTTCCTACATACGGTATTGTGGTTGTATCGCACTAAACAAAGCAGAGGACAGAGGGACAGTAACTTATCAATTAACTACGTGGTAGAAAGTCCAAATTACTACAGTCAGCAGTTTGTAAAACCAAAGACACCATTGTTAGGAGATTAGCTCATAGGCAAAAAAGCCAACTGTTTTGTGGTATCGCTGGTTTCAAGAAGACTGGATATTTTCCATGGATTAAGGGCTGGAAAAATTTTCTACAAAACCAAATGTACATACTGGTTAACCTTGGTAGGATTTGGAATACTCTAAAAAAAACTGAAGACAAACCTTTGCTAAGGCAACACCATGTGATCTGTAACATACAGAAATGTATTCATTACAAATGTCTCAAGAGAGACATTACACAATTACGACATGGTCCCATGGATGGCTGTCAAGGTGATTACAGGATTGGAAAGCTTGTCGTAGGAAAAAAGGCTAAAGGAATTGGGTTTGTTCAGCTTAGAGAAGTGAAGGGGCAGGAAGGGAACCTAACTGCTCTTCCAGTACCTACAAAGCAGTCACAGGGAAGATGACACAGGAAATACTCTCTCCGGAGAGATAGCAACAGGTCAAGAAGTGATGGGGGACATTCCATCCGTGTATAAGCAAATTTCTTCTCTGCGAATACACTTAAATATTGACATAGGTTTCCCAGAGGAGGAGAGCAACTTCCCTTGCTGGAAATATTCAAGATTGGCTTGACTGGACCCTGGATAATGTAATTTATGGCCCTGCTTTCCACAGAAGGTAGACCAGCTGATATCCAGGGGTCCCTTCCAGCCACAACTCTATTGTTCTGCGACAAGTTTGATAAATGTGCTAGCCTATACGTGCATATCTGTTATTGTAGGGGAGTTTGGAGTAGAGCAGTTATATGAATTAATTTGCTGCAGCAGGAAAGCTCTGTGTGTACAAGCAGACAATGGACTCTGATTTTAACTGTGAATAAAGCAAGTACTTCAAGCAATCTCTTTTATCATGAGATATAAGCAAAATTTACCTTACAAAAATGTAGAGCTAGAGAGACCATCTTAGTTTGGCTCAATCAGCCTCAGCAACATCAACTAACAAAATTAAAATTTGATGTTGATCCCATGGTCTTTCCTCAATAACCTCACCCTACTGAATCACTGGAATTAATCATCCCACATTTGTCACTGCAGCAATGAAACCTAATATAGAAAAACAGATCAGCAAGTACAGCAAAACCCAAGCAACTTTCAAACCAAGATACCAGTGCATGAAAGAAAGTGTTACCAAGAACTCAACTGGAATTACATTCAAGAAGTTGTACCCCAAATCATCTCTGACTGGTGAAACAGGCTAAAAAATTCTGAAGTGGTCTGGAGCCTTCTAGCTTTCCCCTTAAACAAATCAGATTTTCTCCAGAATACTGCCAATCTTTTTCTTCATTTTTCCCCAAAACCCAGCTATTTCCTAATGCTTTTCCAATGAATCAGGAAAAATACATTACAGAAGATTAAATGCTTTAAGAGTGATGCATTTTAACATGTTTGAACATATGCTATTCAGTGTCAGAAAGCAGAAAATGCTTCAAAAAAGACTATAGGAAAAAGGCAAAGGTAGAATAGCTGTTTTCCAGATGTTGCTTCCTGTCAGCAGCAAGTGGTGGTTAGGGACTTCCTGAGATAGATCTTATATAAACACTTTTGGGTTTAAGTCTGGGTGGTAATTTTTCTTTACAACGTTTTTTCCTCTGGATCCATCCATTTTTTCTTTTTCCTGCTATTCCTACAAAAACACTTTTCTTTTTTTAATTTTTGGGTTTGAAAGATCTTGTCGCAGATGAATCCAGAAACTGAACTGCACCCTGTCTGGAAAAACAATCTGTTTGATTTCTTGAAGTTTACCTTCTTGATACTGGCACATTCTTATCTCTTTCTGCTTACCTTCAATTTCTGATCACTGACTCAAAGTTAATTTTTATGACCAGATGTTTTATAGTCTTTTCACTCATTCTCAAAGCCAAGTCTTTCAAACCACTCATTGCCAACTGCATCAAACTGCTGAAGACAACTGTCAGATTTCATAGCCAGAAATAACTGGATGTTAGTACCTTTCTGCTAGTAGGATGCTTTATTTTCTAATCACAGACTTTAATGCAAGCTGATCTCCAAGATTCTCGGTATGAAAGACAAATCAACTACAAAATCTTTTGCAAATCACATCATTCAGCCTAAAGCCTTTTAAAAAAACAATGAACTGCACTTCACAATATTATAAATCCAAGGAAAAGCTATGCCCATTTGCTCCAAGCATAATGCCCACACAAAGACAAATCCCATTTTTCTCTTCAGTCCTTCCCAAAGAGCAAACACCTACTGTTATCCAAACAATTCAGATATCCTACAAACACCTGGCACATCCAAATAAAAGCTCCCTGTCATCTATCAAGCTGGCACAACTTCTCTTTTTCCCTGCAGACAAAACTGCAACAGGTTGAAGAAATAAGCTTTGTCATATGTTATTTGGAACAACCCATACACAAAAGCTTACAGGAACAGGTTATTTAGACAGCTTTTAAGAGACAAAAAAGCACTCAGTACTTAATCAAAAGGCTGATCTGGGTAATAATATGTTTCTTGTTCACCTAAGAGGACAGTCAAAGAAACAGACTTCGGCTATTTTTGATTTTTCAAATATTTCTATTTATAATGTAATTAGCTCTAAGAGAACACTAATGACTCAAAAATACACCACAAGTCAAGTCTCTAGGCTCCTTCGCTGAGTAAAAATTTTAGGCATTTAACTGCACCTATTTAAGTGCCCTATAATCAATGGACCTGAACTGTATGTTAAAGAGCTTAAAAGTGGTTATGGATGCTTAATAAATACGGTCCTAAATAAACAACCTCATCCTCAGGAAATGTTTTTTTCAAGCAGGGCATAACTGCAAGTTAGAAACCTGTATTTTCCCACAAAAGCAAAGAATCTAAAACTGTTCATTTAAAAATGAAAACTAAATACTCCACCCAAGTAGTAATCTAGACGGGGAATCACCTATCTAGTTCTACAAGTAGTTAGGAATTGGAGAAACTGATCAGGAAACAACGACAGGAAATTGGCAAACACTCACGGAAACCCACTCCCTTTGCTCTTCCTGCTCCCACTTCCCTCCCTTGAGCAGCTCTGGGCATCCTAGGCTGAAAAAGCACCTTGGGAAGGAAGGAGTATGAAATCATACACATGTTGAAAGAAAGTTTATTGGGAACATCGCTAAATCCATCAAAAATTAATAGAATTATCATTTTCTGGTTCTATTAAGCCAGCTTTTTCAGTATAAAACTGGTACGCTGGAAAAGCTTTGGACTGCTTTAATCCCAAGCATCCAGACTATGCTACTAGCTAGCACTGAAATGGCCACTCCAGTCAGTGGTCCTCCCCCTTTAGAATAGAAAGGAGTAAGCTTCTGAATTAAAATAGAAAATAATGGTAACACAACAACAGTAAATAATTAGAGGCACTAATATTCCTTGAAGGAATCACAGACCATACAGGAAAGGTACAAGAAACTTTAAAAGCCTAAAGTGTACTGAATTGCTAGTGTAATATAGTTAGACGTGGGTTTTTTTCTGACATTCACTTTTATGATGGAAATAATTTATCATTATAATAGCAACTACTTGTTCATGTTTTAACTTGAACAGAATAGTATCTTTAAACCTCTTTATTTGTCCTTTGGTTAATTCAAGTGTTCTCGTATTTCCTCCAACTCTACAAAACCCAAAGATCTTCCAAACTGACTGACAAATTTCAAACAAACCCACTATTACAATATGATATAGCTTTCTTATGATGTCAATGACATACAGCAACTGAAACAACCATTTGGTTTCCTAAACCGTAATAATAAATAACATTTTTATGTCGTGAAGTTTCACCTTTAATTTTGCTAGTTTCTTTGCAGGATTCCCAGCAAGTTATAAAGGCAGATTTTACATTCATTCATTTGACAAATCTTTTTAAAACCTGGAGGTGATAGCTAATAACCAAAAACATTCTACACACAGAGAGTTCCATAATAGCAAAATTTTAGGAAGGTTCTAGGAAAATTGCAAGAATTCCCAGCATTCAGATGAGAAACAGGCTTTCGATTACCCGGACAAATAGCAAGAATCATTACAAAATGCACTGGGATTCAGCCAAGTAATGAATTCTCAACTGCATTAGAGTATTTTAAGAGCTTGCTTGAATTTGGACAATTTCAAATTCCTTTATTTCTGGTATCGAGCTGTTCCCTGACCGAGATGACCTAGGAAGTACTAAGGAAGGAGCCCCTCAAAGCGACTCTGAACGCGTCTGCTGGCTCGGCTGGCGCCCGCCCGAGCGCCTGGGATGAGCATCCATCTCTGCATCCCCGAGCACGCTGGGACGAGATTTTAAGGCAGGAAGTGGCCGCCCCTGCCGCCCCCGACATTTTGGGGCCGAGTCCCGTGCAGTTACACACCCTCACTCTCACTTGATCTGACAAACCGGGCCCGCGCTCCTCGCGGTCTCCCGAATTTCCCCTTGAGCCCGGCATCAGCGCTGTGTCGCGGCTGAAGCTCGGCTTCCCCCGGGGCCGGGTCCCGCACCCGGGGCGCGGACAGCTCAGCCGGGGCGGCCGCGGCACGAAGCTCCTCCCGGCAGCCCCGCTGCTGCGGCGGCCCGGGGGCGGAGGCAGCTCGCCCGTCCAACCAGCGTCCGGCAGCTCGCCGCTGCTTTGCCTTCTCTCCCACTTTCCCGGCCAGGATAAGCCTGCCACAAAGAGCAGGGGTTCAAATGAGGCTGCTTCGGGCCGCCTGAAGGGACAGCAGGGAGCGCCGAGCGCCCCGCGGCACGGTACCGGTTCGGACACGGGGCTCAGCCCGGGCTGCCGAGCCCAGAACGGTCCTGAGCAAGAAAAGCGCAGAAGAGGAAAAGCATCGCGCCTCTCTCCCAAGTCCGTGCCATCCAGTCCCAGCACGGCACAGGCGGACTGCGGGTCGCCGAGGCGATGTCACCGCGGTCGGGCCGCGCCGGCAGCTGCTGAGGCGAGCGGCCGAGGAGCGGAGGGAGCAAGCCGAGGAGACGCGGTAAGGGCGGGCAGTGCCGGGGGGCTGCTGCACGGAGCTCCGAGGAGCTCCCCTGGACGGAGCCACCCAGCTAATGTCAGCTTACCAGAGCAGGACTGCTCCCTGAGATAAAGCAGCAAGCCTGTTTTGTTGAGTATTAATTCAAACAAAAAATACCCCCAAGCCCAAACAAAAAATCCATCACATATTAAAATAAAAGTTGTAAAGATAGCTGAGATATTACGTGCCAGGCAGTGAAAGCCCTGATATTATTTTCAAGAATACGATTTTATTTTTTTAAAAAATCTTCCTATTTTTGCACGTAACTTTGATCTTCACACTTCCTTAAAGTTGCCTGCCAAGAATTTTTCTAAGACATACTATTTTCTAAAGCAGTATCTGTATTAAAAATCATGAAATCTTCATTCAGTCTTTTTTACGCTCATGTCTGATTAGGGAGATACAAAACTTTCTGATGCTTTAACAGTATAAAAAACAAATATTTGAAATATTTCACAAAAACTTAATTTAAAAAAGAAACTAGCATTTATGAGTATATTCATATAGGCATCAAACTATTGCACGATCTAACTGCTATTTTTCACGGGTAAAATGAGTCATTTATGAAAATATGAATCTGTTTAAAGGCTGTTATGTACAATGTGCATGCACACATATGAGCACACACAGTATGAGCACTTTCTGGTAGTGATTGGATTAAATGAAAATAAGGTGAGGCCGCTGTTAAGGGAAGCAACAACAAAAGCAGTGCTCTCTTTCAGTAATTACATTCCACATCTATGACAGAACTTTAGTAAAGCACAAAGAACAATCCACAAAACACAACTAAAATTCTTGGTAATCAAGAAGAAAATTTGTACTTCTTGTAACTAAAAAAGCATTTGCCAAAACCTGAAGAAAGTTACATGGCAACAAAAGATACCTAATCTTCTGCAGTTTCTTGCAGCAACTGACAGTATTTCAAAACAAAAGCTCTCCAAGAGCTCATGAAGACACTCTCCTTCTGAAGCGTTGCTTTAGTCATCCATTCACCTCATTAGAAAAAGTATTACCTTTTAAGAAAACGGAACTGGTGCTTGAACCAAAATTTCACCAGTTTTAAGTGGGCAGAAAATCTGACAAGAGAATGTATTCTAACACAAGTCTCTTAAAGGAATTAATTGGTTAATGCCAGTGTGGCACTTTTTACAATGGAAGCAAGTAACTAGTGGCAAAACCCCAAAAGTTATTCCCTCCATAAGTTTGGAATTAAATTTTTCAATTCAGCTTAGTATCGTGTTTTCATAACTAAAACTGCATGCTACTATGTGTCAGCCCTTTCCTATGTATTTACTTTAAAACTTCAAGCCTAACTTTAAAGTTTTTTCAATACATGTGGTGTACATATTACTGTGCTGCATTTTCACTGTGAATTGCTATTTCCTTTTACAAAACTGGAAACAAAAATCAGTATCTAGGTTTTTCACAGCAATACTTTTCATCTAAAAGTCAAGACATGAGTTTATTCTTAAAGAAACCCTGCAGCAGTGAAAGTCCCTCTCCTTAGAAAAGAGCAAACTTCACATTAAGTCTGAAGATTACCTTTGAGAAGTAAAAATTGAGAGGATAAATTAATATAATTCCATGGAAGAAAATGTGAGAAGGAGTAAAAACAGAGCATGAGCTCTAAGACGAGGGGCAGGGAGTAGGAAAGCAAGGAGATTCAAAAAATTCATGCTTGTCTGTCTTATCACAATGGTGTTGTGAAATCCAGATCATATTACTGGCTTGGTGCCTGGAACATGCCAGCTAACTGTAAGTCCACAAACACTGGCTATCAAAGGATTCTGCAGAAGCAAAAACCTAAGATTTGTTTAAAAAAAAAAGCAAAACCAAGCCCTATGATCTTTTCATAGGAGGACTTTACATTTTCAACACCCTTGCTTCATTTGCTTTTATAATGCAATAAAAATGTAAAACTGCATTAATCTAAAAACACCTTTTAATATCAAAGACAAAAGTATTAAACAGTGAAGATGTGTTGCTAGCTGTTCATGTTTCTTCTTTAGAATGCAGAGTTATCAAATTATGTATGACTTCACAATAAAATACAGCAGTTTATCTTTTAGAGAATAAATGCTGTCAAAGCTAACGCTGTGCCTTTTGTGAACATGCCTTCCTTTATATGCCTCAGTGCTTGAGGACTCTGCACAAAAGATGGCATATCAGAGGTATGGAGGAAAAGCCAGCCCATCAAAAGGACTCCTAGCCTCGTTTTATTAAATATGACCAGCACAAAAGAGCTGATTAACCCACAGAGCTGAGTTTTGTAGCAGTGGTTTAGCGTAGCTGAATGAGCTCATCTGTACGTACGGTATCATTTTTTCTTCCCAATCAAAGCAACCATTTCAGAAAATATGAGTGTTATGCAAAAGTGCGTATGTCATCCTTTTTATATGTGTGTTTTTAATCTATCTGGGTATTTCTAAAAGGCTTTGATGTGTGAGAGTAATTACAGTGCATTCAGTTCTGGCACACTGGACCTACACAAACTTAACAATCCAGCCGCTAGACTGTAAGCCCTTCCTGAGTCAGAGCAATTTGTAGGGATGGAAATAAATGCTGAGTGTCAGACCTTGCCTATCCACTCTTTAATTAAATGAAAGTCACCTATTACAAAAAAACCCCAACCCCCCCAAAAAATCCCAACCCACACCACAAAAATAAAACCCTATACAGAAAATGGAGTGAAATAATGAAAAAAATTAACCCCCACAATCCTGGAATTAACTTCTAAGGCATGTAATACTCTGGGAGCCTTTTTAGGGAGGCTGACTGACAATGATTATTGTAAAAACAACAGCTGTTGTCCCAAAGACACAATGACTTAAATGGAGAATCCTATTTTATTTTGACAGCTTCTGAGCACTTCTGCTTAAGTGTAAGTCATGTAGGAAACCTACTGCATCACCTTGTTATTGTTATAATTATCATAGCCCAGTAAACTAGTAATGCCTCCTTAGTTCATCAGCTGCAACACACAAGCCACTAAAAGCCTTTTCTAACTTGTTAAAAGTGAAATTTTCTCCTGTCGCATCATATACCAGGTTTTGACTATCAATGCCACAAACCAAACCGGTAGTGTTTTTTCTTATCTTTGCAGTAAATTCAACTATACTGCGATCCAAATAGCTACTCAAGTCCCCAGAAATGCTCTTGTGTAACATCTGAGTTTCAGCACAGAAAATTGCCTTCTCTGTAAAGGAGTCTCCACGGGTAGCGAGAGTGTCACGTATCATGTGTTCAAAAGCTGCCTTTCCATGGATCAGTGCATCACACTGTCACACCTATGTTTCTCTGGCTTTGTAGCAGTTTACTATACACAGAAATACAAGAGCAGCAGCAAGAAGCAATTCTACTGCTTTCACCTACTGGGATCTGTTATGTTCCTGATCTGTAGAAATAACCCGTAATAATGCAATTTAAGATACAAAACTTCTATTCTGGTATGAAATCCAGGCAATTATTTTTCCCATTTGTCTTAGTTAAGGTTTTCCACACAAGATTCACACAGATCATTATTTTGCTTTTGTACTTTTCCAAAATGCTACAGTACAGGTGACGTCTTAAGTATCAAAACCTTTCCTCCTTGAACTGACTTGTAATGTTAAGCAACACATAATAAATTTCAGTGCTTAGCCACCATCCAGTAGTCTTCCTGCTGTTTTAGCTCTACTTTTTGCAGGACCCTGAAAAGCACAGGTGTAAAAAGGACATAGTATAAACTCCTAGACACAAATGCCAATCTCTCAATGGTTGAAAGACTCAGCGTTGCAAAACCACTTGAGATCTAGATGCAAGAGTGTTGACAATACATACTCAGGCTTTCATATACACATTTCTTTCCAGAGTAGTAAGGCCAAGTGTCTCTTTTATGAACAAATTCCATTCAACAAAAAACAGCCATAGCATTGAAAAGGTACTGGCAGCATTTTCAGATAAGCTTAATGATTTTATGATTGCTATTATAAGTCGTATTTTTCATCTGATGGAGACGGACCTTCACTTGTACACAGAAATCTCACAAGCAAAATATTTCATAAAACCTGAAAGAGACAGTTAACCAGTCTCTTTAGTAAAAATGAGATCCTCCGAGGCATGGCATCAAAACCAACAGATAATGAAAAAAGATAAACAGTTTGGATTATCTAATATGATGCATATTGTAAGTAGCTGAAACCCAAACAGACCATAGTGCTGACATTGCTACCTTTAATGCTCCTTCTTAAGGCAAGCTGATTGGAAACCGAAGTGAACATTTGTCAAAAAGTAGTATTTTTGCATGTAGAAATATTTTTACCTTTATAATTTCAGGATCATGACAGCGATTAAACAATAGGTTGGGAAACATCTGTACAATTTTATATTGTAAAATACTAAAATCTTCTTGAAATATATAAATTTCAAGATATTCATAAAAATCAAAAGTTAACACATTTTGACTAATGAAAAGGTGCATATAAGCAAGACAGAATACAGGACAGAAAAATGTTTCAAAGGAAAGCCAAAGTAAGATTTAATTTACTTTTTCGCTTTAAAAGACAGAAAAAGCAATCAAGTGCTGAAACATCCAATATCCCTTTCAGAAAGTTTATTTCCTCTTTTGTCACTAGATCATGGAAACATCCTGACTTGGGTAAACAATGAATGAGCAAACCACCTACTTCCAGTTACATACACAGGGAGGCAAACATCTGGCATACAAGCTGAAATTTTAACCAAAGCAGTTCGGCTGGCTAGGAGTATAAAGCTGCTACAATGATATGCCACACAACAATGCTGCCAAACATTTTCATACAAATGCAGTTATACTGGCAAAAGACAAACAGGAAAAAAAGTATTTTGCCTGAATAAAAAGTAAAATATACTGCCAAGCAGAGTAGACATACATAAAACTGGGGTTTGGTGCATCCTGCACTAAGGCAAGTTTGTCCCAACTCAAGTGCCACGAAAAGTGCTTTTACAAGTACGCGTCTTGAACAGCCAGAATCTAGAAATTTAATAATGAAATTACTTCAGTCTGATTACAAGCTCCACTTGATGTTTAATCAAAATAATTTCTTTTTAAGTGTGCTTCATTCACCTGTGTTTTATTGGTATGCTTGTATGTTAAAGTTTTGTCAGCATGCGTGAGGATAAGAGACAGACATGCCGTATTTCCAGTAATTAAGAAAATTTGCCCCAAACCTGCAAGCGTGCTTTTAGGTGGAAAAGTCTACAGCTGCCTAAGTGGAATTTTGCACTGGGAACAAATATGGCCCTAGTAAGATAGTTTCCTCCCAGTGCGCTGCAGAAGAGCTACTCACAGAGGGTGAGAGGAAGGGAGCCAGAGAAACAGGGAGAACTGCAAGATCAGCAAGCAACGGCAGCAGTCAAGTACAAGGAGTATCAGCAATTACTGGGCACAGCAGAAAACTGAAAGCTAATGTCCTAGACATCAGATATGATCTTCCTCTCACCTGGGAAGGAATCCTAATGTCCTAAGAATCTGATGTTTGGCTACTCAAAGAGGAAGGTATTAAAAAAGCATTAAATCTTTCCTTAAAATTGTTTCTCTGGCTTCCCTCCCTACTTCCTCCATTCCAGGAAGCTTTTCTGTCCCTGAAAGATTAATCATTGACAGTTGTTCAGATGACCATGTTGTGAACTGCATTTT
Source organism: Edolisoma coerulescens (assembly GCA_013397115.1). Classification (NCBI taxonomy): domain Eukaryota; kingdom Metazoa; phylum Chordata; class Aves; order Passeriformes; family Campephagidae; genus Edolisoma; species Edolisoma coerulescens. Next base: position 467,033 of record VWZW01000012.1, on the reverse strand, counting down.
AATCCAACTGCAGAAAGGAAGGAATGCCATTTATTCATGTAGTCCTTCATAATATGCAACAAATAGGCCTCATTCTAAACACTTTCTTTTTTTTAAGCAAACAAGTACAGACAATAAGAGACTTAGGAAATTATCATAAACAGACTGCAAGGAGGAGGACAGCTGATGACAGTATGGTTCTTGTTTCTGTTTGTACTGGGGCATTCTCTTACCAATGTCATTTTCCTTCCACTGATTTTTCTTGTAAGAAGAACATCTTAGAAGAGGTGACATGCAGGCAAGATCATGACAGAGAAACATTTCAGCATGGTCTAATCATGCTGATGTCATTCACGGGTGGCCTGCCATCTGCAAGCAGTGGTCAAACCCTAGGACAGGCTTCCTAGAAAGGGGTCACCCACATGGTCAGGCAGTGGGACTAGATGATTGTTAAGATGATATGTTACAATGAGGCTGATGAACTCTGGCCCATTATTTTCTTACACAGTTCTCAAAAAAAATTGGGAGAAAAATCTATTAGATGCTGCTCTTTCTTCAGCTCAGAAAAGTATGGGCACCCCAAGGCCATGCTCAATTAGAGGTATGAGATGCTGTAACATACAGAAGTGAACTCTGAGGAAAAAATTAGTTTCTTTTCAGTGATCACAATAAGTACAGGTTGGGGGGGGG